>JADDOH010024801.1:0-328177 GCA_016648135.1 Agrypnia vestita | reverse complement strand
GAGTTTATCGAAAAGTAAGAGGAGAAAAAAGAGGGGAATGCGAAATTATTTACTGCAAAGAGAAAGAAGGACGGACATTCTATGCGATCTTCGATCGATACAGCTCGATGAGTTCGAGAACGATTTCGTTTCCCCGCATTGTCATCTTGACAGATACAGCGCATGCGTATTCACTTGTAAACATACCACGAGGTACTGACGCTCCGCGGAATGTTGCAGTGAGTACGCTCGGGTACCGTGCGCATGGCAACGTTGCCACGGCACGTAGAAATGCCGCGCTATGTTGTGCGCGAGGTCGCGGAACAGTGCACGACGTTGCAACGTCACGTAGACTCTATGCCGCGCGTGCTGTTGAGGGACAATTTGTCCCCTAGTGAATACATGGCTTGAGAGAGTTGTGTAGCTCCTTTAGAAAAACAGAGATGATCCGCCTCAAGTATTCAATGATGCCAGTAGTCATCTTAAACATTCGCCACACACAAGTTAAAACTATAAATTTCCTACTAGGTTTTATAACTTCTAAAAATTTTGTCACATATTATAATTGTGATATCTGAGGTCTTGAGTAAAACATGCTGGTTTTCGTCTAGATGTTTATTGCAATGACAATAAAACATACGCCAATTAGACAATGATCTCGATACAATAAAAAGCGAGCACTCTAGGGTGCACGACCTTATAAACGCATTCTCTCTCACACAATCTCTGTCTCTTTCATTCATCGCGACATACGTTCCTCAGATTTATTATAATAATTACAATATTGCCAATTATTTAATATTCTAGGTCCGTAACTGCGAGCTCGTCGGGCTCCATGATTTGAACCAGGGTTCTGAATACGTCAGAGGAAAGATTGTCGACTTCTTGAACAACATGATCAACATTGGTGTTGCTGGATTCAGGTACGATACTTCTTTTCTTTTATTTTAAAAAGTACATTTCTCTATCATTGTACCTCTCTAAATTGATCTTCGTTTATAGATCTTTTACATCATTGTAGCTTCAAAATCCTAACTAAATAACTCGTGGATGTTTCTTTCGACCATCCTTTTTACCTTTTTTAACTTTGAGTTTACAAATGTGTCGTGCCAGGGGTCAGTTTTTCTATCATTTTGCAACTAATTGGCATCATTCTTCTCGAACATCACAATTCAAAAGTTTTTGATCTCACTTTAGTATTAGTTTTCTCAAAGATATGGTTTACACAAGCGTTATTTTGATTTTATTAATTTCAAATAATAGAGTGGACGCAGCCAAACACATGTGGCCTGGAGATTTGAAGATCATTTACGGAAGGCTGAACAATCTCAACACTCAATACTTCCCGGCTGGTTCCCGTCCGTACATCGTCCAGGAAGTTATTGATCTTGGTGGTGAGGCCATCTCCAAATATGAATACAGCCCGTTGGCTGCCGTCACTGAATTCAAGGTAAGCAAAAGCATTAATGACCACTGCCTACGATTATTTTATGGCTCCGTTAAAATATCATCTAAAAATGGATTTCATATTTACCACAACAGTTCAGCGCGGAGATTGGAAACTTATTCAGGAAGAACAATGCTCTGAAGTACATGGTGAACTGGGGACCTGCATGGGGAATGCTTCCTCAGGGAGACAGTCTGGTCTTCGTCGACAACCACGACAACCAGAGGGGCCACGGAGCCGGTGGAGCCAGCATCCTCACTTACAAGCAGTCAAAGCAGTACAAGGTTAGTACCGCTTTATCTGAAACTTCGGTCAAAGATTTCGGGTTAGTTATCAGATAACCCGCGATTGTAACTATCACTGTTACAATCGACTTAAATAATCATTAGTTACAACAAAATTGGTAGAACAGGAAAAAGCAGATGAATCATCAGAAATGCAAAAATTTTACATCAAATAGAAAAGTTCGCAATAAATTGATGAGAAAAATGAGGCGTTACGAATTTCCTTTGAATTCTAAAAGTGAAACAATTTATTTAAATTGACAATATTTCTCAAAAATCCATCATTTATTATTATGAGAAGATTTTTAAACAACTCGGACATATCCATTCTACTCTAATTCTTACGATTTTGCTGATATGGTAGTTCTATATTTTAGGGAGCTGTTGCCTTCACCCTGGCTCACCCCTATGGAGAACCACGTATCATGAGCAGTTTCGCCTTCGATAATACTGACCAGGGACCACCTCAAGACGGTAATGGTAACATCATTGGAGCTTCTATCAACGCCGTAAGTAGTATACTTTATATTCGATCAAACTAATACTAAAATTCACCTAATTAATTTAATAAGACAGACCTATAAGAAGTACTGTAGGACACTGTCAGGACAGGCCTGCAAGAGACAGGCAATTGCTTAGCAGACTGGACCAAGGGAGGATGGAGCTCTATTACCGACTACAGTCATGGATTTAGAGTTCTATAAAACCGCTATAAAAGAAGAATACTATGAAATTACAATACCTTAGAGTCCTTGGGTCAACTCTGTTTTTTTTTACCATAAATCAACAATCGATTTACAACTCAGTCGACTAATTTTGATCAGAATGCATGCCAATCATATCTTAGTTCATTTTACAAGAGGGAAAATGAATCACCTATCATAAATGAGATGGATTGATCAAGATTTTAAAGTGATCAGAACTTCACTGAAAGGAGAAGACCAAAGCCACTAGAATTTTAAGGGTCTCAGATTATTAAGCAAAATTTATTAATTTTTAGGATGGTACTTGTGGAAACGGCTGGGTGTGTGAACACAGATGGCGCCAGATTACCAACATGGTTGGCTTCAGGAATGCGGCCAAGGGAACTGGACTCAATAACTGGTGGGACAACGGTAGCAACCAGATTGCCTTCTGCAGAGGTGGAAAGGGTTTCATCGCTTTCAACAATGATGGTTATGACCTTAACCAAAGCCTCCAGGTAAAACCATATCCACACCGTATTCTGACAGATTAATCGTTTCATCGGAACAAGTAGTGTGATATTTACATCAACTCACATAATCACGCCAAAGTTTTGAATGTTTATTTTCGATTTCGTTGATGGCATTTGGTTCGCCCATAGGAGGGAATTTTTCAAAAATGATGCTGTGAAATTTAAAAAAAAAAAAAACCTATTCTGAATTAACTAACATTAAAAACATTAAATAAAATGTAACTTCGTATTCATATTATCATCTAAGCTGCTAGGAAATTTAGCATGTTTATAACATAGTTTTAAAGACAAAATTATTCTAAGAATTTTTCTATAAAAATTACATTTTTTTCGAAAATTTCAGATGATCGATCTTTTTCTCGAACTTTGTCAGAATTTTTTTTAAATTATTTGACGCAGAAATTTTTTTAAACCTTTTTGCATGTAATTTGATTTTTTTTGTTTTTTTTTTTTAATTGTATGAATACAATCATATTACCTTAAGACCGACATTTAATTAGAAAATGTGATCACTGAATAATTATCATCATCATCATTAAAAGTCATTTTCTATTAACTGATGGATGAAGGCCTCCCGAGTGTCTCGCACTTTTATCTATGTACCGTTATTGACTGCCATAAATTTTCATAGAGTTTAATGATAGCCTGTTGGCACTTCGATTCCCTTTGTGTTCCACTGGATGACTGCTTTTTTGCAACCATTATTCATTGCCCATATTTGTAGACAATATTTTGTTTAACATGTCTAAATATTAAAAAGCTTCTTACTTTTGTAGCTCGTTGCATTTGAAGTTCAGACACTTGCCTAGCAGAAATACAGTTATCGCGAGTTCGAGCCTCATTCTAGGCTAACGAGTTATTACTATTTTTCATAACACAAGCGTTTAGCTTAGTTTAAAAATAGTAAGAATTTTGATGCGACATGTCTTCTATGTACTAGAAGCCTCCAAATATTCGTGATTCCAAATATTCGAATATCGAATACCGAATATTCGAATACATTCGTAAAATTTTTAATAAAGGAATAATTTACTTCGGATGATAAATAGTTCTCTATATTTAAAAAAAAAACACAAAAATTGTAGAGAATTTATTAATTATAATTTTTAAAAATATTTTTATAAAAAACAACAAAAAATGTATTGAAAAATAATGTTGAATTTAGAAATACATTTTTTAAAAAAAAAGTATTTTCGTCGGCCCCCAGTATTTATGAAAGCTAAATACTAATATATAATAGAAAGCCGACTCCATCGTTGACAAAACAATGTATTTTAAGTAGTTGTTGTCATTAAACTATAAAAATAAGCAGAAGACAAAAAAAAGGCAAATGCAAAAAATGTCCGACAAAGGCGTTTACATCTTTGATGTCCGACTTCCATACAGGCGATAGCGGTACTTCTGGAGAAAAAAAAATCTTATACCTGAGTCAATGAATGCTTGCATATGACTTGCAGGGTTCGTAAACCTTTGTTTCGTTTAGGAAAATATTAAAAAATAATAATATAAATACGAGCAAGTACTTTTTAAAGTATTCGAATAACGAATACTTAAAAACAGGCGAATATATTCGGGGTTCGAATATGCACTATGTATTTTTTAAACAATATGATTTTTTTTCAGACTTGCCTGCCTTCTGGGACATACTGTGATATAATTTCTGGATCCAAATCTGGAAGTGGGTGTACCGGGAAGACTGTCAATGTGGGTGGAGACGGCAAGGCCCAGATCTCCATCAAAACCGGAGACGGCGACATGGTCCTGGCCATCCATGTTGGTTCAAAGGTTGGTCTTCAGCATACACGTGTATTTAAATAGATTTTTGTAATTTTTAAAATTTTGAAAAATATTTTTTGAGTAATTACTAACACATTTTTAATTCATGTCATTTTAATGAACAATTTTATTTTTCAGTCACGCCTGCAGTAAGATTGTAAATGGAGAAAATGTGCACCACAGCACTTCATTTATATGGAATTTTAAATCACGATACTTTTATAATTAAATTTTTTTAATTTTAAAATTGTGCGTTAATGTTGAATGTAAATTTCGAGCCTTTTTTATATTTGATCATGTACATATATAATTTAAACTTTCTAAATACAAGAATAAAATATTTTTTAATATATATTTTTTTCTGATCCTCATTTCACATACATTCATTTACTCATCATATTCGACTATATACGTACTCATATATATATATAAAGACTTGGTCTGAATAACCCTATAGATACAAGGTGTATGTATATGAAGCTAGTCACTTTACAGGTAGATTTCTACTTATGGGTCTTAAATGTTCAAGTAATGCTGTCCTAACATCGGTAGTTATGGAGATCAACAACTTCAAAATTTGCATTTTATTTCAATATTTTTTTCTGTAAAATTTAAACTATCATGAAAGTAACTTTTATCAAATATTAAAAAAAAATGTTTTAATACAAGTCAAGTAAAGTTATTAAAACCTTACAAGATTTAAATTAACTATTATCGATCTGACTTAACTTGTTTTAAAGTGAATGAATTTTTATTCATCGATATAAGTAACTTTAATGATATTCCAATATTTTACAAAAGATTAACCATAAATATAAAAAAATGCAAATTTTGAAGTAGCATATCTCCATGATTATTGACTTTAGAACATTATCGCTTTAACCGTTATGACTAATAATTTTTGACTAATATAAGTTATGTACATACATAAATATACAATACACATAAATGTACATGTAAAATATACTTAAATGCAAAAATACATGTTATTAGAGCGTGCCGAAGACACTTTTAATTGGGATAATGGGCATAGCCTTCACTTATAATGTTTTATTATCAGAGTATCATGTACCTGTTAATGTCTCTAATAAAAAAAATATAATAAAAAAATAATAAAAAAAATGTAGGAATTTATTTACATATTGTTGTAGACTAGTTTTGTTACACACTAAATAATGTTTTATTTTATATGGAAATCAATCAGCTGGTTTTTAATAAGTTAACATCTGTGTGGCTAACAAATTTTTTTAACCAATTACATATTTTTTCTAAACAACCACAGACTAGTGAGAATGATAAAAATGGAAAAAACTTAGGGGTTAGTGAAATAAAAAATAAAAATTAAACTCTAATAGTTTAATATCACAGTTTCCTAATTTCATTTTTAACCTAACCTAAACTAACCTTCACGCCGTTTCACCGAAAGGGTAGGCAGAGAGGATTGAATGCCATATTCCTCTATCTTGGCACACTACTTTTGCTTCGGGTACATTCATACATCTTCTCGTGCGTGATCTACGTTTGTTGAGGCTTTTACAGGGCCATCCTCCAATAATTGTAGAATCCTGTTACCTTTCCTATGTCTGTTACCTTCAACACTTGCCCTATATATTTTCTTAACCATCCTTTCCTCGCTCATACGTTCTACATGACCAAACCATCTCAGCATTCCTTTTTTTATTCTGTCTACCACACTATAGCCAGCATTACATTCACTTCTAATTTGTCCATTCCTAGGATATATCTGTGTAATAAAAAAAGCTAAAAGTATAATGGTCTATGTCAATGTTTGTGATAGTAAAAAATACAATCTCCATAATGAGATAAAATACTGAGAAACTGTAATAATGTTAATATAACCTGTGGCGGATTTCCAGAATGGCGCAAGTCGCAATTGCGAGTACCACGAACTAGAGTTCTTCGAAACACTGAGAAAAGGCAAGTAAAAGCAAAGAGAAGCAAAAATAAATAATTAAGATACCAGCAAATGTCATTGGCGTATACAATGTCAGATAAAATAATGCGTCAGTATTTTAGATAAAATTTTTGAATACTTAAACTGATTTTGTAAAATTAATAAATGATTATTGCATTGTCATCAGTAATACGTCTCTTTGCCGAATTTCAGAAAGATTTTTAGTCAGGAAGCTGGTCAAATATTGACTTCCCGCTGACAGACAAGTAAAACTAAATAAATGCACGTAAAAAGGGAAACTATTGAAAAGTACAGTCATCAAGGTTGTTACGAAACTTAAAGATTAAAGAATATCAGTAAATATTTTATCGGAAATTATAGCTAAATTCCAATATCGAATAACCGGTAAATAAATTTCTGAGTGCCGGTAATTTCGGTAAAATTTTCACTTTTTCGTATTTATGTATTAATTAATAATATTTTTAAACTTCGAAATCATGTGGTGGTATATTTGCAGATGGCAGAAATGGTTGAGTTTTTTGTTGTATGTTACCCCGAATTTCGTGTAATTTTTGCCTAGTATAATGCGCGCACGTGCGTTGGGTACCCGAGAATAACCATTGCAAAAATCACAAGGTCAAGTACGTTTCAAGTACTTACGGTATTTTATGGACTATAATGATTATTATTCATTCCTTGGCAGCTATTCTGTCTTCTGAAAATACTTATTAATGTCCTCTGAAGTTTTGTTGCACTATACATTGCAAGTTCATCAATTGTTATAACAGTGGTATCCGAATCTGCGGAACAAGTTATTTTTAAATAATTTCAATATTTGTTTATGTAACTGTACTGCGTATTATTTTAAAAGTAGTAAATAGTTCGTATTGATTCGTAACAAACAAATCGAATTAATATGACGCCTATAAAAATATATATAACCCAATGTCTGTCGGTCTACACTGACAGATCTAACCCAAATTTTATATACTTATTCTTTAGGACCCGGCGGAAGACAAAGATCATTATTTTTCCCCCTTTTCTCTACCCCCTTCTAGCTATATACTCTCTATACAAATTTACACCGCTCCAAACGACGAGATAATATTACATTACTTGAACTATCTCTCAAATAAACTATAACTTCCACATTTGTACATATGTATGAAGACTACATTTGAACCAAGATACTTAAAAATGTAAAAAATAATAAAATAATAAATTAAGCGTTGTTTCGTTAACAGAGTGGAAGTTCATGATTAACACAATGATTTATACACAACGTTTTATTTGAGTTATATAAGCCTAAGCGCTTTCGATGGACACAACCATCATCTTCAGAGGCAATATTAGAACTAATTGTAAATCAATATGGCCGACAAATAGAAAGTAAAGGGATGACGGAGAGTGAGGGGGAGGAGCAAGGGTAGTTATTTATTGACATATACAACAGTAATTAATTTTTTCATACAATAATATCTAGTTATTTTAACATTGGGGATGACGCAGGTATTTGAATGTTTATTAGGTTATTTTTATTTTTGATTGCTTTATTAATTTCTAGTATTTCTAGAGCATCCAGTTTACGACCCTTCGCCTCTAGATGTAGGACCCTAACATTATTTTGGTCAAACAAATGATCATGTTCAATACAGTGGTCCGCCATCTCAGAGTATCCGGATAGTCCTCTGAATGCTCTTAGATGTTATTTTATTCTTGTGCCTATATCTCTACCACATTGCCCGATATACATAGCATCACAATCATTAAAATAAGTACTATTGTATGTAAAAATTAATTACTGTTGTATATGTCAATAAATAACTACCCTCTCCTTCTCCGTCATCCCTTTACTTTCTATTTGTCGGCCATGTTGATTTACAATTAGTTATAATATTGCCTCTGAAGATGATGGTTTTGTCCATCGAAAGCGCTTAGGCTTATATAACTCAAATTAGTGGAATGAAACGTTGTGTTTACCTAAAAAATATTGAATTAGATCGTTACAAGAATATCTAAAGTTTTCCACTCCTAGTATGCACTCCGCGAAAATACCTAATTCTTACTGACACACTTAACTATAGTTCTAAACGTTATTTACGTTGTTTTGCATGTTATCTTGTGTATAAGTAATAGTTAATAAGTTTTTTAGCCAGTCAGTTGTTTTTTAATATAATTTTCTTGTGTGATGCGCCTATGAGTATTCACTAAAACGGCGCTATATAAATCGATATCAAATTATTATTATTTTTATTATTCCTTTACCGAGCGCCTCAAAATTACAACATTTTAGATTCCAACACAAAGCAAGTCGTTTAAAAAATAATATGAATTTCTGAGTAACCACGAGGAAGAATTTTTCAGTACTTATACAACATAGTGGCTTGAATGCAAATGATATCTTTTAATGTGATTATATTATACTTTTAACCAAATATATATCTGGTTTCTAATTTATTTCATTTGCCTTATATTTTATACTATTTCTTTTGTTTTGTTTTTATAATTTAAAAAATGTAGAAAATACATTAAAATGTGAGGCGGTTTCAATAGAAAATGTGGGAAATCGACAGATTTTCTTCCTGTAAATAATGTCTGTGAACACAAAAAAAGCGAAAAAATTTTGTGATAAAATTATACAATATTAATGAAAAGAAAACATTTTATTGATAGATGTGGCAGTTACTTTGTGGTGCAACATGATTACTTTATATTATTGGTGGATTTGATTATTAAAAAAATGTAATTATATTTACTATATTATCTTATCTCATCTCATCTTCTTCCCCTTGTCCTATTCCTGTCGGGGACCCATCGCATCGACAAAGCGCCTCCATTCGTCCCAGTCTTGCACTGATTGTGCGGCCTCCGTCCATTGTAGTCCCTTTCCTCGCACCGTTTCTGGAGTTGCCTCGCCCAACTGTGTCTGGGGCGGCCCACTGGACGTCTTCCCTCAGGAATCGCACTCAGTATTTTCCTAGGAATTCTGCCATCAGACATTCTTAGTACGTGCCCAAGCCACCTCAGTTGCAATTTTTTTATGAAGAGTAGCAGTGGTTCAATGTATAGATCTTCTCGGATCGTCGAGTTTCTTATTCGATCCCATTCGTAACCCCTGCCACTCCTCTCAAGTACTTCATTTCGGCCGCTTGGACTCTAGAGTAGTGGTTCCCAAAGTTGACAGGACCGGGACCCACCAACAAAAAATTAAATTTTCGGGACCCACCTCCTGCCTCACATTTTCCCAATTCATATTGTAAACTTTCAAATTTTTAATTACGAAAAATCTTAATATGTGATATGTAAATGGGAAGGATGAATTTGTTGCCTCTTTTTTGTCATAACAGCAACGTTGACTTCAATTTTAGTATTTTTAATCGCAGTGAATTCGATACGTCCAATTTATTTCTCTATTTAGTCTTAATAGAAACCATGGCAAAAAATTCCACTTCACATTAGTATGAGTTAGTGAAGGGGAGGAGGACTTTCATGGCTTCGTCAGACAAGCATGGATAAGTGTCAGCAACTGACAGCCAGAATTTGCTAATTGCTTGCAATTAAAAGTATTTTTCAGCGTCGTGTCTTCTGATAAATCAATAAGCTCTTCACTTGCTTTTGTTGACATTTCAGTCGGCATGTTGTCTTGAAATGGATTTTAAATCCAGTTTATCTTGTTGAACTTTTTCATGTCTTCTTCGAAGTTGGTGTAATTTTTCAACTCTGTTAAATGAGTGAAAATTGCAGACACTACATTGATATCTGGATGCACTTCGTTGTCTATAATAAACACGACACGACCCGGACGAGACGTGTTGCGCGACCCACCCGCGGGTCGCTCGCGACCCGCCAGTGGGTCGCGACCCATAGTTTGGGAAACACTGCTCTAGAGCGTGTTCGTTCGTTTAGCATCCATATCTGGTGACTGTACGTAATATTCCATCCTCAGCTTCGATGCTTTAGGTTTGGTCATGGTGCCAAACTGTTTTCGCTCGAGATCGCGCTGTCACATTTTTAGGACGAATTCATTACCGGCGGGAGCAGCTGACCACCCTCTGGCGGCGCGTGCACGAACTGCTATGTTATCTCTACTTGAATTTTTAAAAATTATTTCATTTTTTCACCGCTAGTCTCGAGAAAATCAGAATTTCTCATCGACAGATGAAGTATCAAATCAACTTATTTTTAAACGAAGAATTTTTGTAATAAATGTGTTCAAATTTAAACAAGTAAGTTAAAAATAACAATAATGGGTACTGAAGAAATGAGCCACCCTTATAACAGTTACTTCGGCTCATTTTTTCATAATTTATTTTTAACTTAATTATTTAAATTTGAACAGAATCATTGTTAAAATTCTTTATTTATAATTAATTATTTTATTTTATTAATTATTTTTAATTAAACTTTATAATACACACACACTGAGTTATTGTTATCACTACATTCTCATCATCAGGTGTAGTTAAGAACAAATACAGAAATTTCTACATTCGAGTAGAGCAGCAGATCGCGTAACGGGGAGGATTTTTTTTGGTCGTTAGAGGGAACAAACTTAGGATCGGGGACGTGTTTTAAATTTGTTTTCATATTAGTTCCTATTAAGTTACTCAACTCTCTTATGTTTACTTTTGTTTTTAATTTATATATATTTATAATTTTAATTTTTAGTTAAAGTTGCATTCTAATGAAAGGAATATTGGCCCCGAAACATGTTGAATAATCTATAAATAGTGGTTTTAAACAAAATATTTTATTTTTATCAATAAATTATATTATTTGACAAATTACAATACCAAAACCCCCTAATCAGTGCTTCTCTGACTGAGATGCTTTGCGTGTTTGTAAAGATATCGATGTAAAGCAAATTTGAGATTCTGTACATCACACATTTGCTGTACAAAGATGATCTTGATTGCATTTGGGGTTTTCTTTGCTGTTATCTCTTTTAAAGTGTCAATTGATTGTGTTTATCTGTTAAGCTCACCACCAGAGATAGCGACCACCGAAAAGGGTATATAACCACGAAATTTCGCTATGGAAGAGTAGTTCTGTGGTGCTCACTACTGAGAAGTAATTCAGGTATACTTTATTTACTATTTAAAAGTTTCAAAAATTTGTTCAGTGCATTAATTGAAAAAAATTAAAGTCGGTCACTTGATTTAAAATTAAAAATTCCGTTTTCAAATCAATATTGATTCATTATTTTGATTGAAATTAAGTTTGTTTTAAAATTAAATCTTTGGAGTTTGAGTTTTCTGGGCTATTCTGCCGCAGGTCTCCCAACTCTCCTGCCAACATTTCGTGATCCATTGCGAAATTCGTCGTCAGGGCTGATAAGCTCTGATGACGAAGCCAGCAACGGTTCTGAAACAGCAGCTAGAGAAGGAGTCATAAACACAATAGCCCCGACCTCAAATAGTTTTATTCTATCTTTTATTCTTTCTCATTGTATTTAAGCCATGTTTTTTCTTAATAATGATTTAATGCATCGTGTATTTATAGTTAATTTTTGTGTGCATGCTATATATGTATAGATATTAAGACATACATACATATATGTATGCATATAAATTAAATAAATACGAAAATCCAAATAATAAATCGTTTAATGAGATGATTTTGCTTTTATTTTGTTAAAACAATTGTTTCAAAGTAGGTTCTTTCTTTTTAAGTCAAGGAATTAAAATATTTTTAAATCGGTACTTTTTTCTTTACATATAATATATTACTACATTATTTATACTACTTAAAGAACAAACTTAAATTAAAAATATACAATATAGTTATAAATATATATATATATATATATATATAAGAACTATAATAATTTCCAGATGACCAAATGTTCAAAGATTTTTTATGAACTGTTTTAAGTTTTTTTATAAGTTGTAATATATGTTACAATATATAAACCTATACGTTTTATAATCGTGAACATTCTTTCTTACAAATTTATGAGTTCTGTAGGTTAAATTTAATTTATTGCGTGTGAAATACCGTAAAATATGTAAAATAATAACAAATAAACAAAACATTATATTCTTTCAAATGCATTTAATAAAGAAACGGTTTTCAAAGACAAAATTAAATTTGTTTTTAACACTTAGGTTTTTTGTGTTAATTCTTTCATTCTCATCTAGGAAAACTGTTTTTTTTTTTTTCTTGGATTTTATTTAATATAACTTGGATATAAGCGAACATACATATAATTTTTTAAATATATTCTTTTAAATTTTGCTACTGCTTCGGTATTCAATAAGATCTACATATTTTTACTATCCACATTTTATATTAATATCTTCAATTAATTTATCAATTTTATAGTTTTGTTATATTTTGTTTTATATTTATATTATTATGTTCTCACTATATTATCAGCTGCTCGCTCAGCACAAGTTTTCCTAGTGAGATGAGCGATTACTTTTCCTACCGGCATATATCGAGATTAAGATAAATAAATAAATAAAATAAAAATATATTTATTATATATAATAATATCATATTTATTTACCTCAAAGAAGTTAATAATACTAAACAATTCTTATGTCACAAAGATTTATAGAAATTTATACATTTCAAAATATTCTCTTGATATAATATTTATCTTATCACGTTCCAAATAATCTCTTAATATATCTATGTTTTATATTATATAAATATAATATAATAATTGCATTGGTGCAATTTATTTTTGAATGATGCTTCATTACGTATTATATTTATACTTATTTGTTTATATGATTACCTTAAACATCAACGGGCATACTTTTCCTGCAGCGGCATAACTAAAAATTTGGGGATGTAAAGGTGCTTATGTACACATGTACACATGCTTATTAGTGGCATGCCACTTAGTGGCATGCTCATAAATCAACCGGCGGTTGTATGGCTAAGTGGCATGCTCATTAGGGTACGAACATGCCAAAGATGCCTCACTGCGATACCTCGCGGTCGCGGTTTCAGCTCGCTATCTCGATGTCGATACTCGCTGTTTACATGGATGGAGGTGCGAACATGTCGGTTCAGTCGCACCTCGATGTCGATGCTCGCTATTTGTTGTGGTGATTTTTCTCCCGCTTATCCCACAAAGCAGGAATATTAAAAATCAAATCAATTAGCACCTCCTTATCCATAATTCAATTCACAGTATTTATCAAGTAAAAACAGTTTAAAAGATAACTATAGCGATCGTGACATGAGCAATACGGGATTAATGACAGATGACAGATCCATTTGTTTTTACATCGCGGTCGACAGCGAGCAGCGATGTGATCTGGATCGTGATTGGACAGATTCGCTAGGCTGAGGCGAATATGACCAATCACGAGCCAGAACACATCGCTGCTCGCGGTCGACCGCGATGTGAAAACAAAATATTTTGTTATCACTAGGGATGGGTCGTCGACGTATTTACCGTCGACGAAACGAGACCGTCCACGTCCATCCATCGACGAGACGATCAACTAGTTGAATTCGTCAACTAGTTGACGCGTCAACTTCGTTACGCGGACGTCGCGGACGTTTATCTAAACATCGGGACGATAGTCAACTGTCTACGGTTTGACGCGACGCTGCTCGACGGCACAACCGTTGGTTATTTTTATTACGTTAATTTTTAAAATTTAAAGAAGTTCGAAGGAATATAGTTTCGGGGAAAGTAAAACCGCTACTTGTGCTTATATGTAAAAAGAAATATTTTATTATTTATTTGTTTATATAGGCTTTTACATATTGTTTTATATACTTCTTTCTATATATAATAAAGAAAGAAGTAGGTATACACAACAATATCAGGTGTAAGCAGTAAAATATAAATATAAACTACATATATAAGCAGTGAAAGTATCGGGTATAAGCATTAAAATATGAGTATAAAAATTAAAAATATAAAGTACAAAGCAATGTGTGTATAAAAAAATATATTAGATACACATTATTACATGTGTACAGGGTTATTTGGAAAACAATAATAACCTAGCAGGACTATATTCCTGCCTTGATTATGAGTATTATTTTTTGTAAAACGTTGGACTATCACTACACTAACTCAAATCGATTACGAAAAATTCATTCGTTTCAATACAAGTTAAATAAAATGATAAAAACCTTTACATTTATTTATTATCTATAAATTTATAAATAAATACATAATTTAAAAATACTTTACATTTGAGATGTTATCTAGAAATTTATTGAAGAATACATCTTTCAAAGTCAGACTTTCACTTTGTGGTGACATTATTAATAAATAAATATATCTGTATTATTTGTCAACTTTAGTTTAAGGCTCAATTTGAGAAAAGGAACATTGTTCCCGAAACATGTAAAAAACCAATAAAAAGTGGTGTAAACAAAATTATAATAGATTTATTTTTTTATCTATAAAGTTGAAAATAGGGAATTTATAATAAAAATTAATTAAACCTAAATTCAAGATTATATTACATATACAATAATTAATGTTGGACTCCTGAATAAGGACCATAGTTAGGTATAGAAAATTTTATTCCCTACAAGTTTGTTTATCATTTATATGCTAAAGTTGAAAAGTAAGGAAATAACACAATAATTAAATTTTAGCATCCCTTTTCAGGTAAATATATAAGAAGTCGAGATCGATCGAATAAAATATTGATTTTAGAAAAATATCTAGCCGGCCTATTAATTAATAATAGTTCAATAAAAAATAAAATAATTAAACAGAATTGTTTTATTTTATACAGCGTAAAATTGGGAATTCACCGAATCGTCGCACGTGACATCACAAAAAATCAAGTAAAAAAATAATAGATAATAGCTTATTAAGCCTATCTCGCCCTACGCATGTATTCAAATTTCAAATCTCTAGTCATAGTTCGTGTACACAGATCTGCACTCTATGGTAGTGTACTTTAGAGTTGAAATGAAATTACCCGTCGAGCCGTCTATGACGTCTATGGCATCTACAAGTCGACAGCGAGAGATGAGAGAGAAATAAACGGAGACGTTTTGTCTTGCTCTCGCTCGTTGCTTTGCATTGCGTTAATCTCGAATCGTCCACCGACCACGGCGTCCGCTGTCCACCGTCTACGAATTCAACTAGTCCATGCGATAAACGTAAACGGTCGACGCGTCGATGCAACGTCAACGGTTGATTTCAACTAGTCCGTCCATTCAACGCCCATCCCTAGTTATCACGAAAGCATCGAGCTAAACCTCCATGTAGGCCGCGATGTATCGCAGTGAGGTATCTTTCGGCATGTGCGTGCGTATCTACTAGCGTGTATTTGTTTTACATGGAGGTGACATCGAGATAGCGAGCTAAACCGCGACCGCGAGGTATCGCAGTGAAGCATCTTTGGCATGTTCGTACCCTTACTAGCAATGTGCGTACACACATGCCACTAATAAGCAAGGCCTAAAGAAGGTCGATACTGTGCATGCTCACGTACCACTAAATAAACATCTGCACCTTAATGCGAAATCGTAAATAGAGTCCGCTATAAAAAACACCGATATTTTTAAATCGCTTTTTACAAACACATATATTCTAGAAAGACGGGCATAGTAAAGTGTCATTTTTATAATTAATTATCATTTAATTGAGTAAAAAACATGAACTATATTATCTCTTCTACTATTACTTATGTTTTGAGAGAAAAAAAATCTCTTATGGACTTGTGAAATATTAAACTGTCTACTTTCAAATATAGAATTTGGATTCGGTGGAAATTCAAATAATAATTAATCGATTACGTCCTGACAAAATGCACCAGAGTTACTGGTGTAAATATGGTTGTAACGGGAATATTGAGAGAAGAGGAGAAGAGTTCATGAAAGTAATATCATTAAGCAAATTGATACCCAAATAATTAACTATTATATATAATTATTTATCTTGTATATAAATAAATAGACTGACCCAAAAAATAATTCCTCTTCTTATTTCATTGTATTGTGATATTATCACCTTTCCCAGAAATGGAGTTCCCCCAAACCTGTCGTGGTCAAATGTCTACTTTATGATCCTGATAATTTAACAATACGAAATATATTTCTTCGCAGAACTTCAATCATGCGGTTCCTTCTAACATTCCTGTGTGTGGCCATCGCTGGTGGTGCCATGGCGCACAAGAACACCTTCTACTGGGATGACAGATCAGTCATGGTCCATCTCTTCGAGTGGAAGTGGAGTGACATCGCTGCTGAGTGCGAGCGATTCTTGGGTCCTAATGGATTTGGAGGAGTTCAGGTAGAAATATGACCTAAACTCTTACACTTAAACCTAAAACCTAAGTAGATTGACACTGCAAGATTAATATTGCATTAAAGATAGTCTATCGTCAACATGTATTATCGTCAGCATCTATATCTAAGAGAAAAAAAAACATTACTTTGATTTAGTCTCGAATGGTTTTTACGAGATCTTTAGTGCTTAGTTTATATATATATATATATATATATATATATAATATATATATATATATATATATATATTGAGCATTTAATATGGGGTACACTACACAGTTATATTCAAACTTTTGTGGTTTAGATTGTTAATGAATGATTATGATAAAGAAAAGAAAAGAAAAAAATATACACAAAATTTTCTATGTGTAGTTTTAGAGCAATACAGATCTCATTGCAGGAATTAAAAATGTTTTCATTTCACTTAAGTAACATTCATGAATAAAATTTATCTAACATCTTATCAAATTGCACCTAACTTCTTACCTATAGTGGACCAATACTACTTTATTATATTTAATAGTGGTAAGCAACTACATCTTAATCAACTGGAGCATCGATAATTAATTCAATTTTTTCTACTCTACAACTGGCATTCTACAAGGATGCGAAAATGGTCCTGTTAATATTTCACATTTAATCTACTATCCATTTTTAAATTATATTATACATCTCACGAATACTTGAACCCGACAAAATCTATATGTCTATCATTATAACACATTACAAAATTATCATGTAAACAAGTAAAAAACATTAAATAACTAAGATACGGATAACTTCATCTCGACAATGAAATGTATTAATAATTTCGTATGACATACAAGTAAGCTCTGAGTAATTGCTCTACATGAAATCTCTCTCATATTTCATGAAATCCCTTTTGTCATTCAACCTTGTAGCTGTATAAAATTCAAATTTTTAAGAATATTAAATAAAACACTATCAAAATAAATAATAAAATGAAAAATATTAAAAATACATAGGCTAGGTTGATTCCGACTGGATTTTGTAAATTAATTGACGATTTTAATATTTTCTAGACCTCGCCTCCAAGTGAAAATCTGCAGATTGGCAACCGACCCTGGTGGGAGAGGTACCAACCCGTCTCCTATAAACTAGGAACCAGATCTGGAGATGAGAATGCCTTCAAAGACATGGTCAGCAGGTGCAACAAAGTTGGAGTGAGGTGAGATATGAAAAACAGTGTTTCTTTAGTTGCATTGCAAAGTTTTTATGTTTACACCGTTTTAAAAATATTATTTATATGAATATATAAAAATACTTATTTTTTAGGAACCAACATGTAAAAGTATGTCAAATAGAACTAGTCTGTTAATAAAATTACACAAGAATCTTGGCTTTACGTACAAAGAAGACAGATTTTTACTATAGGCATACAGATGCTTAAACTAACCCATAAAAATCAAGTTTTAATTATATTCCCTTTCTCATTGAATCAGGTTACGTGGCTATACACGCGTCGGGCTAATTACTCGTTTGTATTGTTCAAATTTGAAAAAACCATTAAAATTTCGAAAAATCCAAAATTATACTATATATTTTTTTTTAAACGAAAATTTGTTAGATCATTTTTATTGTCGCCACAAGTCTGCTTGCACAGTTTCAGCTCGATTGGTTCACGGGAAAAGGTCAAGCAAGCAAGCAGACGCTACGAGTTAAAAGAAAGGGAGTAAAAATGGATTCTAACGTCCTATTAAAATATTTAAAAAAAATCAAATAGAAGTGAACTATTAACATAACTACTTCATTTTTCTCAATGGATAAAATTAAATATCATAAAATACGGATTACATGTGTAACAAAATAATAATCATTTAAATTTATTTTAAACGTCTTATCTTACATAATTTAATCATTTGTATGATTATTTTATATCACTTAAATTAGCTGATAAAACAAGTGCAACTTTCACACTCAATGATTTCATAAATAATAAAACATAAGATGGAAATATAAGTATATAAGTTAATATAATCTAGGAATCAATCATATTATGTAAAAATTTACTTCATTATTATAATGACGTAAAGATGGAGAGACAAAGAAAATAACTCGGAGAGAGATTAATCTCACAATAGTGTGTACACTATTGACACTTATCTTATAGATTGCCATAAATATTTTTGATTAGTAAAAAATATAACATACAATTAACGAAGACAATTGAAAAAACAATATAATAACAAAAGATATAAGATTTCTAAGCCTGATTTCTAATCAATCCTCATTTTAAATTAAATGAAATTATCAGCATGGCAACATGTCTTGTAAATAATTATTTAAAGCCACCTGGGCACTTGCGCTCGGAAAGTATGATTAAGTATAATTGTACTGTCTTTGGAATTAAAACTCTATTTTATAGGCGCAGTTAATAAATAAACGCTACTCAAATAGAAAAGCCAGTTTTACTGGCAATTGCTTTTCGAATTTTCTCTGTATTTGACTTACGTTTTATATTAAAAACTAGCCGATGTAGGAAAAATAATTTTCGCTAAAATTATTGTCATTTGTTTCGAAAATAAGTATATTCATAAAAAATATTAAAGAATATTTATTTTGTTTGCTTTGCATTGAAGAGTTGTTGAAAGCCATGTATTCACAAGGGGAAAAATCGCGAAACATTCCGCGCGGCATTTCGCATCAACATCTACGCTCATGTTTCGGAGACAATGACGCGGTCATTTGACGTGTACAGTTGCCGGCAAACTTCTTGAATTTTTTTGGCGTAGTGGGGGAATGTGCAGAAGACAAAATTTGGGTCTCGTTGATGGAATGGTACACGCGCAAACTTCCCACCACTGCGCCGTAAAATTTCAAGATGTTTGCCAGCTACTGTACACACCGGGACTCACATATCACTTGTCGCGGAAATGTCGCCCTAAAGGGTTATGATGATTAGTGCTGTGTATCTATTCATTCTAAAGAGTTTATCGAAACGTAAGAGCAGAGAAAGGTGGTGGGTGCGAAAGTATTTACTGAAAATGAAAAGAAGGATGAATATTCTATGCGATTTTCGAATGTCTGACGGATCATTTGTCAATTTCATTCAAATGACAACAACTGATTTTGAAAATTTATTACAAATGATCGGGTCTTCCTAGCCAAGCAAGACACAATATTACGGAACGCTGTTTTATATCATATCATATAGCATAATATGTAATTTACTGTAGAGCATGCATCTCAGCTTGTCAACATAGCGCGTACTGACGCGCGGTACGATGTCCCCGTGCGCTCGCTCGGGTACCGTGCGCATGGCAACGTTGCCGCGGCACGTAGAAATGGCGCGATATGTTGCGCGCGACGTCGCGGAACTGTGCGCGACGTTCCAGCGTCACGTAGACTCTATGCCGCGCGTGATGTTGAGGAACAATTTGTTCCCCAGTGAATACGTGGCTTAACAGTACAAATAATAATATAAAATTAGTATGAAAAAGTATATATGGAAAAATAACTAGCATGTTACAAAATTATTGGAAATATGGCTGGGGGTTAAATTTAGTTGGTTATTTATGATTATATGTTATAGTTATTAATATAAGATTCGTTTGGTTAACCACAAACATGATCATAAATTTCATTTAAAATTACTGACTAGAATGTTTCTGGAGCAAACATTACACGGTTGATAAAACAGATTCCGTTCCAGAAATTGAATACTCGGTACATATTCTGCCTTACTCTGTTCCCTCAGGATCTTCCCCGATGTGATCTTCAACCACATGTCTGGCGGAGGTGGTGGATGGGGAACAGCTGGCTCCCAGACCAGCTCAGGGTCGAGGAACTACCCAGCAGTACCCTACGGAGAAAATGACTTCAACAAGCCAATCTGCACCATTAACAACTACAACGATCCCAATCAGGTTAATATATTCATTTAACAAAACTGTTTCATCGGATACATTGACACTGAACCAATTAAACTGACTTGAATTTAAACCGACTGTTTGATGGTGACAGACAAGGGTTGAGAATGAGAGGAGCAAACACAAGGGTAGCAAATATCCCACTGTTGTATTTCTGAGATAAATTTAAAAAAGCTGACCTTATTCAAAGAAATTTCTCTGGCTTCTATGGAACCTACGTCTTATTGGAAATAAGTTTTTAAAAACAATCGCCTATGTCTTCTTCTTAGAAACGTATTTATATAAATATTCATCCATCACATTATATTGGAAGGACATCTTGCAATTTGAATACTAGAATCAAAGAACATATATGAGGTGTCTTAATAATAACAATTTTTCCGAATTTTCAAACCACCTCATAGAAAATAATAATAAATTTGACAGGGATGAAAATATTAAATACCAATAATAAAGTTTTAAAATGAAATAATAAAGAAATTTTTTAACACTAGAGAAGCGGAGAATAATAAAGCACCATAAATAACCAAACCAATTTTCCATACAGCCCTTTGTTCAATTTAACTTTCACAAAAGATTTGGTAACACCCCTTTAGACCCCGCCCCCTCTCACTCTCTCTCCCGTTAGATTCCTGATTGTTCTGTAGGCAAGTTAGTGCATGCTTGTGTCTGACAAGATTATCACGCATGTGATAAATATTGGTGAAAGTTTAACAATACTATGGTTGTGGTGTATAGTGTTGGGAACATAATAGTGTACTGTTGGTCCTGACAAAGAGACGGTACGTCTCGAAACCGGTAGATCTTAAATCTGGTAGTGGTTTTTACTAAGTTAACTTACACTCTGTTATTCATCTTTTGATTATGGATATTGCTGTGTCCTCATTATGTGTAGTGTGAGTTAGTGTCGGTTGAACCGAAAAAACATAATAAGAACATGAGTTTACTTTGATAAAGAAAGATCACATAAAATCTTAAAATATTGATCCCTTTATTTCACCACCAGCTGTTGCGGTTCTGATGAAAATTTTCACATGATGACTTCATTAAATGTTACATTTAATACTAAACTCATTATGTTGTATCTTGCCGTCCGCCAATTTGTGGAATATGACGAATGTCAGTTATAACCGATTATTTGAATGTTCCAGGTCCGTAACTGCGAGCTCGTCGGGCTCCATGACTTGAACCAGGGTTCTGAATACGTCAGAGGAAAGATTGTCGACTTCTTGAACAACATGATCAACATTGGTGTTGCTGGATTCAGGTAAGCTTCTACTTTCTTCTTTTTTTTCAGTGACATACTTTTGTAGTTGTAGCTTCTTCATCGATATTTATTCAGCGACACCATTTTTAGTGTTATGCCTGAGATCCAAAAATTATTTTCGGGAAAAATATTTTTTTAAAAATAAGAATTAAATTGTAGAATTACAGAAATGAAATGAGACAGAAATGGGTTTGAAAGTCTTTTTAGGGTGGCCCAGGGCTTACGGACTGTATGAGCTGGCTTTATGTGATCACTTTACATTCACAATTCCACCGTAATAATACCCACACTTTATCAAACTATTGAAAGTTGTATATATGTATGTTCTAATTCAGTTTCTTTCATATATTCAAATGGACTATGCTAGAGACATCTATGGTCTTTTCCATGACATAGTTATACATAGAGTTAGCTTTTTTATTTAGTTATACATAGATTTCGCACCTCTATATTTTTAAAGTAGAATATTAAGCAATATTCAATGTATTTATGTCATTTTTCCGAATTATGTAACACATTCACTAGAATATGCCTGAAATGTATATTTTTTTAATAATAATAATAATAATAATAATAATAATAATAAATATATATATACATATATATAAAAAAAAATATATTATATTTATATAGGTATTTTTAAATATTTTTTTCAGAATGTTATTCTGTTTCTTTTAAGCTGAATCAATTTTCATTATTTTTCAGCGTCACATTTTGAAGGCTTGAATAATAAAATTATCAGCATCTGTATCATTATTACTCAATAAATATAGGTCTTTTCATATAAGCTTGCAATTGAGTTAGTGTGGATATGCCCCTCTCGTATCCGTAAACTTAGCACAACGAAACAATGCGCATATAACGCACTGTACCCACTCTAACTCGAATGCAAGTTTCTATGAAAAGTCCTGTAATAACAATAATTATTCAAATATGTGACAAAAGAATGAGTAAGATTCAAAAATAATTTAATGAAATTACAGAGTGGACGCAGCCAAACACATGTGGCCTGGAGATTTGAGGGTCATCTACGAAAGGCTCAACAACCTCAATACTCAGTACTTCCCAGGTGGTTCTCGTCCGTACATCGTCCAGGAGGTCATCGATCTTGGTGGTGAAGCCATCTCCAAAACCGAATACAGTCCATTGGCTGCCGTCACTGAATTCAAGGTAAGCATTGGCAGTTTATAAGACTGTCTTAAATTATGTTGTTACTGCATAAACTATGTTACTATTTAACTGTAACTGGTTGCAGATATTTTATATGAGTCGTATGTTTTTCCGAAAAACGATTCTCGAAGTTTCGTTGAATTTTTATTCAACAGGAGGACGACCGACGCGGAAGTAGAGGGCGGACTGATTACTACTTTCGAGGGCGTAAATTATATGCATTTTTTTGTGGAGTGTTCACTTCTTCTACAATAGAGGTGTGTGCAATATGTACTAGTTACGTCGGCGGACTTTACTGCGATGTCAGAATAGAAAACAGGGCGCCAATACTTGATAGTTTGTAACTATCATCTCTATTGAAATTGGAATGTTTGTATATTTCAATGGACTCCCTCACTTATCTGGGTATAAGGTGATAAATCTGATGATGTGACAGAGATTCCCTTTGGATGCATGTTCGCTGATTGCCGACATATTGGAGTTGTTGTTTTTAATTGCTCCAATGTGTTCCTTCAAACGTGTAGCGATATTGCGTTTGGTTTGTCCTATGTAGAAACGGAAAAACATATGAATCGTATAAAATATCTGCAACCAGTTACAGTTAAATATGTCTAACGACCGTATAACAACCTTAACTCTATGTTACTATACCAAGGCATAGAGTTTAAAATAAATAACCTTGATATGGACGCCTTCACAAATTACTGAAAGCATTGACTCCCCTGAAATTCTAAATTCCATACATTTTGATTTCCCGCAGAAATGAACATACCACACCTTTTTCACTTGGATCATTGGACAACAAACTACGGCAAAAACTCTATAACTAGCCATGTTCTTGATACCTATACATGGCTTTTGCAAATCTCTAATTTCTTTTTTAAGCCTTGAGCAGTTAGTAATTCTGTTAGTTCAAGTTTCGAGGTAACACATTTCTCATCACACAAACACACATAATCACACTCACACACACCAACTTACTACCTGACTACACTTGCTAGCTACACATGCATTGTTTATTATCCTTATCCTTGTAAAATTAGGGTTTCTTGGCCAAATGCTTTGTCTAATTCAATCACTGATGGAAAGAAATATCAATAGCTGCAAGAAAACTTATTAACAAAAAAAAATATGCAAATATGAACTAATAATATATTATTTTCCCATTATTTTCTGTTATAGTTCAGCGCGGAGATTGGAAACATGTTCAGAAAGAACAACGCTCTCAAGTATTTGGTGAACTGGGGACCTGCATGGGGAATGCTTCCTCAGGGAGACAGTCTGGTCTTCGTCGACAACCACGACAACCAGAGGGGCCATGGAGCTGGTGGAGCCAGCATCCTCACTTACAAGCAGTCAAAGCAGTACAAGGTTGGTATCGCTTCATTGAAATATATCTTGAAAATTTTTGTGGTATGGTATCGCCTGATGTCTGTTTGTTATCTATCTATCTGTTTCTGCATTTCAGGGAGCTGTTGCCTTCACCCTGGCTCACCCGTACGGAGAACCACGTATCATGAGCAGTTTCGCTTTTGACAACACTGACCAGGGACCACCCCAAGACGGCAACGGTAACATCATTGGAGCTTCCATCAATGCTGTAAGTAGTTTTAAATTATGATTAAACTAACAATAAAATTCACATCTTCTATAATCTAATCAATCTAAGTAGTACTCTTCTCCAATCGGTTTCTTCCTTTCTGAGGATCTTCACCTCCAGGCTGATCTTGACGATTTTCTTTCCCTTTCGTACCAACAACAGTGTTTTTGATTTGGTCAGTCCAGGGATTTGAAATCGGCCCTTTTTCGCCGATTAGAGAAGTTCACAGCCACTAACTAGATTTGAAGAGCCTCGAAATATTGTTTAAAAGATATTAAACAAACATCTTTTACTTTCAGGATGGCTCATGTGGAAACGGCTGGGTGTGTGAACACAGATGGCGCCAGATCACCAACATGGTTGGCTTCAGGAACGCAGCCAAGGGAACTGGAATCAATGACTGGTGGGATAATGGCAGCAACCAGATTGCTTTCTGCAGAGGCGGAAAGGCGTTCATCGCTTTCAACAATGATGGATATGACCTAAACCAAAGCCTCCAGGTAATCACATCATCCTCAAACAGTTTTACTCTCTAACTCTGACTGAAATATCTTAATGTAGATATATATCACACAAATTGTATCATAGATTTTCAAAAATTACATTCAATTCAAATTAATAAGTACGCCTTCTGCATATCATTTTATGTGACACGTTACTTCTCTATAAGACAAAAATCTCATGTTTTATTCTCTCATAGTGTTTATCTTAGAAATTTTGATAAAGCCGTCATGGTTAGCTTATTGCATCTTCATGGATCAGATCAGCAGCATCGCGATCTTCTTGCCCGCATTTAGAAGATTAAAATCATGATAAAGTTCACTAGTTTAAATTTCTGCCCAGCTGTGGTAGGTTTGATTGTTTTACTTTGAGTAATACACTTGTCGTAGTTGTATCCATACATTTTGTTAAAACACGTGCCACTTTTTATAAAACAACCACTGTTTTAATAATGATTAAACCCTCTAATATGCATTATTTGTTCTTCCAGACTTGCCTGCCTTCTGGAACATACTGTGATATCATTTCTGGATCCAAATCTGGAAGCGGGTGCACTGGAAAGACCATCAACGTTGGTGGAGATGGCAAGGCCCAGATCTCCATCGGCAACGGAGAAGATGACATGATTCTGGCTATCCATGTTGGCTCAAAGGTTGGTCTCTTGTAAAATATAATAAAATTCTATTGACATTGAAGCATATTTTGAAGAACAATAATATTCTATAAAAATAATATACATTGAAGAATATTAATTAAGATTAATTATACATATCTCACAGAGACGAAGCTATTTATATATGGAAAGTCTTAATTCGGTGTCTACAGGACTTAATTGCCACCTGTCTGGGCTGGCTCAAGTGATCATTTTACACAATTCAATGTTCAGCAAATATTTTTTTATTACATTGTACTGTATGTTTCTCAAAAAAAATAAAAATAAAATCCAAGGATAACGACACACATCTGTCAAATTTTTAAAGTTGTATACATATATGTTATTCACGCACCTTATATTCATGTTTAGAACAACTACACTGTTGCCATCTATTGTCATTACCATGAAACGATATGTAGGACTAATATTATTTTTATTTTATTTTTCAGTCACGCCTGAATTAAGATTGTAAATCGACTAAATAAACACCACAGGACCTCAATCAGCAAAAATAAACTAAAATTATTTTTTTAAATATATATACTATTTCATCTATATTGCAATGTCAATTTTGAGAAACGATTTATAATGAATCATATATGTATAAATACTTTCAAATTCCTAAAACCATGAATAAAATATTTTTAATGAAAATCATTTGATTTTTCTGTCAAATAAACCTCTTCACATATTTTCGTATACAGGTCAATCAGCGAGAGCTTTGGTATGATCTTCTGATTCTGTTATCATCTGTCTTTTTCTTATAAATGGGGCCAATTGTAGTGCAAATGAGCTGTATGTATCATACAAAACGACTCGGCGTTTGACATATTTATCAAATTGTTTCTTCTAAAACCAAAACTATTTTTTAGTGTTCTTGTGGTTTTGCAATGGTGATTGTATTGGGAGCACCTTTTTCATTTATTTTTCTATCCAAAAGTGACAGGGGATAATAATTCCTTATATACTACCAATTGCTTTAAGGTACTGATATACATGCTTATTAGTGGCACGTGAGCATGCGCAGTATTGACCTTCTTTAGCCCTTGCTTATTAGTGGCATGTGTGTACCTACGCACATTGCTAGTAATAAGCATGCTCATTAGTGGCATGCTCAAAAATCAACCGCCGGTTGATTTATGAGCATGCTAATGTCATTCACCATGAGAAGAGGTATCTTTTGAGCATGTGTGAACAGGCTTGTTTATTATGAGCATGCTTATGTCATTCGCGGCTAGTATTGATTATCAATGCATCTTCTTAGTCCGCGACAGATTAAACAAATATGGCGCGTTGGGGAGATGATAAAACATTACTTTTCGTGACTTATTATAGGAATCACGAATGTCTGTGGAATACTCGGTCACCGTTATGTAAAAATAATATAGCAAGAAATAATGTTTATGAAATTTTATTAAAAGACAATTCAAATCTTACAATAAAAATTATAAAATCTAAAATCAAAAAAATTTTGATTTATTGGTTCCCTTGAATTTTCTATTTCAGTTTGCAGTTTCTATTTTGAACAAGAGCGTCTCTATTCTATGACAAGAGCATGCCAGTAATAAGCATGTGTGTTTGATTAAACCCAGGAACTGTTTTGATTTATTGGTTCACTTGAATTTTCTATTTCAGTTTGCAAAGTTTCAATTTTGAACTAGAGTTCCTCTCTATTCTATGACAAGAGCTTGCCACTAATAAGCATGTGTGTTTGATTGTTAGCTTTGAGCATGCTTATTTATGAGTATGCTTAAAATAAGCATGCTAATAATGAGCAAGTATGTACGGTTGTTAGGGCATGCTATTTTTGAGCACGCTAATGAGCATGCCAGTAATAAGCATGTGTATCTGTACCTTTATAAGTTTAAATATCCAGGATATCCAAAGACAGGCTGTAGTCCAAATGAATCCAACAGTTGAGGAAAAAACTATCAATCAGAACAAATCAGAAAATTCTTTAAATTCTTAAAAATCAATATAAGGTATAAAAAAAACATAAGAGTTGGCGTCTGCCTAGTTATACTGCAATAAAAAAAGTTTTAATAAAAACTATGCGAACCATCAAAAGATTGTCAATTATACTCTGATAAATAAATACCTACTCCTAGTGTGGGTTATATTTCCTATTTTTTTGCCAATTTAGATTTTCCATTCCAAATTGATGAGAAAATTACTATTTTAACTATCTTTTTGTTTACCAAATACTAAAGAATAGTTACATCTGCTCGATGGAGACAATACATTGGATAATGTAAAACCTTAATATTACAATAATACTAGAACTGGTTCTAAGACATTGTACTGGGTCATTCAGCCGTGTGTCTGTGACCTCTCCGACTGATGATTTGGATTCATGACATTAGCAATTGTAAATAGTTATCGCATGCATATTGGACCAACAAACTCCATTGCTGGTAATGCTAATACATAGTCATCACTGTTCAGATCATGGAATTGAATTTTTCCTCTCAATGTAGCTTATTGCTCTAGTGGTTAGAACACTTGCCTGGTGATCCAGTGATCCTGGGTTCGAGTCTTATTCCAGACCAGCAAGTTAGTTCTATTTTACAGACGTTTAGTTTAGTTTGAAAATATATATCCAGTAAGAATATTGAGTGAAACGTATTTCGTGTACTACTCTATTTAAATAAAACAAAAAATGACTGTGTTTTCGTGTTTTCACCCCTAAAGACTTCATACAATGGACATGGAACTGTATATTTTTTCAAATTGTATTCAGGTTTGACATCGCCATCCCAATATGTCTGGATAATAAATATTACACATAATAATTTATGTGAAGCAAATTTTATTGCTGTATGGAACATGTCTGATTAGGTTCATGTTACATAACTCTAATCTATTTTATCTTTAAGTATTAATTGATTAGATCTACAAATATATATTTATATTATAAACTGTTATACATTTACAGACAAAAATATATTTAATCAGAAATTATTCCCATCAATCAACAGTTCTTGTTTAAATCGGTGATTAAAACAACAATTTTTCAGTTTTGGTATGTATTACGATGTTTTATATTTAAAAAGTGTTTCTTAAAACATAATTTATAAATCCATTGACAGATTTTGAATAATTTTATTAAATTAATCTAGTTTGTGACATTTAAGGAAGATATAGGTAGGTACATATTAAAAATAAGTGGAATCTTATGGATAAATTTTAATTTAACATCTTTCTGTGCAAAAATGTGATACAAAATGCAAGAGAAACTACGAGAAAAGGTGGTGCATATCCCTCACATTACCTAAGTTTCTTTCATATTCTGCTTTAAAAAAATGCATTTTTGGCCATTTCCTTGTAGTCAATTTATACTCCTAAATATTTGATCTTATCTACCTCTTCAATGTCTGCATTATTTACAACAAATAATCCTTATTTTTTTCTTTATCAATAATTAAGAATTTAGTTTTGGAGATGTTTAATTTTAATTTATTACTATTTAATAACATAGTTGAGTTCTAGTTCATTTATAAAATAAGTACAACATAAAAGAAAATAATATACCTTAATTTGCAGAATTTCGGTCATGAAATTACTCCTTTCTTTATTTTTTGTGGCCATTTCTGGCGCCACGCCGTACAAGGACACCTACTACTGGGATGACAGATCAATCATGGTTCATCTCTTCGAGTGGAAGTGGACTGACATTGCTGACGAGTGCGAGAGATATTTAGGTCCAAACGGATTCGGAGGAGTTCAGGTAATAGATACAATCTAACTTTGGTACGAATTGGCCTACTGACAAAAGTTTAGGACACCTACCATACTTATCCGAGACTCATGATCGGTATCGGGGTAAGGTTCATCTCATTCCTGCGAAAAACCATTAACTTTGTAAAGAACAAATTAAGAAGCCAAATAAGTAATAAAAATCCATTGTAGATGTCTCACAGAGACAAAGCTATTTATATGATACCAATTGACATAAGCAGATTCCTGCTTATGTCAATTTGTATCATGCTTAGAGACAATTGGTGTCATGTTACCGCCTGAGAAGATAAGTCGAACTAGATCTGCTGCCCCTCTCACTACAGATACAATATTTTTGTAAACATGGCTTCATTACATTTGTGTGATTTTTTATCTGTAATTTTTTTGTATACTTTGGTACTTAATTACTTAAGTTAACCAAAACATGAATTTTAAGTTACTCCGAGTCCAAGATAATTTTCATATCAATTTATGGAAGCACAGTTAAAATTGCTTGGTTGTGCATAGTCCCAATTATTATTACATATTCAGGTCTAGGAATGTGGATTTCTTAAGATTGAAACAGAGGTATGAACAAGAAATGGAAGTATGAATTTACTCATGGTGTATGGTGGTTTATTCGCATTGAATTAAGTTTAAAGTTAAAAATTGTACAATTGATTGTGATTGTGCATAGTCCCAATTATTATTACATATTCAGGTCTAGGAATGTGGATTTCTTAAGATTGAAACAGAGGTATGAACAAGAAATGGAAGTATGAATTTACTCATGGTGTATGGTAGTTTATTCACATTGAATTAAGTTTAAAGTTAAAAATTGTACGATTGATTGTGAGTAAAAGAGTGTCTGGTTTCCAGAAGGTGTACTTTGCTCTGCTAATCCATCACTGAATGTTTATTTTTATTATTATTATTATAACATTTTTATAGCTATTTACCTTATAAATTACCAATATCACGGTAACACAGAAAAAATGTACATTTACTATATCCCAGAGCAAATACATTTTAAAAAGTCATAAAAACTTTATATAAATATTCACATAAATATGTACTCTATATGAATATTTTTCTTCTTTCTTCTTCTTATGTGAATATCTTAAAATCGTGTGAAAATATAACAATAAAGGAAGTAATTAGCACGCAGGCAGTTTACTATGTTTCATAATAAAACCCTTGCATGCCACCTTGACCTTTGCATGAATTTAACCCAATCAAATCGAGGTGCGTTCAATATATCCACATGTTCATTATAAATGTACCATGTACTATCCAAATTTTCCTCATTTGTCTCAGAAGTATGCCGACCTCTAATATAGAGAAATGTTAACAGTATGACCAGTACATCAGTACAGTGTTCGGTACATCAATACACGACTAAATCAAATAGGGTGGATTGCACTAGAACAATGTTTCCCAAAGTATGGGTCGCGAGTGGATATTAAGTGGGTCCCAGTCACAACACCGCTCAACATGTCTCGTCCGGGTTGTGGCGTGTTTATTATAGATAACGAAGTGCATCCAGATATCAATGTAGTGTCTGCAATTTTCACTCACTTTAACGGCAACTTCGAAGAAGAGATGAAAAAGTTCAACGGGATAAACTGGATTTAAAATCCATTTCAAGACTACATACCGACTAAAATTTCAACAAAAGCAAGTGAAGAGCTTATTGATTTATCAGAAGATACATCACTGAGAAATACTTTTAATCGCAAGCAATTAGCAAAATTCTGGCTTTCAGTTGCTGACATTTATCCTTGCTTGTCTGACGAAGCCATGAAAGTCCCCCTTCCCTTCACTGCCTCATGTGAAGTGGAACTTTCTGCCAAGGTTTCTATTAAGACTAAATACAAAAATAAATTGGATGTATCGAATTCTTACTATTTAATTAATAATTCGACTAAAATTGAAGCCACCGCCAATGCTGTTATGACAAAAAAGAGGCAACAAATTCATCCACCCCATTAAAATATCACATTTTAACATTTTTCGTAATTAAAAATTTCGATTATATTTGGAGGTTTTTCTTTTTTTTTTTAATTGAACAGTCTTACAATACAATAGTCTCACATGGTTACAATATGAATTGGAAAAATGTGAGGCGGGAGGTGGGTCCCGAAAATTTAAATTTTTTTTGGTGGGTCGCGGTCTTGTCAACTTTGGGAACCAATGCACTAGAAGATTCCTAACTTAGAATTTTTGATTTACAGACCTCTCCCGCAAGTGAAAATTTGCAGATTGTGGTGGGAAACAGACCGTGGTGGGAAAGATACCAACCTGTTTCGTACATTCTAGGAACTAGATCGGGCGATGAGAGTGCCTTCAAAGATATGGTCAGGAGGTGCAACAATGTTGGAATCAGGTGAGATGTGGGAAAAAATATCATGATGTAAGTTTTTCAATTTTTGAATACTTAGGTACTTCTTTAGTCGCATATAGAGTGAAATTTCAAGACGCAACAAAATATGCGCGCATCATGCAATGGAATATTTTCACACAGTGAAATCATGATTCACCAATCAAAAGCTAAGATGGTGGTTCTCCGTGTGATATTTAACCAATTTCAATTCTGTTTGCAAAGTGAGGATATCAAGTTTGAAGATGGTGTTATACAAATTGCATATGCTCCAGGCGCTGTAAATGTTATTTATTTTTAGTCAAATTTACAATATGTAATTGTAAATTTATTATTTATATGGTGATTGAATTACATACTTACTGGTTCATTTTCTATTTTTTATACAAGTAAAATGAAATTAGGTAGTGTATTATATATTTTAGATTTTTTTATCCATTATTATTGGAAAGCTGTTATTGCCAGAAATTGTATTTCTTCTCTGTGGAATATCTTGAGTTGAACATAGCTAAAGCAGAAATTGCATTTGAGTTGAAGTGTCTTACGATCCATTTGCTGGTGCAGAAATATAAGCTCTAACCTTTAAATATTTAAAGGTATGAAGTGATGAAGCTACTCTTCAAGTTATCACACTAACTTGAGGAATATCTCATTAGTGAACCCATCAAAATGGTATCAGCAGTGGCCAGGTTCCACGTCGCCGGATGTTGGCGATAGCATTGAATCAATCATCACACTGCTACACCATGCCATCAAGACCATGCCGTGGAGCATCTTTTAATACACATAAAACCAGTTATATAGGTATACAAAAATCTCGATGCTGATTATATAAATTAATATTTCTTCAGGATCTTCCCTGATGTTGTCTTCAACCACATGGCCAGTGGCATCGATGGGCAGGGAACTGCTGGCTCTCAAACAATCGCGGGGCAGAGGAATTACACGTCAGTGCCGTACGGACCCAACGACTTCAACCAGCCAATCTGCATCATGACAAACTATAGCGATGTCAATGAGGTTAATCGCTAGACTATAAGATAGCTTACTCCTCTGATGATCTCCACCCTTCAGACTTCATCCAATTGTCAAAGTGACGAGTCTCTTTGAGACTTGGCGACAGTAGGAAGACTGAGAATAGCTTGTAGAACAGTACTGGAAGAACCTTCAACAGTGTTAGTTAAGCTGTAGCAAACTGTAATCGAATTTGGCATGAGGAGAAGAAGACTCCACTATTGTTACATATTTACCGTGAAGGATGTTTATGGCTTATTAAAATTACATACTGAGATTTAGGGCCATCAATTGTGTGGATTCGGGGATGAAGGTTTGTGGTGATGTCAGACCAAATAAGGGCATTCACAAGAATGTTCTTAAGTTTTTAAGAGCATTCATAATTGCCGTATGGTTTATTGCACAAGTTATTGTGGTTTACAAATTAACTTCTCTTTTTGATATTTTCTGACATATCATAAATAAAACTGTTTAAATTTCAATATGCACGAGCGGGAGAAGAAATAGAAACTCGCAAATATGTGCCATCAAGCCAGCACGAAATAAACGAAAGGCGCATCATCGTTCGCGTCTCCCATAGATGATGCCCCTCTGGTTAAGGAACACACACTTTCGTATTCATTTTCGTAAGAAATTTTGTAAGAAATCGTAAGTATACAATACATTTAATTTATTGATCGATTTTCGTAAAGATTTCATCTCAAGAGTGATATACACAATAATTGTTCAAAATTTAATGATGTTTCCATTATTTTTTGAAAATATGCGTTTTCAATATTTTTTTAACTAAAATTTCTGATGCTTTGTTCCCAGAAGGTTCCCATTACGGAGTGTAGACAGTTCCACGCTTTTAGGCAAATGCCCATCCACTGAACAAAGTATTCTGGAGGGCTAATCGGTTATACAACCCTTCCTTAAGCTGTAGAGGAGCCTAACCAATACAAGGAGTCTGGGGTTTATCATTCCTCTTTTTATGTGATATAGAGCTCTTTAACATACAGGACTACCTTGTTTTAAACCTAGGTCTCTACGTTATATTGCGGGCTTTGTTATTTGCAAGAAGAACTCGGTTCTATTAAATAAAAATGATTTCCAGGAAACTACTCATGGTTCCAAAGTCAACTAATTTGAACTGTAAGCTTCCTGAACAACATTTTCTATCTATCACCAATATTCCCTCCAATTTTTCTATTATAAGTGAAGTCTATAAGGTCACCTTAGCAGAGACTATGTGAAAAAATGTTTTAGTCTATTAAGACAAGCCTAAAATCTGGTATTGCATATTTCTATCTGCGTGCGGGGGTTGGGAACATATGTTCGGACAGATATTTATAAGTGTGCGGCCACACACCTGCACATAGGAGGGACAATAGTCTTATTATATCATTTTTATGAGGTCACACATCATAATATATAATAATAATAATAACTTTGTTGTCTTTCATTCTAGCTCCGCAACTGTCAATTTGGTGAACTCCACGATTTAAATCAAACTTCAGAATACGTCAGAGGCAAGATTGTCGATTACTTAAATAAGATGATCGACATTGGTGTCGCCGGATTCAGGTAAAGAAATTTTCATTTCATTTTTAACCCTGCAACAAAACACAGTGTTAGACCACCATATAGCTGACGGTGTTCAAATTATTTATGGAATTGTAGGAAGGCCATTTTGAGCCATTTCATTATTTTTTAATGTATGAGAATCAATAAAGGCTTGAGAGGAGAAACATCTCCATTATTTTCTGACTTTTTTGTAACTCATTTGCGAGTAGCTTGTTGATAGGGATTATAACTCTCACCTAGTGATCCAGCGGTCAGTGGTTCAAGCTCCATTCCAGGACACCAGCATGTTTGTTCTATTTTCAAGCACAAATGTGTTTAGCTTAATTTGAAATAAGTTAGAATATTGATGTGCTACATACTCTTTGTTCGCATCTCTATTGTTAAAAAAAAAGTGACTTTCATGTGACCAATGGGAAGCATCTTCCTTCAGATCTGTTGAAGGATCAAACTGTGTGAAAGTGTGACAAAGAGAAGTAAAATACTTCTCTTCGGATCTAAGGATCATTATGATCAAGAAAAACCACTCTTGTAGACTCAGATCCATCCAGGGATCAAACATTGGGTCCGGGATTTGAACCCGGGACCTCAAGCACCCCAAACGAATATCATAACTCTGGCTTTATAAAATCAGAACATTTTATCAGAACCTCTTTGGGAATTTAACCCAGAACCCCTGGCACTTTTGGCAGAACCCTGGAATTTAACTCAGAACCTCTTTGGGAATTTAACCCAGAACCCAGTAACACACGAAGGGGGGCATAAGAACCATGAGGGATGCCAAGACAAAGGCCTTATAGTGCTGAATTAAGCTGACATGTTCCTCATATTGATGAGGGAGCAACGCACACAAAAATGCTTTTTTAAAATTTAATCACCAATTGCAGAATTGATGCTGCTAGACACATGTGGCCAGAGGACCTGAAGGTGATCTACGAAAGGCTGAACAACCTCAACACTGAATTCTTCCCCAGTGATTCCCGGCCATACATCGTCCAGGAGGTCGTTGATATAGTTGATGACGTCATCTCTAAATATGAATACACCCCTCTGGGAGCCGTCACCGAATTCAAGGTAAGCAAGACCCATGATGTTTTGCAGTTTGCAAATAAAAACGTTTATATTGTAATAAAGCGTGACTTATTTACTAATATGTACCAGTCTAACTAAATATAGTTAAGTGTACATATTTAATTTAACCTTTTCATAAATATTTCGAAATTTACGAACTCGCTGTAATTTTTTTCAACAAGCTAAAAGTGGTAAAACCACAAAACCAAGAAATTTCCGTAGGTTCATGTCTACATATTTTGGTGGTATATATTCCAGCATTGTTTTTATGACAAACTTTACTGTGGAACCAACTGAATAATCCTATTTTTTGTACAAAAAATGTTCATCACAATCATATTCTTTGTGCAATTAATTAATGTATATTATAGATGTCTCACAGAGACGAAACTATAGTTTTTTTTTACGGGAAAGTAGGTATAGAAGTCTTTTGGATGTACATAGGACTTATGACCTGTCGTATGGTTGGCATCTATAATATATATTAATTGATTAATAATGTCTCTGTGACATGAAATCCAGTACTGTTCTGAAAGATTTGAACAAACTCAAAATATTTGTGCAATTATTTTAAAGTTAACTTTATGAATAAGGCCCGGTTGTTTCAAATTCGATCAAAGTAAGCGTAGAGTTTAAACTGAAATTTTACGTTCTCCACCAATCAGACGATCCGTTTTCGTAAAAATCTATGCTTTTATCGACCGCTTACTTTGATCGAACTTGAAACAACCGGGCCTAAGTTGGCTCGATAGAGTTTAATCAGTGTTTAGAATATAGCAAATTTCTATTCTGAAATATTTTCCTACTTCAGGTCGGTGCGGAAATTGGAGACTTGTTCCAAGGAAATAACACCCTGAAACACATGGTCAACTGGGGACCCGCGTGGGGATTCCTACCGCAGGGAGACAGTCTGGTCTTCGTAGACAATCACGACAACCAGAGGGGACATGGAATCAGTGGACTTACCATCCTCACTCACAAACAACCCAAACAATACAAGGTTAGTTTTATTTCAATTCAAAATTCCAATCAAAATCCAATTCATAAAATAAAAAAAGTGCGTAAGTACCTACATATGTACGCATGATAGAAGTTATACTTCTTTGATATGTATACAAAACAGGAGCGTATTGTAAACCTTGCATTGGAACAAAGCCGGAAAAAATGCGAAAAAGATAAAACGAAACAGCAAACACATAATTCAATCACAATATGTTTTTACCTTTTTTGAAATATAATAGGAGTTTTTACTTTTTAGTCTGCTATTTAATAAAATAATCGTACCGATCGTCCATTAAGACTAAACACCTTCAGAAATTTCTAATGACATTAAAGAATTTACAAAAAATTTCAGGATTCACCTTAAAACGTATATTTCTTTTAAATTTGGTAATTTCGCATGGCAAAAATGTCACAAAGCCGACAGATGTCACTGGCATGTACCTATAATCAAATATCCGATAAAATAGCGTGTCAGCATTTTTTTAAATGCTTTAACTGACTCAGTAAAATTAATCTATTAATAAATTAGGTTTTAGTTGGTCAGGAAGTGTGTCAAATATTGATCACGTGATTTCGCGATGAATGACAAGTGAAACTTAATAAAAGCATGTAAAAATACATCATAAAATAGAAAATGAACAACAATAACAGCAACTGGAGCATTTACTTCTTTCATAACACGAATACACAATATTAAAATAAATTAAATATGTATCACTAAAAAAACGCTATCTTAATTTTTAATTGGTGTGTCGTCACTTCATGATGTGAAATTCCATTGCATGATGCATGCGCATTTTGTTGCATCCTAAAATTGTGGTGTCAATCCACACGAGTACGCATACATTTTGATTCAAAGAATCCATAACGCTTCACTTAATATATCGACGGCTCCTACGTATAATATCGTAACCCACAAAATTCAATTTTACAGGAGAAGGATTTGAACATATTTTCGTCCGGTATAAATCTAAATATTGCCCAATTTTTTTAAAATTTCGTTTCAATATTTTACTTTATACTGTAGTTTCATAAATAATCACAAAAAAGTCGAAATTATTAACGGTTTTTGTAGAAATGCACATACGATATTATACTTCGGAAAAGACGCGACGTAAAATATCGTATAAATGACTTACAACATTTTACTTCGGAAAAGACGCGACGTAAAATAACGTAAGTGTTACATATGATAATTTTCTTATATTATTTTCTCACGCATATTATCGTAAGTGTTACATACGATAATTATTTATGTTATTTTCCAACGTATGTTATCGTAAGTGTTACATACAATAAAATTATCTTATATTATTTTCCAACGCAAATAATCGTAAGTGTTACATACGATAGTATACTTCGTAAAAAAATATGTGATTGTTTGAGATACGATAAAATACGTCCGAAAAAAACGTTATTTATTGCAAAATATTTTTTTTTCTTTCTTGGAAATAAAGATATAATTAAATACATATGAAATACACAAAAAACTAAAAATCGACGATTTGTGTTTTACGATATTATACGTAGGAGCCGTCGATATGTCTATATAATTTTATGGAATTTCCATTTAATTCATCGCAGAACAGAGTTACGAATGAGGCAATGGCTTCGCTGCTGTACTGTAGAATTTTTTTATGTTTCAAGAAAAAAAGTTATTTAATACAACATGATTGCCAGCGTATGTTGAAAGGACAAAGCAAGAGAAGAAGAAGTCATTTTTCACACTTCCCCCCTATCCGTAAGACACGTCGAAACCAAATCAGTTTTGAATCCATCAACAATAAAGCATTTGACGTACTTTATGAATAATACCAAAATGAATTATCGATTAGGTAATCAATTTTAATTTGTAAAATCAGCAATGATTTATGTATTATCTTTTATTGCAGGGGGCGATAGCGTTTACCCTGGGTCACCCATATGGAGAAGCGCGTATTATGAGTAGTTTTGCCTTCAATGACACAGAAGCAAGTCCACCTCAGGATGATAATGGCAACATAATTGGAGCTTCCATCAACGAGGTATGCAATTATCTAGTTATTTGGACAAAATAAAATCAGTTTGACGTCATTCAGACGAAGGTTGTATGTAAATGTTGGTCTGAGTGAGGGGAGAAGAATAAATTGATACAGGCAATTGCATACTTGTACGAGGGATGTAGTGCTTGTATGGGAATTGGTGGGGCTTTCACATCAAGGTTTGATATTACAAAAGTGTCAAACAGGGCTGGATAATGTTACCATGTGGATGGGAGATATTGTGATGGGTAATTGGGAACAAGGCAAGCACTCACCTTTCTTCCTTCGATTCTTTGGTTCTCCTCTTGTCTCTTCTTTATCTCCTAAACTTCTAGCGGCCAGGTGTTTCCCGTTAATTTTAAGGCAAAACACTCGCGTCAATAATTAAATCTTTATTTCAGATTTGCGGTAGTTCACAGCGAGAAAAATTATGCGGTCACTTTCTTTACTGACATTTTTCTATATTGCGATTGCAGCTGTTTTTTCCGTCTTGTGGCGGCTTCGATTTTCAAAACTGCAGCGGCTCTAGTACTTGCTTGCTTGCGGGAAATGGGTAGGAAATGGGAGAGAGGGAATACCTTTTTCCTAGTTTACAAATTAATTTAATGGCGCTTACATGCCGCCCGGGATGAAGGCTTGCCTTCATTAACAAGAAGTGATAGAAAGAAAAAAATAAAAAATAAGAATAATAATAATGAACTTAATGTAGCGTAATAGCGTTTAGTAAGAAAATAAATAAAAATATAGCGTTTAGCGAACTAAAGATTAGTTAACAAATAACAAGATTAAATTAATTATATACAGAACACACAAGAAGCTGCCCGCAGCTGCATGGGCAGCCAAAAAACACTTTTACATGGATGACTACGTTTCTTCTGTCGATACGGTTGACAACGCTTACCAACTTCATCGCGATCTAGTCCAGTTATTCAAATCTGGTGGTTTCCACCTAGGTAAATGGGTCTCAAACAGTACCAAATTAATGGAAAAAATTCCCGCTGATCTCAAATTGCCGAAGCTCGTTCAATTTGATGAAGAGGCTTATACACAAATCGTAGGTCTCCGATGGAATCCTACCGATGACGCATTCCTATTCAATATTAACGCCGATGTGTGTCAATCGGATAGATGCACCAAGCGCATAATTCTCTCCGCAACTGCTAGACTCTTCGACCCTCTTTCTTTGTTAGGTCCAGTTACCACGTTATTAAAATTATTAGTTCAAGAGTGTTGGAAGCAAAATCTTGAATGGGACGAAAATGCTCCAGCTTACATTGAAAGTCAGTGGCAACAGTTCAAGTCAGAACTTCATTTACTCGAAAAGTTAAAAATACCCCGTCACGTAGGTATTTCGCAGTCGTACTTAAACGTAGCACTCGTCGGTTTTGCCGATGCGAGTGAGAAGTGTTATGGCGCAGTGCCGAAAAAAAACAACAAGGAAGGTGAAGCACTAGTCACACTGCTATGCACAAAGTCTAGAGTTGCTTCACCAAAATGTGTATCTCTTGCAAGGTTAGAACTCTGTGCGGCGCTTCTTCTTTCAAATCTAATAGCATGCGTACGAGATATCATTTGCGAACGCGTTCAGTTAAATAAAATCTTGGCATTTACAGACTCCACAGTTACTCTCTCGTGGATACGCGGCGCTCCTTATAAGTTTAAAACATTCGTTGCAAATCGAATCGCTGCCATAAATGAGAACCTATCGGCTGAACATTGGTTCCACGTGCCAGGTGTTCAAAATCCTGTGGATATAATATCCCGACCTGTTATGCCAAGTCAACTAATTGATAACAATTTTTATTACCACGGTTCCTCATGGCTTACCCGGCCGATGCAAGAGTGGCCTATACAATTCTCTGTTGCTGCTACAAGCTCAAACGAGGAGCTCCCCGAATCATAGACCGTGTCACTTCTTGTGCCGTCTAATGGTGACGTGCAAGATAACGCTATATACAATATATATTTCCGAAAAAATCCAGATCGTGTCGGACGTCGCGTCTATACATGCGTACACGCACTACTAAATCGTGTACAGTGTGCGATGTTCAATACTACTTCGAAGGTCAGGAATGTACTTGCGTTTTCATACGTATACATACTACTCAATCTCGTACGAAAATGCATCCAGTGTGGGGCCGGCGTAAGATCATAGACACGGAATGATGATGATGATATTGTATTTTCAGGATGGTTCGTGCGGAAATGGTTGGGTATGTGAACACAGATGGCGCCAGATTACCAACATGGTCGGATTCACGAATGTGGTTAAGGGGACTGGACTCAACAATTGGTGGGATAATGGAAACAATCAAATTGCTTTCTGCAGAGGCGAAAAGGCGTTCATCGCTTTCAATAACGAAAGATACGACCTCAACCGGAGCCTTCAGGTAAAACTTCATCCTCATCTACATGAGCAGGAATGAAGCATGCTTAACTGTATACAAATAACAAGGTTAAAGCGAAGAAATGCGAGCAAATTTCTGTGTAGTTTCTCTTGCTTTTCGTATCTCATTATATTTTTCATATTCATTTATGCGACACATGAAATCTGTAATCAATATTGCGGAACGTAAAGGATTTATGAAGGACGTAAGCCTGCAACTTAGAATGAGTATGGTGTTATCTATATTTATGCCATACTCTTATATGGGGTGGAGGAATGGACATCAAAACAAGAGCTAATCGGCAAAGTCGAGACTTTTGAGATGTGGCTAATAGACAATATCAAAAGATTCCTGGGTGTATAGAGTGACAAATGTTGAAGTCCTCCAACATATGGAAAAATAACCGGAAGTGCTGCGGACTATCAAGACAAGAAAGCTTTAGTATCTCAATTATCATACCTAAATCATTTTATCGATTTGTAACTTTTGCAATACATTATTGGGTCAAGTATGCACAACTCCAAAATTGTGTTGCATTGGCATGAATCATCCTTGCAGATTTAAAACTTTTTGAATAGTTTTCTAAGCTGCTACAGTAAAACCTCGTTAATTCGAAATTCAAAGGACCCAAAAAAAACTTTTCGAATCACGCGGAACCCCGTTAATTCGAAATTCAGGGTACAATTTCTTTTTTAATTCGCAATACAATTGCGAAATTCACCAAAAATGGTAAAATTCATAAAAAAACGATTAATTTAGTGAAAAACGTCTGCATTTTTGCATACTTCAAGAAATCATTTCGAAAACGCAATATTCATTATGCTAATACAAAGACCGACACAACTATAGTACTAAAGTATCCAAAATTGACATATATGTTGTTCTCACTTGCGAAAAATCGAAATATTTTTTTAAATTATAAAAAAAATCGAATTATGTGAACTAAAAAATATTGATTTATGGTACAAGGGGCTAAAAATTATTTGAAATTACGAATTACGGAGGTTTTCTAATTATCGCGATTAATCTACCTACTATAGTAGTACACTATCGCTCCGGCTAGGTGCAGTCTACGAGCAGGATGGCATTATGTGTCAAATTCTAGTGCTAGACGTGTGACGTGATTATAATGGCTGCTAAAAATTGTTTACATGCGGCAACGGTTGAATTTAAGCATGTGTAGTATTAACAGGACGTTTCTATTTTTTTTACATTTGATACGATCTCACCTTCACATCTCTCTTCATATCACGTCTCTTACCTACTGTTGGTCAATTATAGGAAGGTAGGCAGGTGAAATAATAAGTGTTGCTTTACGGAAATTAATTTAATCTAGAAACAGGATAATGGTTTTTATCTTAAAACAGAACAGACATAAAAAGACATACCTTATGCTAGAAGGAACTATTTCTACCTCAATTAATCCTTCGATCTTCTTTCTTCTCTCTTCTTTCTTCTCTCTTCCCGTTTCCGTGATAGGGCCCCGTCACAGCCCCGTTCACGTCCCTTGTCGGCGCGCTCCTGGCGGCCAGACTCCTCCGTCTTCTCCTGAACGACCAGCCGTTATTGAGGCGGTCGTTCCTAACAGCTCGTCTCCTTCCTCGTCGCCTGCTGCCTTTTCCTCTCAAGGCAGGTTTCCTGACTCGACCATGCTCCACTAGCACGTCACTTCCTTCACCATCTGACCACCACATATCTGGTGTGCCACGGGTGCCCAACTCACTGGCCGTCTCGCCTGGTTCATTATCTCCGTCTGTCGCGCGCACTTCCTGCCGCCGACCGCTTCCGGCTACCCCCAACAGTCTATCAACGTTCACTCGCGACCAATTTCATTATCGCCCGACTTTAGTCTCTCTAGTCACGACCTCTCGCCACTTCGAACTGTCTCGCGACTCCGAACTGTTTTTACTCCGAACTCCGTCGCGGCCCGTCAAGATCTGTTGCGCACTTTTGGCTCTCGGAGCCCTCAACCCCGACCCCGGTGGGTGTGTTCATCGTTTCGCACTACGTCTGTCCTCACGTATCATTGGCCGCCGATCCATATCCCAAACCAATGTGGATCGATAGGCCTGACTCAAAGTTTCTATTAGTTCACGTCTCGCACCTTCATCCAAGTGTCTTGGGCCCTCCCATCCACGGACCACCCCCCTTGTACCCCCGTATAATTACTTATTCTAGACAAATACAATTAGGTAGGTATTCAAATTTAATGTAACATACACATACATTACTTAACTATGAGCACAAATAATTAAAATCGAAGTTACCTAATCTAGCGACGCAAAAAGTAATGTAAACTGATGCTACATACCTAACGCTATCGAATAGAACATAACTATAACGAAACAAATAAAATCATGCATACAAAATATACAATAGGTACAAACAAACTTAGTTTTATACAGTACAATGTTCACAAGGTGTTGGGTCAGAGATTGAGAGAAATATCATGTATAGTTTGGCAAGAAAGATGGGACACGGCCACCACCGGAAGATGGACTCATTCCTTTTTTCCGAGGGTGGCCGTGAAGGAAAAGGGCAGTGGATATTTTCCGTCGCTGGACCACCACACTGTTCAGATGCTATCGGGACACGGAGAGTTCAGGTCGAAGCTTTTCGATCTTGGACTCTCCGTTGACCCGTGGTGTGCTTGCGGTCGGGTGGCCCAAACGGCGGAACATATCCTTTGGGAATGTACGATCATGAATGACGCGAGAGAGAATATGTTAGCAGGATTAACTGAGTTTGGAATGACCGTGACAGGACGTCCATCCAATGATGTCCTAGTGAGGAATGAAAGGAACTTCGGATGCTTCCGAGGGTTCATTCGGGTGTGGGTGTCCCGTTGGGAAATCCTGAGGGGATCTGTGCGATAAGTTTTCTTGTGTATTGGTGGTTTGACTCTGTCATTCCCCGGTGTTGTGTTAATGTGTGGGCTCCTGCATTGGACGAAGACCTGCCGGTCCTGTGCTTCCCTACCCGGATATCCAAATGTATTTTTTTTTTATATCGTCTCTTTCCCTGTTAAGGGGGTGTCTGTTTGACCTTACCCATCCACTGCCGCCACCGCGAAATTCGTCTACTATGTATTATTTTCTTCTTTTGTTATTACCTTTTCTTTGTTCTTGTATTATTTTTGTATTATTTTGTATTATTTCGTATTATTTTGTATTATTATTTTTCTTATTTTGTTATTTTACCTTTTCTTTGTTCTTGAATTTATTTATGTATTTTTTTTATGCAATAAAGACGTATCTAATGGTGTCGGTCTGTGAATGGTTTTGTTTTTGCGGCCGTGCCGCCTCGCACCGGTTTATACGACCCGTGCGGGGCAGCACGGTCTTGCATTGTAGCTAAAAAAATGTCAACCTGGAGACGAATGAGAAGGACCGATATGGGAGCTTTTGCTCATAAAACGGTCCTGGGTAAGCGGTGGGTACCATTCACAGTACAATGTTCTATCATTGGATATACTTGTACGGACATAATGTACATACTTTTTCCTTAATCTAATTACAACACTCCTTAACTGGGGCCCCAAACTTTAATTCTAGATAGGTTATAGGTACATGATGCTAATCTTACATACGAAACAATTACAATTACAAGCGGTGACGAGAAAACCATTATCCTGTTATCGTATATATAATTTTCGTTTTACCAATCACGTAAATTATTCGGATATTATAAACACATGTGGGCCCGGGACTATGGGAACAAATTTCCGAACTAAAATCTCTTCCTTGTACGTGTCACAGGCTCCATAATTACCAAAAACCAAAACCCGGACACTTAGCGCTGCAAGATAAACTATCGCAATTTTTTGTTATCATTTCGAGGGGACTACCAGGAATGCGAAAACGCTTAGCACTGTCGTAACGTAAGTTACGACATGCAGACCATGGATCTCTCTACCTACGAGTGTATTTATATGTCAACTTATGCTCGATTGTGTGCTTCAATATTTGTACTCACCCCATTAGATTGAAAAATACGAATGAAAGAAAAACTCTGTTCTTCATTCCGCTAAAAACATTAACACAATGTCTCCACACTGTTATATTATTTCTTCCAGACTTGCCTACCTCCTGGAACGTACTGTGATATAATCTCTGGATCCAAATTTGAAAACAGCTGCACAGGAAAATCTATCAACGTTAGCGAAAATGGAATGGCTCTGATCTTTATTGGTATCGAAGAAGACGACATGGTTCTGGCCATTCATACTGGAGCGAAGGTTTTGAGCATGAGCTCGTATCGTTAATAAATACATTTTCTGATAATTCGAGGTGGTAAGTTCTTGTATTTCTTTTCAGTCACGTCTTCAATAAATTTGTAAATCAATCTACATACATTATATATATTACAGCACCTCAAACCGGTGTCAAAATAAAATACCTATGTTTGTTTTGTAAGTAGACTTTTTAATGTTGAATAAATATTTTTGAATAGGTATCACTTTTGTTATTTTCCTATTACCAGCAATTTTCATTCCTAATCCAGTTGACAAGTTTTTTTTTAAATCCTTACCAGTGGTTTGCCTTTCTTATACGTGGTTATGAAAATACTTTCTATCTCTATCTGACTAATACATTTAGTACGTAATACAGTAATACGTACAGTAGAGACTAGATGTCTCAGATTTGTTCTTTGTGACAAGTCTATATTTTTTATAATACGTCTATGTTAAATTACATTAAATTGGCCAAAATATTTTACAAGATTGAAGTGTGTTATTTGAAGTATGAAATTTGAAGTGTACAGATTGAAGTATATACTGGAAGGTTATCTCGCGATAGAGAAGGAATCTGGTTTTTGGCGCATTTAAGAGGATTACTAAGAGTCGCACCAGAAGTCAGATATACAATACCTCCCTCACCGGCTAGTCAACGAAGCATGAGATGCAGGGTTAGTTTATCTTGGAATCGATCAGAATGTTACGCGTAGTGACTCAATAAGCTAGACTACTTCTAACCTGATTGAATTTTCTGAATTCCTCCAGGACTGCATGGATTGTCGGATCCAGGTCGATGCAATATATATCGACTACAGCAAAGCATTCGATAAGGTTGTTCATAGAATCCTGTTAAGTAAACTCTCACTGATAGGTATTCATGGGGACCTATACACATCGATTCAATCCTACATCTCCAGTCGCAGCCAAGCTGTTGTGGTCGGTGGCTTCAGGTCTGACTGGGTTGGCGTCCCTTCAGGTGTCCCACAGGGTTCTTTATTAGGACTCTTGCTTTTTAAAATATACGTTAATGATATCGGTCATTGCTTTCTTAATGCACAAACTTTATTATACGCTGATGACATGAAGATCTTTGCTCCTGTTAAGTGTGTCGATGATTGTCTCAAAATTCAGGAAGACCTAAATCGTCTTCAAGCCTGTTGCAGTCTTCATAACCTTCACATTAACATGAAGAAATGCTTTGTACTCACTTTCACCAGAAATAAAAAAATTGTATCGTTTAAATACTCTTTTAATGGGCTCCCTTTGAGCACCAAATCAGAAGCAAAAGATCTTGGTGTAACTCTTGATTTCAAAGTCTTACTAGATAAGCATATTGATATTATGGTCGCCAAATCCTCTCGAATGCTAGGTTTCGTTCTTCGCGCTTGTAAACAGTTCCAAGGAATAAATACTATGAAGATGCTTTACTTTTCCTTTGTTAGGAGTATCCTTGAGTACGCATCTCAAGTGTGGAGCCCCAGATATCAAGTTCATATAAACAGAATCGAAAGTGTTCAGAACAGATTCATAAAACATCTCGACTTTCGTTCCCATCCTATTCACATTAGTAATGTAGATTCCTCGACGTTCTTTAACATAACACCCCTGGTCAATCGCAGAAATACTGCTGATGTTATATTTCTTCATTAACTAGCTACCTCTAAAATTGCCCGGCATTGCTGCAGCGCATCTCCCTGAGAGTACCCGGAAGATCTACTAGATTGGTCGAGACCTTGAGACTTTCACACTATATTACCAACTCCCGGCAAAACTCTTTTATATATCGCTCATCTAATTTGTTCAACTTGGATCTTTTCAATTCATCAATCTCTGAATTTAAAACTCTTGGATATTCGCCCCAGTCTTAAACCTTTTTTTCCCCTCTTCTTTAATCCATCTTCTTTCTTTTGAACAGACTTCGTATATGTAATTTTTATCTTGTATCTTTCTTTAATTAACATTTTTTCTTTTGTCCAGACCTCGTATATATATATATATATATATGCAGATGTATTGATCAGATATCTTTATGATATACATATATCCTTTTCACTTCTCTTTATTCTTATCTCTTCTCCTTTTTACTACGAAGATTTGCCCTTTCCTATCCATTTCTTATTCCCCTTTTACCTCTAATTCTTTGACTCTCATAGTTTGTCCATAACTTAAAACTACTTTTTTTTATATAACTCAAGTTATTGTTGCTTTAACATGTTAATTCTGTGGAAACTTGTAATATGGTCTCTATACTGTTCAATAATCATGTATAATCCCTTTATATGTACTGTTAGTTTCCCATAAATAAATAAATAAATAAAATAAAATAAAATACTAATTTAGGTTAGTGAGATTACTAGGCTGGATCTTGGATTTACACGGGGAACTGAAAACAAGTTTAATTATTGACACAGTTTATTATGAATAACACATCGAACAATTAAAATTCATAAAGTCCTGACTATTTCTATATCTATTTGCTTATTAAATAATTTGAAGCTCGGCCGCTAACTATTTTTATACTAAACTTACATGTATGATATTCAGTAGCAAGATTTAGAAAAACCTATTACAAATGAGATTTACAATGCAATCTTTTTTTAGCACGGATGCACAAATCATGACGACACATCGAAGAGAGAAATCGAACGCCACATGACTCGTATTTTGTGTATTTTTATCTTCATTGTTTGCGTCGATTTAACCGGCACTCTCCTGGACCACATTCACGGAGATGCCAGCTGTTCGCGCAGTGGGATCCCGCATCTGCCTCCCAGTTTCGTGCCTCGTTCTCTGCGTTCGCCCTCCGCCTCAGCTACATCCTCGCGTTATTATTTAGTTTTAATATTTGTTTTTTAGTTTATTTTCACTGGTCTCTTGATTTTAAGGTTCGTAAAACGAAACATCAGTTCTAGAATTTTTAACACCGTAATCTTACACAGCAGTATTTAATCGCGGGAGAATTTAAATCTTGATGTATTACTCTTTGATTTAAAAGATGATGACTACAGTTTATTGCGTTATATTAAATTAGATTACGTGATGGATTTGACTCTCCGCGTGCGGGAGGGTTTTAGTTAAAGTATACAAGAATTAGGATATTTAATATCAGAGATATTTATTAGTTTTATCACTTGCTATTTAAAATATAATGGATCACAGTCCATGGTAGAAGATTACATATTATTTACACAATGATGTTAAGTAGCACTCTGCATCAAAGATCTTTACATTTTTACATCACAGATTATATTTAAGTTTTAAAATTTAGATTATTTAGGGTATTTTAGTCTGGCAGAGAAGAATTAAAATGCCACAGATGTACAGCATCATAGTGATACAGGGATTCTGCAAAAAATATACAACAATATTAGATAAAATACCTTTAGGTCTGCAGAATCCATACTCGAGGATCACTGATGGAATATTACCAGGTCGGCAAGTAGTCCGATCTACCTGAACCCCTGCAAATAGGTGGTTCGATGGTCTTGATAACAAATAGAGCCTTTGTTCCCGCGCGCGAATTTAAATAACCTTCTTAGGCCTAGTAGTGGGATACACATTTAGTGATGTTCAGTACTGAAATTAATACATCACAATACTTTGAAATATAAAGTTTGTGATGTGCAGTTTGAAATGTGCAGTTTTGAAGTGTGAAGTTGAAAGTGTGTAGTTTCTAGTGTGGAGTTCACTTGCCAACGTGTGAAATGTGCGCTTCAATATAATGAAGTACTTCATTATAGTACTTAGCACAGAGCGGACCCATCACTAATTTATACCGCATAGGCCCGTTCGTTTCAAGTTGCATTAAAATAAAGATAAAAGTTCGTTTAAAGCACAGATTTTTACGGAAACGGATCGTTTGATTGGTGGAGAACGCAAAAATCTATGCTTTAAACAAACTTTTACTTTGATCCAACTTGAAACAACCGGCCCATAGAGGGCGCCCGCAGCAGAGAGTATTTACCAAAGAAATTTCGCTGTTCTTGGTAGTTCCAGGTAGCTCAGGTAGCTCTGTTGTTAACTCAGTGATAGAAGCGACGTGTTCGCCTGTGGGAAGTTATTCAGGTAATATATAATTTTTCAAGGAATCAAAAATTTATGAATGTAATACAAATTTTAAAATGCAGTTTCTGTTTTCATTACCTTGTATTTAACAAAGGCAAAAATTTATTTTCAATGAAATTAAATCTGATTTTTTTGTGACAATATTTTGCACAACAATTTTGAAAATTAAAAACTACATTTTTAAAATATTAAATTATGAAATAAATTTTAAAACAATCTCATATAAATTAAAAATAAAGATAATTTTAGAAATTTTTATTTCATTTTTTTTACCTATGATATTTTAAAAAGTAACATAAATATACAAAAATTCATTAACTAAATATGAAATTAGTCAGAAATAATATTTACTGTTTGCTTGCTAGATTCTTCGAATTTATGAAAATCCAATAATTTTGAATTTTTAAAAATATTTTAATTATATGAAATTGTGTGCAATAAAAACGATCTTCATTTCTTATACATAAGATTTCTCTCTGGTAAAAAGAAAAGGTTCTTTATTTTTCAGCCTACTAAAGATTTAATTTAATGTGTAAAAAAAACTAATCCATAAAAATCAAGTTTTTATTACACTCCCTTTCTTTGTAAATTAAGTTTACCGTCATGTAATTAAATAATTGATTCACTGAAAATGAAACATGTCTAGACAAATATCTATGTCAAAAATCTCTAAAAATATCTCTTTATTATTTGATTTCTTCCCATAAAACCAAAGTGTGCTGCCATCTGTGAACCAATTGTCATAAATTTTCGAAATTCGTAGTGAAGTACCTATTATACCTACCGACGGAGTAATTCAAATTTTAAATATTCCGTGACGTTATCAGGCCGTCAAGTTGGTAATTAAACTTTTGGAATGATTCCAATTTGAAAAAACCATTAAAATTTCTAAAAATCCAAAATTATGCTATAATTATTTATTTTTAACGAAAATTTGATAGATCTTCATGATCGTCGCCACGAGTCTGCTTGCAAAGTTTCAGCTCGATTGGATCACGGGAAAAGGGTTAAAAATCGACCCAAAAATTTTTCGTCAAGAAAATAAGCAAGCAGACGCCACGAGTTAAAAGAAAGTAATACAGTTTCCAGCAAACTTCATGAAATTCTTTGGCTAAGTGGGGGAATGCGCAGAAGACGAAATTTGGGTCTCGTTGGTGGAAAGGTAGATGCGCAAACGTCCCCCCACTACGCCGCAGAATTTCAAGATGTTTGCCGGCTACTGTACATGTTTATTGTTATTTTAAAAACGAGTTTTCCATCTCCAATTCACTATTGCTTTTAACACTAATATACCTGCGTTAATTTATCCATCGCAACATCCTTTGTTCCTGTTTTTACATTGTTACCTTGGATAATTTTTACTCCCTTTCTTTTAACTCGTAGCATCTGCTTGCTTGCTTGTCTGACGAAAAAACTTTGGATCGATTTTTAACCCTTTTCCCGTGACCCAATCGAGCTGAAACTTTGCAGACAGACTCGTAGCGACGATAAAAATGATCGAACAAATTTTCGTTAAAAAAATAAATAATTATAGTATAATTTTGGATTTTACGAAAATTTTTATTACTTGCTTTCGTAGCGTCGCCCGACACGAGCCCAACGCGTAGGTTAAGGCGCCAAACCTGTTTCCACTAGAAAATGAGAAAGGGAGTATCATAAAAATTTGGTTTTTATGAGTTAGTTTTTTTAATACCTACCTTGGTGTTTCCAATATATTTATTGCGTGTCATTGTGAAAGTGAAAATATTCAGATAAAAGGACAAAGTTTGTAAAAGCGTTATCTTTATTTTTGATCAAGCATATGTTTAACTATCTGTAACCTGTCAGAAATGACGGTACCTAAGAAATAAGCATTTATTTATTTGTGAAAAAAGAAGAAGAAAAAATTAACTATAAAAAAGTTACAGACGTTACACGAGGTTATGACAGACAGACGGACAAATAGACAATGAAATTATTATAATTGGGGTTAGATATTTTGGTTTTTGTATACTATAAAAATGCATTAAATACTCTAAACCTTGTTGCGTCTATTCAACATAGCAATTGCATTTATAAAATTACCCCAACGCCTATTTATTTATTTGAATATGCAATTTCAAAAGGGCGCATGTCGGAAAATTTTAAAAATTTCAGGAAATTAAAGAAGCTAATTATTATCTAAAGTAGTGGGAAATGTATTTTTGAGTTACATTTTGGGGTCAATTAGCAATCGAAAATCAAAGAAATATTTCATGTTAAATATTAAAAAACATATAAATTTTGCGAAACTTTTATTTTGGGTATCTAAAATTAAACATAATACTTAAGTCAAACATAAGTAACAGACTTTCATAAAAAATCTTCTTTCGTTTGTAACCTCTCTCATACAAAGTTTGCTGATTTTGATGATTCTTACGTGAATCGATTTATCTTAATCTTTCGAGTGTCACAAAAGACATGAGGGTAATCAAAATTGAATATAGCGACAACCAGACGCCATATTATGAAAAAGAAAAAAATTAATGTGAACGAACTATGTAGGTATATTAAATGAGGTATCATTGTATAGATATTTGAATATTATCTTTAGGTTTCTCTTATCATTTTTCATTTCGAATTACCATTTAGAATCTATTAAAAATCCATTAAAATCTTTTCATTTAGAATCAGAACCCATTAAAAATCTAGACCGACTTAAATTTTCTCAATAATGAATCCCGACTGTTAAAGTCGCTATGTTCCGCATTAGAATGTATTATTTCTTTTATGTGTGTATCAATCATAAAACTATTTCAATGGTGTAGTTATTCAAAATTACTTAACAGAATTCTAGACTACTGGACTTGTTCTTTTCTTTTCGATTTTTATTTAAAGTTTTTTTACGCAGTTTGGTTTTTTATTTTTTTATGCTTTGCGTTACTGTATCTACCTGAATTTAAAACATCGATTGAATGTTATTACTTATGAATAGTTATTAAAAAAATTTATTAATTAATAGTTGTGAAAAAAAAATTAAGACTAATTGGGTATGTTACTAAAGTTTTGTCCATCAAGAGACTTGAACTTCGTTGGCGGAGTGATGTATGCAGAATGTCCTGAAAATCGGCAGTTTATGATTTTTCTTACAAAAAGATTGCCATTGAAGTGTGTAAAAATCGGTGGATGTTCTAAGAAAAAAAGAACTATAAAAAAACTTAAAATGATAAAATGAAAATGATAAATAAAAATATCCAATCACGACTTAAAAAATTGTAGTTTTGTGTTGTGTGCATGGTGTGCAACATTAAATTTCGTTTAAATTTCGATTCTTTATTTCCCATTGCCTTATTAATTCACCCAACTCTCATTCAGTACCAAGGCGAAAGAAGAAATGCAATGTCGACGAGATACCGTTAATGACCCATTCTACGAATATTTTAAAATTAATGTTCCTGGAATGATTTAGATAATACTAAAAACATCACGTGCGACACAAAGTACGGTGTTAACGGTCACCTATCATTGTATTTGTGAATTTGGCAGACTGAATATACGTGCGTAATATACGAAGCAACAAGTGAGAGAAGAAATGCAACGTCACATCGCTTGGACATATTTTCGTCCCATTCTCACGATGCTTTACGTTTCGAGTGTTGAAAACCGAACATCTCTTGTTTTGTAAGGTGCCGCCTTGTAGCACGCAAGCACTATTTTGTAATTCTAACATAGACACCGATAAGTACTCGTCATCATTAAATAATTTATCTTAATTCTCGTTAGGTAGGTATATTTATACGCCCAACTTCAAAATTCAGTGAAAACAGTAACATTTTATCACTTTAGCTTTAATTATGAGTCGAAAATGTTCAAGTAGTCATGACCTAAGATCAATAGTTATGGAGTTACGCAATATCAAAATTTGCATTTTTTCAAAAATATTTATGACTGATTTTTTAGAAAACGTTGAACTATCATTACAGTAACTAATATCGATTACGAAAAATTCATTCGTTACAATACAAGTTAAATAAAACGATAAAAAACTAACCCATAAAAACCAAGTTTTTATTATACTCCCCCTCTTTGTAAAATATAACAACAATTAAAGACGAATTAAAACATATAACATAACACTAAACTTACAGTAATTTAATATATTTCTAAAATGTCAGATGTTTTGAGCTTTGATAAGACACTTCATGCTTTGAAGATTAAATTCTAAAAAAATTTAGATTTTCGACATTCGTAGTGAAGTACCTTTTATGTATACCGACGGAGTAATTCAAATTTAGAAAATATTCCGCGATGTTATCGGGCCGCCGCGCCGTTGCTAATCAAACTTTTCTAATGATTCCAATTTGTAAAAACCAATAAAATTTCTAAAAAACCGAAATTATACTATAATTATTAATTTTTTTAACGAAAATTTGATAGATCTTCTTGATCGTCGCCACGAGTCTGCTTGCCAAGTTTCAGTTCGATTGGATCACGGGAAAAGGGTAAAAAATCGATCAAAAGTTTTTGTTGAGGGCAAGCAAGCAGACGCCAATGTTTTCCAATTGGAATTGGAAGGTTTTTATTATTTTATTTGACTTGTATTAAAGGGAATGAATATTTCATATTCGATGTGAGTTACTTTAATGATAGTCCAACGTTTTACAAAAAATAGTAACAAAATAATTGAAAAAAAAAACTTAGATGTCGCAAATCTCCATAACTATTGATATAAGGTCATGGTTGTTTGAACATTTTCTACTCATAATTATAATTAAAGTAGGAATATAGTCCTGCGAGGTTATTAATGTTTTCCAAATAACCCTGTATACATATAAGTAAAAAAAAAAACATATTTACGTGTCTTAAAACTCGAAAAAAGACCACATGTACACTGAGTGTACATCACCGGAACAGCGCGTTTCATTTTTGGCACCGTGTGGGAAATTTTAAGTGAATAATAATGTCCTATTAAAGAAATAGATGAAATTAATACCTACCTACCTACTTAAGTTGTTACTTTGATTTCCAGTGATTGATATTGTTAATTTTTTCGAAATAACTGTGTTATATTTGAATTGTTTCAATATGTTCTTGGATGTTATTTTGATTCAATTTTTTTTTATATTATTTTTATTTAACTATTATGATTAATTTAAATTAAAATTAAATATTAAACATGAAAATAAAAAAAATAAAAAAAACTCTTTGGCATAGGTACCTAGCTTTTGCCTATTTTAATAAAAAATATTCTATTGCAACAGGCACAGTTCAATGTGAACTTTATATCAAATAATATTGGTAGATATGTACCTACATTATTTAATCTACATATACCTATATGTAGATTAAATAAGTAAATAACTAATAAATAGCTACTCACAATTAAAATGAATTAATACTATAAAAATATTCTTTTGCAGGACTTCAAACATGAGGTCCCTTCTAACTTTTATATGTGTGGCCATCGCCATACCTGGCCCCACCTCGGCCCACAAGAACACCTTCTACTGGGATGACAGATCAGTCATGGTTCATCTCTTCGAGTGGAAGTGGAAAGATATTGCTGATGAGTGTGAGCGGTTCTTAGCACCCAACGGGTTTGGTGGTGTTCAGGTAGGAATACACATAAATTAAAATGTAATACTATAACCAAAAACCCAGTTACGTGAGCGTTATAATTCCTTAAAGAATCAAGATACAAGACAGAGACGAAAACGAGAAAGAAGTTATGGAAATATTTGTGTACAGGGCTTCCGTCCTGTCATTACCAGCGGCGACATCTATATACTGTTTCACATAGATTAATTGTAACCTCACCGGGAATCCAACCCGGAACCCTCGGTGTGAGAAGCTAATGTCATGCCCACTGGGCTACGAGGGCTGCCCTTTAATTGCAGTTAGTAATGTATGATTACTTAACTAATAAATAGCAAACTCAACTGATGATGGCGGGTAACACACGAGCCACGAACTCACCCGAGGTCAGCTGAATGACGTGCGATAATTCACGAACGCAGAGTTGCAGAAAATCTGCCGAACCTTCGTCCGCACCGAAATGCTGAAAGTTGCCGAAACCGAATCTTCGGTCGGTCTCTACAAATCAATTATGTAATGCAAACTTAAAAATTGTAAAAAACATAAAAAAAATTTAATGAAAAATATATTTTTGGTACGAAAGCATACACTAGAAACAATGTTATCATTACAGATAAAGATGACCGACTACACAACTAAGACTACATATTTTCTACAAGGAGACAATTTTAATTATTAGTTATTAATATTATTTATTATGGAGTTTTTAAAACCTTATTTTAGTTTCATTTCTTATCACTTGAATTTTACATGTGATTACTTACTGTAAAACATTTTGCCATGTGTCTCTTAATAAGTTTACTACTAATGACAATTTTAATGTTTTCATTTCACTCAAGTGACATTCAATAAATAAAATGTATCCAACATCTAATGAACGGAACCACTGATAATCAGTAACATTAAATATTAATTAACTACTTAGATAACATAATGTAGGTACCGCTGGCACCAGTATGAACTAAAACTACTACATATAATATTGTAACTAGAAATTTAATTTAATTATAATATTTGATGGACCATCAAAAGTATAAATTCAAGTTTTCTAAAATATACATAATTTCTTATTAAATCTTTGTATAATTCACAATATTTAAGTTTTTTATCACTACTATAGTTTCGAGAGGAGCAGTCCTTCTCATCATCAGGTATAATTAGTAACTAACTTAAATACAGAATTTCGTCAATCTATTCAAATAAGTCAGAAGGTGCGTAGTGAGTAGGGTTTTTTTTTGGTCTTTAATGGATACGTGTTTCGGATCTGAGAAGTTTTTTGAAATGTGATATTATTCATAAGTGTTTAAATCTTTTAGGATTCGAGTTAAAATTTGTGGCTGTTGAAAGAATGGTTACTATATGTGGCTTGTAGATGTAAACGTGTCACTATTCATATAGATTCCGTATGGATAGTGGCGCTTTTGCATCTATACACCACATATAGTATTGTGGTTTTGTATATCACAGCTGGCATAACACAAGGAAGCTAAAATGCTTAAAGCTAGAAGCAGAAATACCTAAATGTCTAATTCACATTATTATATCCTAGAGATATAATAATTAAATTAATTAATGGAAATGCTTTGAATTTTTTCATAATATGGACATAGATTTGGTTTGGTTAGGTTGATTAAAACTTAATTTTTAAATAATTTGATACATCAACATATTATTTTATAGATTTCACCTCCAAGTGAAAATCTGCAGATTGGCAACCGACCCTGGTGGGAGAGGTACCAACCCGTCTCCTATAAACTAGGAACCAGATCTGGAGATGAGAATGCCTTCAAAGACATGGTCAGCAGGTGCAACAAAGTCGGAGTGAGGTGAGAAATTAAAAATAACATTTATTTAGCTGTATTACAAGTTAGTACTTTGACAGTTTTTAAATTTATCAATCTGTTAATAAAATACCAATAAAAAGTACATAAAAGTATGCTGCTCAAAAATTAAACCATCTCCTTTGAGCTGATAGAACAAATTCCACATTATATCAAACATTTAATAATCGGAAGATATTCTTCTCTACTCTATTCCCTCAGGATCTACGCTGATGTCGTCTTCAATCACATGACTGCTGGAAGTGGTGGATGGGGAACTGCAGGCTCCCAAACCAGCCCAGGGTCAATGAATTACTCATCAGTACCATACGGAACTAATGACTTCCACAAGCCTATCTGTATAATAAACAACTTTAATGATGTCAATACGGTTAACATTCTAATTGAATAACTAATTATTTTATGAGAAACATTGACTCTAAAAAAATTAGGATTGATTTGAGTGAAAGAGTCAGCACACATGTTTATATCTCAAGTTAAAACTGTAGATTTCCAGTTAGGTTTATACAAAAAAGTCTATTTTTGAAAGCTGTTGAGCATGTTATGTATGAATATATTCCCCACAGTGTACTGAAATTTACAGAGATAAACTTTCTTCTTATGTTCTTTAGGAAAGGGGGTTGGGTCATCGCGGAAGAATGTTTCCCTTCGCATATGCTTAAGACAAATTAAAAAAAATCTTTTAATTAGGCGTGACTTATTTACTAACTCATTACTTTTTAAAAGTATATAGTTTAACCTTTTCATGATTTTCATTTTGGTGTGGTATTTCCTTTTCCAGGAAATGGTATTGTCAATGCTGAAGCTGGAATGAAATTATCAATTAATTAAGATTCTTAATATGTACTCACTGTCCACCAATCTTACAATATTTTTTTAAAAGTTTTTATATATTTTTTTTATATTTATTTATTTATTTATTTATTTAAAAAAAAAAATAGAGATGTGAACACGGAATACGTGTCACATCAATATTCTTACTATTTTCAAACTAAGCTAAGCGCTTGTACTATGAAAATAGGACTAACTTGCTAGTCTGGAGTGAGGATCGAACCCGCAACCTTTGGATCACGAGTTACTTTTATATAATTTCCTACAGTTGTAACATAACCAGTAATTGAATATTGCAGATTCGTAACTGCCAGCTTGTAGGACTCCATGATTTAAACCAGGGTTCTGAATACGTCAGAGGAAAGATTGTTAATTTCTTGAACAACTTGATCAACATTGGTGTGGCCGGATTCAGGTGAGATATTACATTTGTCTTTTATTTATTTATTTATTGAAATTAACGGACATAGTCCAATAAAATATATTACATAACATGAACAACATAAGAATAAAAGTTATACCAATTTAAAAGATAAGCAAGGACAAATGAAAAGTGGAGACAAGATCTAGACTATCAAATCAGAGATTGTTTGAATCTGGACAGACTTACACCGAAGAAGTCCAGATCCTGTCTTGAGTTTATAAGACGACATAACCGTGACATGGGAGCATGGAATCCATAATTGGTTCTATGATGGCTAAGGAACAATAGTTCATTATTTCTGAGTCTACGGGAAGGGATATTGAATTTTATTTGGTCCAGTAACCAAGGCACATCAGTGTGGCCATTTAATATTTTGTGTATGGTGATCAAGTCAGTGTTTTCTCTACGTTTTTGGAGGTTATGAATTTTTAAAATTGACTCAATTTCACTGTACGAGTAGTCTCCTCTATCCAAGCCCATCATCCATGCAACTTTTCTTAAGAAATGATGTTGCACGGATTCAATGTAACTTATTTGGTTTATATAGAAGGGAGACCAAATCACAGAGGCATATTCTAAGATAGGACGGACAAGTGAACAGTAAAGATTTTTGATAGTGTAAATATTTGTGAAATCAGAAGACATTCTGTTGACAAAGCCTAAGAGTTTTAAGGATTTATTTACCACATAATCTATTTGTTCATTAAATGTAAGTTTATAGTCCAGAATAACTCCGAAGAACTTGACAGACTTGACTACATCCAATTTTCTATTTTCTATTTTGTAGTCAAAGTAAATAGGTGTTTTTGATCTATAAAATGACATTATTTTACATTTGTATTTGTTTATAGTTCTAGGCTCTTGTTCTAGGTCTTGATGGACATTCGCTAGTAATTGTAGTCCTCTTCATCAATCTTTGTTCTGCAGGCCAGGTGTTTCAGGCCGTTCTGACTCGATTCCACTCTAGAAACTAGCTCGTTAATGAATTATCTTATTCTTCTATCTTTTTCTCAAAATCATTCCGTTTCTTTCCATCCAACTGATTTCTCATTAAATTACAGAGTGGATGCAGCCAAACACATGTGGCCTGGAGATTTGAAGATTATTTACGAAAGACTCAACAACCTCAACACTCAATATTTTCCAGCTAATTCTCGTCCATACATCGTCCAGGAGGTGATCGATCTTGGTGGTGAAGCCATTTCTAAATACGATTACACCCCAATGGCTGCCGTTACTGAATTTAAGGTAAACATAAGTAGTCGTTAGCACTGCACATAAGTAAAGGTAATTTTTTGACGATGGTGTTACTTTTATTGAAAAGATAATTTTATGTCGAGTAGCTTGTCGTTAGGACACTCGCCTCGTGATCCAAAGATCGCGGGTTCGAACCTCACTCCAGACTGGCATGTTAGTCCTATTTTCATAGCAAAAGCGGTTAGCTTAGTTTGAAAATAGTAATAATATTGATGCGACACGTATTCCGTGTTCGCATCTCTATTTAAAAAAAAGTCTTTCGTGTTATATAAAAGTTTTTTATTCAAATTAGCAACACTTTTTCCAGTGATAGCTAATTTAACATCTGATAGCTGATTTGTGCTTAGTTAGGTTTGCCATTTCACCATAAATAAACTTACGCCAGAAGAACGCTTGCTAATGGTTCAAATTTGTTTCTAAAATTGTGGTGTACTAATCATATCTAAACACTAATGGCATATAATTGTTTTTTCCAATAAAGCCATGGCCGTTACCACGATTTTTTTGTGTTTCATTTCATTTTAATGTTCCATACCTCTAACTAAACAGCCTATTTACCTATTTAGTGATATCACAAAAAATATCATTGTCAACTAAGTATATTATTATTATGCAATTTCAATATATTATTTACTTATACAGTTCAGCGCCGAGATTGGTAACATGTTTAGACGGAACAATGTCATGAAGTATTTGGTAAACTGGGGACCAGCATGGGGACTGGTTTCGCACGGAGACGGTCTAGTCTTCGTCGACAACCACGATAATCAGAGGGGACACGGAGCCGGAGGTTCCAATATACTTACTTACAAGCAGTCGAAGCAGTATAAGGTTAGTACTGCTACTCCAACTAAAGGGCATTTAAAATTACTTATCAACTTAAAAAATTTCCATTGAAATATTTTTTAAATTTAAAATCAACATATCAACGGCTCCTACGTATAATATCGTAACCCACAAAATTCAATTTTACAGGAGAAGGATTTGAACATATTTTCGTCCGGTATAAATCTAAATATTGCCCAATTTTTTTGAAATTTCGTTTCAATATTTTACTTTATACTGTAGTTTCATAAATAATCACAAAAAAGTCAAAATTATTAAAGGTTTTTGTAGAAATGCACATACGATATTATACTTCGGAAAAGACGCGACGTAAAATATCGTATAAATGACTTACAACATTTAACTTCGGAAAAGATGCGACGTAAAATATTGTATTAATGACTAACAACATTTACTTCGGAAAAGACGCGACGTAAAATAACGCAAGCGTTACGTACGATAATTTTCTTATGTTATTTTCTCACGCATATTATCGTAAGTGTTACATATGATAATATTATCTTGTGTTATTTTCCAACACAAATTATCGTAAGTGTTACATACGATAGTATACTTCGTAAAAAATATGTAATTGTTTGAGATACGATAAAATACGTCCGAAAAAAACGTTATTTATTGCAAAATATTTTTTTTTCTTTCTTCGTAAATAAAGATATAATTAAATACATATGAAATACACAAAAAACTAAAAATCGACGATTTATGGGTTACGATATTATGCGTAGGAGCCGTCGATATGTATATACAATGGTAACATCAATACATTGTTTTGTTTCTGCTAGAATATATCACTAAAAGTGGAATTATAATGTCAATTAATGATCCATTTATTTCTGTATTTCAGGGAGCTGTTGCCTTCACCCTGGCTCACCCGTACGGAGAGCCACGCATCATGAGCAGTTTCGCCTTCGACAATACTGACCAGGGACCACCCCAAGATGACAATGGTAACATCATTGGAGCTTCTATCAACGCTGTAAGTAGCTTACTTTATATTTGTTCAATGCAAATATATCTGTGGTGTACTTGGTATGCTCAATATAATACACTTTATTATTGATGTATGTAATTATACAGTAAGTCCACTGTACGCTAACTTCCAAAGGCACAAATGTTTGTGTATACAAATTTATTAAAATAAGTTTAAAATTAAAAATTGTACCGGAATTTCCGGTATAATAATTTACTACATATAGTAACTAAGATCATAATTAAAAGAACAAATGGAAGCCAGTGATAACTGCGAATTTGGAAGGAAGAAGTTGGATTAATCAATCACGTAAAATTACTTAAGTCTCACCCGTTGAAGAAATACACAGGTAGTGTAGGTTGTTTACGGGTATAAACACCAACACAACAAAACAATGCGCCTCGTACACACGGCTTACACAATAATTCAACTGCCTTTCTTAAATGGAAAGAGGTCTACTAGGTTTCCTAGGGTCCAGAAATTATTTTTATTAAACAGACAATATTTTATTTTCAGGATAGTACATGTGGAAATGGCTGGATTTGCGAACACAGATGGCGCCAGATAACCAACATGGTTGGCTTCAGGAACATAGTCAAGGGAACTGGACTCAACGACTGGTGGGACAACGGGAACAACCAAATTGCTTTCTGCAGAGGAGGAAAGGCATTTATCGCTTTCAACAATGATGGATATGACCTTAACCAAAGTCTCCAGGTAAAACTCTATCCACATCACATTAATGTCAAACTCTGACATAAAATATGTAAAATACTTTTTCCGGGAATTCTGTGTTGATGTTTGATTTTTTCATGAATTAATATAATTGTTGTAACTGGAAATATTTTATTTAAAAACATATGTCACTTTACGTAAAGTTATTTATTTGTTCTTCCAGACTTGCCTGCCTTCTGGAATATATTGTGATATAATTTCTGGATCCACATCTGGAAATGGATGCACTGGAAAGACCATCAACGTTGGTGGGGACGGAAGGGCACAGATATCCATCAAAACTGGAGATTACGACATGGTTCTAGCCATCCATATTGGCTCGAAGGTTGGTCTTAAGCTTGCATGGAAAATAAAATAAATTATAGCTAATTTTAAACCTTTGCAAAAAAATATTCTACTTCAAATCATTCATTTATGATATTTTATTGAAGAAGTAATATTGATTAATTTTTTTCAGAGTCGCCAGCAGTAAAATTATAAATTGACAAAATGTATACTACCTACATCACTTTAATTAGACACAAAAGCATCTCAATTTGATGCAAAAATATTCTAGTTTTTTTTGCTTAATGTCATATCTTATGTTAATTTTAAGATGCAATTTATACTTTTGAATCATGTACATTTTCATATTAGATTTCTGAATTGAAGAATAAATACTTTTAAGTAATACCTACCGCCTTTTATTTTCGTGGTCAAATAAATCTCTTCAATATCACATCCCGAGTGCGACGTGTGAAATGTCTTTTTCCAAAATATGTGTTCTGAAATAATGGGGTTATACTTTTTCTTTCACAATTCAAATAACTGTAAGCATTAAAATTGAAACTTTTGCATATGATCATGACAAAATATTATTATTGTTTTAATATTTCTCAGAACAAAACTATTACATTTTAAAGGAATATTCTTGCACTCAGTTAACACTCACGTTCCGGGACGGGGTACTATTTAACCCCAAAAATCTTATTTTTAAAACTATTTAACAATTATTAATGATATTGAGCTGGTATTCTTTGCAATCCTCATAAATATCCCAAAGAATCCAACACCCAAAGAAAACAAAATGATAATATATAGTAAAACAGTCAAAATTATACTTTTCCATAGACAATTGTCAATATTCTATATTCTATATACGCTTACTTCATTCTGCTTGCACGGCTTCTGTCAGTCGGGCGCTTGTGAGCTTGAGACTACTACGAATTTCATGAACCTTGAAAATACTAGGGTTTTTTTATAAAATGACAACAAATGTTCGAATCTTGTATGCATTGTACAATAAATGTACTCAAAAATATTATAGATCATTTTCAAACCATTATACTTCATTAAAACGCAAATTTGACTGGGGTCCCATTCGTACCCCGCTACGGCCGACAGTCCTATTTTCGATCTTTCGGTACCTGAAGGTTAAATAAAAATATAACAAATGCAAATGTATCACTTTTCATTGTAAAACCATAATGGAAAGTCACACAAAGATGTTCTTTTGGTATGTACTTAGTTGAACTAATGATGTAAAAATATATGAAATTCTTAATTCAATGTTTTTTTCTTTTTAAGACAAAGTATAAATGTCTCACAGAGACGAAGCACTATTTTTATATGAGAAAGAGTGTATGGAAGTGTTTGGATTTCACAAGGCTTAGCCTGTCATTGGCTGACTTAAGTGATCACTTTACACAATGCAATATTCCCGATTCCGGCCACGATCAACCACCACATGTATCAAATTTGGAAGGTTGTATATTTGGTATTTATGCTGCTGCCCTGCCTTGCGTCGAGCCGTACCCACTCCGCGAGGCCACTGCCGCTCACTGCGCCACCCACGCCACCGCTGCCCTCCTCGCATTGGGCCTCCGCGTAGCCCACTTAGCATATAGTGCTAGTCATAAGAATTTAGTTAAGTGACTCATTATTGTTTTTATGTTCCATGTGCTATTCACTGTATATGTTTGTTTTATTGTTGTGTAAATAAATATGTTCCTCGCCAAGTCGTCTTTCACTGAGTCCAATTGATATCCTCGTATCAATATGTATATAAATATTTAACAATAAATAAAAATATATTTAATTTCCATTTATTAAAAAAATGCAAACAATACAAAATCAATAACAAATTTCTAGATCTAATAAAATGAAATACATTTTATTACAAATTAAAAATAATATCTATAAGGATAGTTCTAACGGGGTGATTAAATATTTAAAAATAACAACATTTTGACTACACGATTCAACACATTTCTGATGAAGACTGTGTCCGTGAATATAATTTCATTTGATGAGTATAATAATAGTTGGTGAACTTATAGGAAATGAGTATGTATAGTAATAAGAAAAAATTTGTAGTAAGTTATTAGGAAAATAATTCAATAAAAGAAATGCAGTATTCAAATAAATATGATATCATATTATGTATTACATGAGGGCTCGGAATGGAATGGAACAAACCGGAACACCGCTACAATTTGAGGAATTCTTGAAAACATAGCTTTGTCTAATTATACCCTTTTAACATTAACTTGTTGAGGGCCTAAAAAATTCCAAAGCAACATATAGACAAGGGCCGGAAATTTTCTGAATTTTTTGTGATTTTTCTTTTTACGAAAAAACCATGAAAACAAGCGTATATTAAAAAAAAAACACACAAATTCATATTATTTTATCGTAAGTGTCGAAATGCAATGATTTTTTTATCATTTAAGTAAAAAAAATAATCTTTTTTTGAATTTCCATAATGTTGCCAGCGCAACATTTTCTGAAAAATAATAATAATTTTTTATTTGTTTATTAGAGACAACACTACTATTAATAATAATAATCTTCTTCTGTGTGATATATTTTGTTGCACGGCACGGCACACGACGGGACATCGCACTCATAACACATAAATATGATACACTTTCACACACACACATATTTCAAATAAACACAACAAAATTGCGTGTATTTTTGTTAATAAATCACTATTAGTATTCAATTGAATCATAAACCAACAAAAACTGACAAATATCGCAAAACATATCGTATATATTTGTATATACGTGTACAAATAAATTGAAAATCGAAAAAAATAAATCGTATTTCCCGCGCACATTGCGCGTGACCTTGACATTGGAATATTTGAATTTCGATTGCACAACACGCGATCGGGGCGCCATCTATAACAATTCTATACGATTTTGATGGCAGAAAAACTTCTGTTTTGATTGTTGGTTTAAAATATAATCCGTGATGTTTTTGAGTTGAAAATGGAACGACAGGTCACAACAGGATTTCTCTATTGGGAAAAAATTACGTTTTTCAAATTCGATACGCGGCCGTCGATAAATAATTTATTTTGTCGCATATATACGACGCGGCCCCTGGGGACAGTCGCACTCCGTCGCATATATGAGACGCGACCCCAGACTCATTAATTGCAGTTTCTGTTCATTTTAATTCAACAAAAATTATTAAGCAATCTAAAGATTTATCAATTAAGTTATGTTTTGCAACATAATTGAGTAATATCACCATCTTTATCAGCCATTTCCTATCCACTGCTAGATTAAGGCTTCCTTAAGTGTTTCCCATTTTTTCTGTCCGTTGTTGCCATATATTTCCATGGAATTTGATGATTTTGTTTGTCCGTCCTCTGAGAGATATTGCATTGCATCGCAATTACATTTTCTTTACGTATTTGACTACTCTTGTCTGTTCAAGATATACCTAGTTACATGTAGAATTGAATTTACCGGCTTTTAAGACATAAATCAATTCTCTTGATTTATGTCACAGTAAGCTGACAAACATAATGGATTATTTTTTACCCGACTGAGCGACGTACTACAAAGGAAGGCAATGTGTTTATTAGCCTATATATGTATGTTTGTTCTTTGTGGTGCTCTAGAGACCAAACACCTGGGCAGATTTTGAGGATTCTTACGTCAATCGATTTGTTTAAAGTAAATTATGGTTCAAGCTTAAAATAGCGCATAATTAATAATGTAAAATTTTAAATATTATCGATCATTCCAGTTCCTGAATTTTCCATTTTGAGCCCTGCGTTGTGCATATTAAAATAGTCTCTTATGGTTCAATTATAAGATAATTAAAAATACACTTCATTTGGCAACATTCATTGATTAAATGCTAAGGAAAGCTGCTTCTAAGTAAGGAAAATCTGCAAAATATGTTACTACACCAAAGTACTGTCACAGAATGTCCCAACAAACCGGAACATTAAGCCATGTATTCACTAGGGGACAAATCGCGAAACATTCCGCTCGACATGTCGCATCAACATCTACGCTCATGTTTCGGGGACAATGACGCGATCATTTGACGTGTACACACCGGGACTCGCATATCTTGTCGCGGAAATGTCATCCGATGAGGTTATGGATGACAGCTGCGGTATCTCATTTGGCGAAAACGGGGTTCCGCGCAATTCGAAATGTTTTTTTGGGTCGCAATTTCAAATTAACGAGGTTTTACTGTAGTAAATTGAATATTATTAAAAACAAGGTCCTTTTTGCAAATAATTATTGTTTTCCAGACGTCACGGAAATATATCGCCCTATGAGGTTATGATGATAGCCGCGTATCTGTTTATGTTAATGAGTTTATCGAAAAGTAAGAGGAGAATGCGAAATTATTAACTGCAAAGAGAAAGAAGGACGGACATTCTATGCGATCTTCGATCGATACAGCTCGATGATTTCGAGAACGATTTCGTTTCCCCGCATTGTCATCTTGACAGATACAGCGCATGCGTATTCACTTGTAAACATACCACGTGGTACTGACGCTCCGCGGAATGTTGCAGTGAGTATGCTCAGGTACCGTGCGCATGGCAACGTTGCCACGGCACGTGGAAATGCCGCGCTATGTTGTGCGCGAGGTCGCGGAACAGTGCACGACGTTGCAACATCACGTAGACTCTATGCCGTGCGTGCTGTTGAGGGACAATTTGTCCCCTAGTGAATACATGGCTTTACTAAGAACATTTATTAAGATACTGATTTATAATAACATTTTCAAGTTTGTGTTTACTGGGGTATTATGCCGTGTTGTTACGACCTTTCGGGCCGACGTTTCGGATCCCATTGCAGGGTCCATCATCAGGGCTGATGGACCCTGCAATGGGATCCGAAACGTCGGCCCGAAAGGTCGTAACAACACGGCATAATACCCCATTAAACACAAACTTGAAGATTCTGAGTGGCCGTGAAAACCTAAGAACATTCTTATAATAACATTCATTAAGATAAGATCTAATAAGAGCATTTATTAAAATTACCGGCAATGCGAAAACAGCTAGATTATTTAAATATACATATCTTTTACCTTGAATTGTAGAAGTCAACTATGAAACATCTCGAAGGTGTCACAACCTCATCTGTTAGATTACGATTAAGAAGAAGAATTGTGACCACATGCTCTCTGACAAGAGTGAAATGATCACAAAGAATTTCAGAACAATTCCTTACATTGCCAGGACAATCTGTGACAATATTCCTATTTAAGATAAGTACTTGATGAAACACATTATCATTTCTGTGCAATCAAATTTGCAAGTCCATAAAATATACAATATAAAATAATGAAGGAAATTACAGTTTTGGTTGGAATTTCAATGGGTTTAAAGCTTTTAACACATTTTGTATAAAAATAAAACTAAGTATTGTAATATGTAGTAGTTGCTGTGAGAAGCTGTCACAAGGTTATCACCGATAGGACTGTAGCACCACGTTTGGTGATCCCTCGCAGGTATATGTCCTCTTGATGGATACATCTGGGTACATTTCTCTCCAAACATTGACCTGTTGACATATTTTATACATAAATAAGGTTTGATTAAATTTTTTGTAACTGTACAGGCAATTCACAATGAGAAATTTGGTTGATCAAAGGATGTCCACCAATACAGAGAATGGACAGATATAATGAATTTAGATTCAGGGTGTAACAGAGCTAGTCTGCAATGTCCTAATATTAATAAATACGAAGATAAGAGACTTCAAAGTCTGCAATTTTTTTTTTCAATATTTCTAACCTATATTCTGTAAAACATTGGATTATCATTAAAGCAATTTATATCTCTTTCTTCTTGCTAGCTACATCCCAACTCACTGTCGTTATCGACTGTTGGGGTCAGCTTTCCTCATCCTTAGGCTGTACGTTCTTCTGTCCTGGATAACATCATTCAATCCATGCCTCTGTATCTGATTATCCCCTTACCCACCCCATTCTATGAATTTTTTGTTCTTCCTCTGGATGTAATTCGGGGAAAATCCATGGAGATTGCCTGGTTAACAATGTGATCGGTTTCTCTGCGTCCAACATGACCATACCATCTTAATTGCCTTTCCTTCATTTTTCTATTGATGTCTGTGACATCCAGGCTTCCATGAATATGTGAACTTTTTATATTGAAGAGATTTGAAATATTCATTTTTTGCAAGGTTTCATTTATTTTGTTTGACTTGTATTAAAGCGAATGAATATTTAATAATCCATAAAAGTAACTTTCATGATAGTCCAACATTGAACAGATTATAAGCCAGAAATTAAAAAAAATGCCGACTTTTAAGTCGTTTATCTCCAGCACTAATGATATTAAGACAATATTGCTTGAACATTTACTTACTTAATTATTGTTAGCTGTTGGTTTTTCGAATAAATATAAATAAATAAATAAACATTTTTGGCTCATAATTTGGGCAGGTCTACCTGTAAAGTATTGTGGACTAGCTCCCTTACTCTTACACTCTATATTATACTTATGGTATCGATAAATCTAAGATGGCACACTTGTTAAGCTAACTAAGATAATCACCGAGTGCTCTAGTAGGGGGTTCAGGACTCGTTTGAGGAGATCAGCAAATAAGTCCTATTTTCATAGCGCAAACATTGAGCTTAAAAAAACTAAAACAAACATTTTTGGGAAATCGTGGAAAGGTTTTCTTCCAAGAATTAGATAAAACAAATGTGAAGTCGGGAAGTGAATGGTGACATGATTGTTCAGCTGTCTTGGTGACAGCTGATGACAATGATGTGAAAACGAATTGTTTTTTATATACAAAATTAAGAATATTGACGTTTCCTATGCAAACTAAAACGTCTACAAAAAAGCAATTTTTGAAGAGAGTTTTAACTGTTTTTTTTACGCTTCAACGGACAGAAGCGAAAAACATCACAAAACACTTAGGCTTGAGTAAATTACACATATTAATTGTGACCTCACCAAGAATCGAACCCGGAACCCTTGGTGTGAGAACCCAGAGTCATGCCCACTGGGCTACGAGGGCCGCCGCCCTCGTTGTTTGAGTTGAGTCGAGTTATTTGAAGTTTGGCTTTACAAGCAAAATGAGCGTATTTGTCCACTTTTATGTCAGTTTTTTCTCTGATAAATGTAAAAACAATTTTAAATTTTGAATTGTGAAGAAGAGTATTTTTTATGAGTTGGTATAAAAGAATCAGATTGGTACAATTTTTCGTAGATGTGCGAGTTTGCATAGGGACCGTCGATATGAAAAACTGATGTTCAAATGCAACTCACCTGCGATTCCGAGATCTGATCACAGAAGCTAATATCTAGCAGTCTTAGTTTCTTGCAGTGCAATAGTAAACTGTAAAAAAACAGACATACATTGTTTAATATTCATGGAAAGGAAGTAACATCCTCTTTAATACACAATACCTTCGAAAGTTACAATGAGGGAGGACCCACAGCTAACCCAGGACCGTTTTATAAGCAAAAGCTTCTATATCGGTCATGCTCATTCGCCACCAGATTGGCATTTTTTAAATGCTAATACTGCAACTGTGAGTCCCCGCAATGCTAGATGTAACAGGACGGGGCCACACAGCTGCCATTCAAATTTAACCCTCATTGTCTCGGCAGTTATGAAAAGTACAACGAGGGCAGACCCACGTTTTATAAGCAAAAGCTTCTATATCGATCCCGCTCATTCGCCACCAGGTTGGCATTTTTTTAATGCTTAAGACAACCGTGCGACCCAGCAGTGCAAAATCAAAGCAGGGTCGTACGGCAAAATTTACCCCCATTGTCCTAGCAGTTTACTTCTTTATATCTGTAAAATTACATACCGTTTTTATTTATTTATAAAACTACAGTAGGCATATAAAAATAGTAAAGGGATAAAATGCAATGATGTATAAACGCAAAATATATAACATTACAAGATCTGTGGATATTAAAAAGGATACAAGATTATACAAGTAAGGAGCAAACAGGGATATTTGAGGGGATGGGAAAAGAAAAACATCACAAAAATACAGGAGCATAAGAATTAAAATCAATCAAAACCACTAGCTGTTAAAACCCCGAAGGATCTCCCACCAGGATACCCACACATTCACACATGCAGAAGGCCTTGAAAAATTCCAGGTTCCTAGCACAACTTAGTAGATCGGAGTTCGATATATAACTTCGATCTGTTATTTCTAAAACTTTTACCATTTTCTCCCTCGTCTCCCTCAACGAAATACAGCTCAGGAGAATGTGTTCCGGCATCTGCCCCAAGCCCTAGATTATAAAGCTTGCTTAAACTACACTATACACTGGTACACTTACAAATCACAAATATCCGCCGTTATCGCCCGGACTCCAAAAAGATCCAACTGTTCAAGGTCCGGACACATCCTAGCCACAGGCCGGAGGTCCTTGTCCGACACGGCCCTCAACGCCCCTAAGAACAGCTTCTTGAGACCGGGGCAACGAGCCGCCAACTCGGAAACCCACTCGCCAGAGTTACCAACCTGCAAACTGGAAACAAAAAAAATATTACTAAAAGACATATTGAGCGTTGATTTAGATTTAACTTTCTGTATTGTTATTCAATATTTTGATCATTTTAATTGAGTGTTGTGTCAATGGGAGCAATATAAGGTATGGTGATGCACTCCAGGGACACAGAATAACATCATAAAAAGTACCCCACAAGCACGGGTGATGTGTAGTTCATGCCGCACTTCCGCTTCGATGCTCGTCTGCTTCGCCATTCTCTTCTTCATCGTGGACAGCATGCACTCTGTAGCTAAGTAACGTTGTAACCGGAATCTGCTAACTCATTTTGTTAAACCTAGTGAATAAACCTTGAGTATTTCTTGATTACCCATACGCCTCATTTTGCTTACCATTCATACACCACAATAACTTACATCGCAACATTTCGCAGAACACTGAAGAAGTCACATGATAGTAGGACTTCTTCATCCACTCTCTCCAAATTAGTGATCACACGCTACAAATAATTCTCCAAAAAGGTTTATCTTGAACGACAAAGTCAAAGGCACCCATCCTCAAATAGTTTGCGGCACCTTACCAAACATATTTTGATTGTTGAGCCTTTCTAAATCTCCAAAACTCTTACGATAGACTGGTGAAGTTTATGTTACGTAAGGAAATATCTGGACAAAAGGTGAATAGTTAACCAGAAATTGCATTCCTACATAAAAGAAAAGCTGCATGTGCAATAATCAATGAATCAATCACATCTTAGTGATATTTTAAAAGTGTCAAAGCGATCCTGGCTGTAAGAGATGTACATACATATATGGACAATTGTGAGAAAGTATTGGGATATATGAATGCAGGGTTGAAAACTAGTGAATGATTGCATGAACGTTATTGTATGCAGATAATGTAACGGTAAAGACTAATATAATGTAAGATGAGCTTATAATTAATGTTATCAAGTCAAAGGTGATTGTATTTGAGAAGTATAAAAGAAGTAAAACACATACTAAATGTAAGCAGAAGTAGAAGAACCATTGGATATATGTATATTTTTTCTTTTATAAAAATCAAATTGTTGTTATTTAAATTAATACAATTTTTTCCACTCACCACCAGCCGAAGTCCACCTCCTCAAGCTTTGTGCAATCTTTCAAGGCCCAGACACCGGCAGAAGTGAGGGAATAAGTTTTCCAGAGATCAATTGATTTTAAATTGTGGCAATACATTCCTATCTCGTACGCCACTTCATCCATCGAGGATATATAGCTGCATGATCCTGGAAAAGATATGCAACGTGTATTAACGAACTAAACTTACAGAAAACTATAACTAGATAAATACATAATTACTACAGATCACACATCTAAATCCCTATTCTCCTATCTCTAAAAAAAAGATCCAATCTCTTTCAAAATGTTATATGTAGAACTGTGCTATCAACTCGTCATTCTTCCTTTCTTTCCCAGTTATGACAATTGACAGCTGTTGGATCTAGTTTTAGAACTATCCTGGCACCTTTTGGAGAGCTACTAGTTTATAAACAACATCAATAGAAAAGTTTACTCTTTTCGTTGAACACATCTAAAACACTGAAGACATCCTTCGCAGAATTTGTAAATCATCAACATTAATTTGATTGTTCCTCGGAGAGTTCTATATCAGATTCTAACTTGATGATCTTGATGATGATGAGATGCTCCTCTTTGTGCCTCAGAAGCCGACGCAGAACATGACCAATCTGAATGCCACGCATAATTGCCACATACATTATTTTAATTGAAAAAAAAAACACTTTCTAATTGTACTAGTGCTAGTAAAAGAATGCATGAAAAAAGGAACTAATAATTAAAAAACGCATTATTCAAATAATGTTACCTAAATTTAAATGCTGAAGTCCGGGATTGGACCGGATGATTGCCAGCAGAGAAGATTTATCAATCAGAGTCCTGTACAAGTCTAGCCTTGTGAGGTGCTTCAGGCAGGATAGAAAGTTAAATCCAGACTTAATTCCTCCACAGCTCCGAAGAGAGAGCTCTGAAAATATATAGACAGTATCGCAATAAATACTCTGTAACACATGAGAGAAATAATACGTTCACTCCTGGTAATAAAAATAATTTCACGCGGCAATTGAAATGCGACTAGCGAATTTTCAGTCATCCATCAAATGATATGTCTTCTTCGATGAGAAAAGAAGCGATACAATACTGGTCAAGCTTGGATAGAAAGAAAGATAGAAGTGCTTCCTAAACTGCACAATGATGAAAGTTCACAAGACTGAAGAAGAAAGCTTGGTAATAAATGGATCTTGAAAAAAACATTAGCAGAAAAAATGGAATAGACGCTAAGAGAATCATTATTCTCTCTATTAACTAAGAGGGAGTCAGAGAGATAGATAATATAAACTGTTCCTCCCTACCGAATAATAAATAAATAATGTAAACTACAAATACGTTTATAATTTTACGAATAATGCGACGTACCTCTTAAATTACTACAATATTCTCCTATTGATTTCACAGCCGTATAATCAACAAACGCACAACTATTCAGTCTTAAATGTGTAATGGTGGATCCACAGTATTGGACAAATCTGAAAAAAGTTTAGACAAATCATTAATAATACAATCATTTTAAATAAATTGTCATGGGAGTTACCCTAGGAGTTCCACAGGGCTTTGAACTGGGTACATTTTTATAATTCTTTAACCTGTCTGGGGCCCATAAAAATTCCAAATTTTTTGTGAATTTATTTTTACGAAAAAACCATGAAAACATGCGTATATTAAAAAAAACACACACACACATTCACATTATTTTATCGTAAATGTCGAAATGCAATGATTTTTTTATCGTTTAAGTAAAAAAAAATCTTTTTTTGAATTCCGATAATGTTGCCAGCGCAACATTTTCCGAAAAATAATAATAATTTTTTATTTGTTTATTAGAGACAAACACTACTATTATTATTTGATGCCTACCTAATGATCTTCTACTGTGTGGTATATTTTGTTGCACGGCACGGCACACAACGGAACATCGCACTCATAACACATAATTATGATACACTTTCACACACACACACATATTTCAAATAAACGCAACAAAATTGCGTGTATTTTTGTTAATAAATCACTATTAGTATTCAATTGAATCATAAACCAAGAAAAACTGACAAATATTGCAAAACATATTGTATATATTTGTGTATACGTGTACAAATAAATCGAAAAAATAAATCGTATTTCCCGCCCACTTTGAATGACGGAATATTTGAATTTCGATTGCGCAACACGCATTCGGGGCAGTTCGGGGCGACATCTACAACTTTTCTATACGATTTTGACGGCGGAAAAACTTCTGTTTTGATTGTTGATTTGAAATATAATCGGTGATGTTTTTGAGTTGAAAATGGAACGACAGGTCACCACGGAACTTCTCTACTGGAAAAAAATCACGTTTTTGAAATTCGATTCGATACGAGAAATAATTAATTACGTTCCGAATGCACATGTGAGGCCTGGCCTGGGGCTCATTAATATCACTTACAATTTAACTATTGTAGTAGATTTAACAACCGGGAGAAAAAGTATATAAGTAGTGTATCTAAATAAATATTCACTTACTGAACAAAATGATATGTATCTAAGAGTTCATAATTCCCGCACCACGAAAGATCAACTTTCTGAAGTAGAGTAGCTCGGGTAGCTATTGTTTTGAGCACCTGGAAAATGAATAAAATAAAGACTAATTTAACTAACTTTTATCTATTGGAGGACATTCTTTAAATTTTTTAATATAATTTTTAAACATGTGGTTTACTAATGGCGCTTATTAGTCTGATTATTTTCTGAAAAATTAGGTTAGATTACAAATCTAAAATTCTGTACATCAGTAGCATCTGTATATATTTAATAAGAAAAATAAGTTAATTTGCAGACATTGTATACAGCATAATGTACTTACATATTCATCAACGCAATACCAGTACGGCTTTAAATTAACGCACTTGTACAGCAAAGGGTCTCGCGACAGCCTGTGGAAGTTTTTGTTCACCTGAGCACACCTGCTGAGGGATTGGAGATCAAGAAAGCTGAATATTTTTAAAATTGTTTCATCCTGAAAATAGAAAAAAAACTTCTCATCAAAATAACGCCGCGTCATGACAACCATGTCGCAAAATAAATAAAATAAAAAGTCAAAGAATTTTAAAATGCAAACTACTAACCGGTAGTGACTGAAAATCACCCATTAAAGTTTCAACACAGAATAGTTTTCGAAAATCTTCTTTAAAGATGTTTTGTATGATTTCATAATCCGTGATCAAATCGTTGTGAAGTCCGAGAGCCATGACCTTAGACTTCAAGTCAGCTGAAAACAAAAGAGCATCAGAATCAATTTAGGTCAAATATGTGTCCACGTGATGAATTTGGCAATTAATATACAAACATTTTTCTACGGAACACCCAGCAGCGAGGTCTTCGTCCGAAGGAATCCTGCTCAAGTCTTCCCTCTTGGAATAAACACCGTTTTCCTTGCGTAGTTTGGCCGTTCCCTCCAGCATGACGGCGTCCAGTTCTGTGTAGTACGGTAGATGCGTTTGATTAAGTTCTATTCTTATTATGCTGAAAAACAGAAATTAATTTTCTTTTTCAAAAGGTTGGTAACAATTTTTGGTTAGGTAATAAAGTCATGTTATTTTTAATACAAATATCTGTTGGACACTAGTTGTGAATAATAGATTGTGTGATGCTTGATTCATAGGTAAATCGCTCGCTAGCCGGTCACGCTGGTAATAATGCGCACATATTACTTGTATGCTTATGCTTGCGATACTTTACTATACAATTTACAATACATTGCATGCACCTTCATATGAATTCTCTGTATCGATGACCTCCACCATCATACAATTTTCATAACTTGGTTCTTCTTCTTCAGCCTTCATCTCTCCACTGCTGGATATAGGCCTCTTGCATACCCTTCCATCCTTCCTTATTATTTGCTATATAACTTGGTACTTTGCGGTTAACAAGGGAAACTCACAATACTTTGCGATTAACAAAGGAAAATTCAAGTGAAATAAGTGCCCTTATATATGAAAAGGGCTTACATGCTTATGCAGCAACTTGCTATAAGTATTCTCACCTAGTTTTGAAGTTAATCTTCCTAATCTGAGGTTGAAACAGTCGGGATATATGCCCCACGTGTTGCGGTGCCCCTTCCCACAGCTTGGTCCAGCCGTCCCTACGTTTGGCCCAAATCCTGACCACGGCTCCCGGGTTGTACGTCTCATATATTCTTATCCCGGTTGGAAACACCTCCTTTTGAAACAGCAAGTCTGGAAAATAGTTGATGCTGTTTAATTAATTAGAGCAATGCAAAGAAATGAGCAAAGCAATGCAGAAGTGATGAGCTTTACCATTCATTTAACTGTGATTGTGAGATTCAAGTGTTTGATAGTAACAATGATTGATAACTGATTGTTCGTGATTCAGCAAGCAATCATTGTTATAATCATAACGGTTTAGCTCAATACTAGTAAGCAAGAATACAAAATATATCAAGTTCCACGTATCAAATAAAAAGGTTTTCAAGAAGATGTAACACTGTGGATTACGGTACAATTTTTAAATATAATCAGAAATAAAATATTACTTTTTCCCAATTACAAGTGTGAATATTTATAGAATGGAACAATGGATAATCATCCAAAATAGTAGGAATTTGTGATCTAATGGAGAACGTTTAATGGAGATGTATATGGACCATTTTATGGGCAAAAGCTCCTGTATCGGTTATTCCCACTGGCAGTCAAGTCGGCAATTTTTCTCTACTTCAAACCACACAATACTGTATAATAAATAATACAATATGATATGGATTAATATCAAAAGGCCATTCACGTCCTCACAGTGCCAAATTCTTTACTGATCAAAACAGCAGACAATGATCAGAATAAATGCATCAAACAAGACAAAAGCAAAATTAAAGTATTGAAGAATGGGCAGAACTAAGGCAACGCTTTGGCCGGTCCACTGTAGGACTTTTTACGACCGCAGCAATCAAAGTGATGATATCCAACACCTATTGAATGATACGAGAAAGAAGAATAGAAGAGGCCAAGGATGGCAAGGGATGAAGATCATTAAGGATTATTAAGAAGTTCATCGCTAACTAAACACTATTGTATATTTTATTTGAATCTTCTTCCTGGTTCTTATCCTTTTGACGGACGTTGGCTGTCATGTTGGCTATCGTCAATGAACATTGGCTAATATCACTTATTTGAATAAAGATTGCTTACCAACAAAATCATGGCTTTCAATGGGTTCATTATTCTGTGGCTGATAATCCTCCGACGCAGACGGAGCATCGATCCACCATTTTCCGTACGTCCTCTGAAAACCAACACAAGTGCACCGTCAACCATTTTATAATTTGAAAGATTCAATAAAAAATGCCTCGTAAATTTTAAGTTAAATCACCGTAACACAAGCTTGTGGAAAGTCTCCATAGTCTGGAAAATTCGACGGCTTTCCACTGAGGTTCAACGCGCTGTACGACACGCTAATATCACTCCCGTATTGTGAACTAAAGTCAATGACATCTTGGACGAATTGTTCGATTACTTTATATTTGCTGTCATCGTCTTTGACTGTTACGATGTCGAACCAAGTCAACGCAGTTTTCAAGTTTTCCATGGCTCGTTTAGCCACAGCAGTGACATTTATAATTCTTTAAATAATCAACATCTCATCCGAGCGAACAATGTTTGATGACAAAAGGAAAAGATTGACAAATGGGACAAATGTCAGATCTGTGTTTCAGTGTGGCATCATGAAAAAAATTTTCAAAAAGCTACAGAGTGCATTTAAAAGTTGACATACAATAAATCGATGTCATACTTTATAGCGTAAACGGGGTAAGAAGAATAAAAGTATTTTAATAAAATTGTAACTGTTTATTAAATACGACGAAATATTAAATGGTTATTTATATTATAATACATAAGTAATAATATATTTATAGATTTTGAATTACATTTGAACTAAATAGCATCACAACTCTGAGTGAATATGATTATTCAAAATAAAAATAATTGGATATACACATTTCATACATATTATCGTCATTTCGACGATCGTCTTAATTTATTTTCTTAAATGTAAAACTAACACAACAACGCCTCAAATGTGTCCCAGTAAGGTCTATATAATGCACTTATATATATTTAAAAAAATAATAAATTGCTTACGAGAAACTACAACTTCAAACTAAGCGGTGGTACTATAAAAAGTAGAACTAAATTCCGGCCCCGATTCTATTTTAAATCTTCCGGTACCTATCCGAAGGTTAAAAGACCCTACAATACTTTTGATATTTTCCCAACGTCAGATAAATTTTTAAAAACCACTACAACAAGAAGTGTAATTATAGCATTTATCACCTCAGCAAAATAGAGAAATTATTTTTGGTTTATATACTAATGCCCCGCATAACATATTAATGTCGGATTACGGACCGAATCATTGTCGCAAAGGGAAAATCGTCGTAAGGTAATTCAAGACATTTATTTTAGTTGCGAGTGCATATAAATGGCTAAAAGAATTTTAATAGCGAGAAACGTAAACTGATAATGATACCAATTTTACTGTTACTATTTATTGAGTAAAATACATATTAAAAATTAGTAGATTATTAATATTCTATTTGGTTAATCCATAATTATCCGCCGTTTTATTTCTTATAAAAATATTTAAACGGTACACATATACCCTATATCATTCTGTTCCACTTCGAGAGAGGGAGTTAAGCTGCTGAGTAATTTCGCGATTAGCGAAGTCTTTAAATGGCGGATAATTAAGCATCACCCCTTTATACATTAGGGTGGGTCGGCAAGGAGTACCAAATGATGTTTTCACCCTATGTACCTATAATATTTGATTAGAATATTATATCATCTTCTGCCTCCACATTGTCTTAAGTCTAAGAATGCATATTTTGTAAAAAAATAAATAATGAACTGTTACAGCAATGTTAAAAAAGCTTTAAAAGTGTGTTTATAAAGCTAAAATGTCTACAGAAATTACATTTCTATTATTATTATAATAATATTTCAAATTAGTGCGAAAATCCTTCAACAACATGTGTTGGACAGTAGGAACGGAAGTTTATGACAATATTTCTTATATTTTTACCATAACACTATTACAAAAATCTCAAACCTGTAATTAATTGTCCATTTATAATGGGAACTTACCTCGAAAAAAAATTTAATTCAATCCAGAGGCAGACAAACTTATCAGAATGCAATAATATACCACACATATTATTTTGGGACCATTCAAAACTTTAATATTGCCGTTCCCCTTAAAAATGTACAAAAATTGTTGGCCCACCTTAATGTAGGTACATATCATATGTATGTAAAAAATATATAAGGGATAGTGATGACTGTTTTGCGTAATTGGTATTGTCATTAGTATGCGGTTCAAGCACAAAGCTCTTCAGCTACACGAAATATTATAAAATATGAGCCATGGCAAACTTCATCGTCGCAACGAGGGACCGCTGAAGAATGGGTAGTTGAATGTGTGATATCCTTCTACCTAGAAGGATCTTCTGTCAGGAATGCTTGGATCTTGAATCTTGAGTGCATACTTGAAGCCTGTATCTTAAATACGCCGGAAAGTTCTTACTGGTGTATTATGTACGAACAGATTACATTAATATTCGGCTACAAGGTTCTATCTTAGCTCTCCAAGTCCGTGCTTTCGAAAGGTCCATGTGCGGCACCGATTTTTTCCGATTCCTAAGAGTCTACGATACTCCGAATACTCTACAGATGGATAGACCGCCTAATCTACTTCTACAAGTACATCCACTAGTAGCTTGGATACTTTTACTAACTACCTTATTGCATTAAACATCATAAATCATACGTTTCAAGTTTGACATGAATTCGGAAGGGTGAAAAAGTCTATAAAACCCTCCAAACATTTTACTTGATATTTAAAAAAATCTAATTAATTAAGCTCGACACTTTTACATCATATCTACAATGCCGCCTTATTCTAGAGTGGTAAAATTAGCTAAAATAAAACTTAAATTATATTCATTTGCTATTGGTGCACGAGTCGATGCTGTCTGGTCTGCCTTGCTGCACTCAGTCCGATAGATCGAGCGCTTTTTGCTACTCGTTAAAGTAGTGCCGGTAAGTCTGTGTTGGTATCTGAAAGGCAGAAGACTAATATCGAGCTCATACGAGCCGAGGTTAAGGGTGAAAGGATACCTCTTTCATACACCTCTACCGTTCCTTTCACGCACTCAGACAGACGTCACATCCAGATATATCACAGAATGTTATGATGATTGATAACTGAGATTAGTTTTTTCAGAAATCTCCATGGTTTAGTTTCCAATGTACCAGCGGTTCCTCGTCTTGTTACGAAAAATCAGTTTCCATTGAGCTCATCTGTGAAGCTGTACCCACCACAGACCCATGGCCGTTCTACGAGCAAAAGCTCCCGTATCGACCTTACACTCTTGCCATCCAGTTTGGCACTATTTTAAAGCTAAAGCAGTTTCCTCGCTACGCCGCTGACGAAGCAAAGCGCTCGTGCGACGCGGCGAGGAAACTGTACTAACCACTTCGCTGTCTCCGGTGTACATTATAAAATAAAAAAAATTAATGAAAAGTTAAAAATATGAGTATACATATACTTGTTTCATCTGTCGCGGACTGAGAAGATCGCATTGATAATACTAGCCGCGAAAACCGCGAATGACACAAGCATGCTCATAATAAGGAAGCCTGTACACACATGCTCAAAAGATACCCCTTCTCATGGTGAATGCCATTAATGAGCATGCCTATTACTAGCAATGTGCGTACACACATGCCACTAATAAGCAGGGGTTAAAGAAGGTCAATGCTCACGTGCCACTAATACCTAAGCATGTGAATCAGTACCTTTTAGAAAATGCTAATCAGTACAGGACTCTTTTTAATTGACCGTTGGGCCATTTTTTGTTACGCCACTGCCGAATGATCGCCGGCAGCCATCGGCGGACGTCGCCGGCGGCCGAAGAAGAAGAAGAAGAAGAAGTGTAGGAGCGGGCATGTCCTAATTAGCCGCGCGACCAGCGACGGTCGGGCCGGCATGTGACATTTGCCGGTCGGGGTTATTTCTGTCCGGCGGCGTGACACGAGCGGCGGGCGGGCGCGCGACCCCGCGACCTCGCCGCCGAGCCCGAAATAGCGCCGCACAGCGAGTCATGGCCGCGCTACTCACAAGCCCCCAGCGCCGCCCCAGCCGCGGCGTCACAGAGCAAATAAATAAATAAATAAATACACGTCTTACCGACGTGGGAAAGCGCCGCACCCCGCACAATACACCCGCAATTAGTGATGGGTCTGCTCTGTACTCACTACTACAATGTAGTAGTACATTACATTGAAGTGCACACTTCACACGTCATTTCACTACTTCACTTCATTAATATTACAATTACTTCATTGCTTCACTTCATTTCGTAGTACTACAATTACTTCACTTCATGTAGTTTTTACTACAATTGTAGTGTACACTTTGCAGTCTTCAAACTGGTGAACGTGTGTGTGTTGTAGTCTTCATTTTGAAATGCAGTTTTTCCCTTCGCTACCCGCAATCCGAAAATAGCAATATTTGGGATGCATGACTTATTGCTTGACCACTATAACTTGGCGTACGGCGACTTTGGAACTAAAACCCGCCCAATACAATTTTGTATTTGCTCGGGAGCTGTGACATCAATATACACTGAATTATTATGTCCAAAATATCCTAAACAGTCCGGGATGGTGCAAGAACAATTGCCAATGAAGTATTAAAGTTTTGCGAAGCTGAAAAAGCAAATAATGGACTGATATTACCGTCTGACAGTTTGACAGATAGAACGAGCGCCATTACGGCTTGGTTTCTTTAGTGCTGCCCGACCAAATTTCTGTTAAAGGCTGCGACACCGGTCACCAGACATTCTGTACATTGTGTATTGTGTAATAAATTTACACCCTGGCAACTTCTGTTACGCGACAGGGACGCCCCCCCTCGCACGCCAATTTATAGTGGTCGCATTCTAGTGATTGCGGAGAATAGGGTGAACGGTGCTTTGAACGCAATAGTTTCTAATAGATATATGTCTACCGAGGCGAAACCAGCAAAAAAATTGGAATTCTGGTACCAACACTGATGTACGGAAGCGAAGCCGGGAGCTGGCAGAAGAAGAACGAAAGTTGATTGAATGCAGTGGAGATGAGATCCCTCAGACGCATGTGTGACAGTAAACGCAATTTATGATAGGTAAAGAATGCAGACATTAGGAACGAATGTAAAGCTGATCTTAGCATAATTAACAGAATTAAAAAAGGGGCGCTTAGAAGGTTTGGGCATATTGAGAGAATGAATGAGGAGAGAATGGTAAGAAAGGTATATAATCCAAGTTTTGATGGCGCCAGAAAGAGATGGCGACCGCGGAAGACGTGGCACGACCAGACTAACCAGATACTGGAATATGGTCCAGTTAGAAGCCTCAACAACCGGCGAGCTTGCATGCGAAGATGTATGATGTGGATGAGGCGACAGTTGTATGTCGGGACAGAAGAGTGTGGCGCTCTATCCTCTCTGCCTACCCCCACGGGGAAATGGCGTGGTGGTAAATTAGATAGTTAGTAAGACCTTTAGGTATACCTAACAACACTTAATAGACGAAAATAAAAATAAAATAAACGAGACATAGCTGCACGTCGTTGGTGTGGTCAGAGGGAGAGAGAAGTACATGACGGTTATCCGTCAAACGTCAAATATAAAAACACAATATTTTTCTTTCAATGGTCCAACGCGACAATGACAATTTTACATCACGACGCTGTGGGAGTAGAAATTAATAAGTGCATATGAAGAATATTTTTTCTATAAGCTTTAAATACAGCATTAGTACTTATTTGATGAAATTTTAGTCGAAACATGAGAATTGTGAGGTAACGTTTGCGGCAGAGCGAAGCTGTCAGACTAGACCGCCCGGATCGGAAAGCACATAATAAAGGTATTAACTTTGAGAGAGATACGTGAAAATATACAAATATTCTTATTTAAGTACGACACACACAGAACACCGACGTATAGGTACCTACGTTTCGTTTATTAAGTGTTGGGATAAAGATCTTACATCCCAACATTGTATTTTCGGAATACGGGCGAGACAGTTATATTAGGTCCTTACATATGAAATTGGCGTTTTTCCGTACTGGCAAATTTGATTTCAAATATCTTCTCTTTGGTTAGGAATTCCAAATCCAAATTTATACAGCTATTTACTCATGTATTTGTGTTTTGAAAATTATAATTCATTTGTTTTTTCCTCAATTGTTTTTTTCTTTGCGTCACTCAGTTTACAAAATGAAAAACTTGAAATATCGCGTTATTTACGAGTACGAGTTCCACCGTGGCACCAGTGCTGCAGAAACGGCTCGAAGGATTAATGATGTGTATGGTGACGGTGCCGCAAAAGAAAACACAGTGCGTTTTTGGTTCCAACGTTTTCGTTCTGGAAATTTCGACCTGCAGAACAAGCCCCGTGGACGGCCGGAGACCAAAGTTGATAATGAAGAATTGAAGGCTATTGTGGAAGCGGATCCATCGAAAACCACATCCGAGTTAGCTGCAGGCTGCGGTGTTAGTGATAAAACTGTTTTAATCTACTTGAAGCAAATTGGTAAGGTGAAAAAGCTTGAAAGGTGGGACCTCACGAATTGAGTGAAGCAAATCAACAAACGCGCGTTGACTGCTGCGTTGCGTTACTCAACCGGCACAATAATGAAGGGATTTTAAATCGAATCATTACCTGTGATGAAAAGTGGATCCTGTACGATAATCGGAAGCGCTCATCGCAATGGCTGAACCCTGCCGAACCAGCCAAACCATGCCCCAAGCGAAAATTGACTCCAAAAAAGTTACTTGTGAGCGTTTGGTGGACTAGTGCTGGTGTCGTTCACTACAGCTTTCTTAAATCTGGCCAGACGATTACGGCAGATGTCTATTGTCAGCAACTACAAACCATGATGGAAAAGCTAGCTGCTAAACAACCGAGGCTGGTTAATCGCTCTAGGCCACTGCTGCTTCATGATAACGCTAGACCACACACTGCACAACAGACGGCTACCAAATTAGAGGAGCTTCAATTGGAATGTCTAAGACATCCACCGTACTCTCCGGACCTTGCCCCAACAGATTACCATTTTTTTCGAAATTTGGATAACTTCTTGCAAAGGAAAAAATTCAACTCCGATGGGGCAGTCCAAACCGCCTTCAAAGATTTTATTGATTCCCGTCCGAATGGTTTTTTTAATAAAGGGATCGATGAACTACCTGTGAGATGGCAAAAGTGCATAGATAGCAATGGTACATACTTTGATTAAATAAATATATTATAATTAAAAAAATCGGCTTTATGTTCCTCCCATACTAAACGCCAATTTCATATGTAAGGACCTAATATTAACAACATAGTTAATTTAAAATTCAAGGGATCAAAAAAATCTTAATTGCGATGCTATTGCGAAACTCGCAATAAATCGTAAAACTCATGATAATTTTTTGAAAAGCATCAATATAGCGTTACAGTAAAATTGTAAAAACAGCTCTCTGTTATCCTTTCGCCTAAAGATGGGGGCCTTATACATACTAATTCGATTGTCTTTCTTAAATGGAAAGAGGTAAAGGTGTATTAATAAGATATGTCTGTAAAAACTTCTTCCAAATAAAATAAACATTTCAACTTCCTTCGAATTGATGAAGATAGACACACCTATGCAATTACTTGATTTGTTTAAATTACTTTGTATAATGGTGGATTCTCATTTATTGTAAATAGTAAATATTAAGCCAAGCATAATACATAAATAAATAGAAGTACAGTAATAAAATAATGATAAAAAGAGCACATAAAAAATAACACAGGATCATATTGTTGAAAATCGTGGCTCTGGAAGAAAAAAATATCGTGGAAGCTGATGAAATGGTTTGACCATTCTAATATAGAGCTTTTAATGCATTTAACATGATAGCCATGTTTTGTTGAAAGAAGAAAACAATTGAAAAACAAGAATCATAATACTAAAGTGTTATGTAACTAGACAAATGATCTTTAAAAAATACCGTAACATTCATACATGTAATACGACAAAATGTAAAAAAATGACATAAGTAACAGCAAACAATGTTACAAAAATAATTACAGATAATTTTGCGAATTCCTCGAATTCGTAACGGCCATTATCAGACAGAATTTTTACAAGTTCTAAAATACTTTTAATTATCCCAGACGAAGCTTTCGGACGGAGCTTCGACCAGATGCACGTCTCCCAGATTCGCGTCGAGCTATTCGCAACCTAACCGAAAGGGAGAATCAGACGCAACGGTGTGAGAAATTATCTTGTATCGCGAGTTGGTGCTTTGTTGCTCCTTGCCTCGCGCGGACAGCTGGTGGCGATTTTTAAAAGGAACATCCAGACGTCGGCGTTGCCTAGCTCTCGTCAACTCTGGTGTATGATATTTTGAACTTTCAACTCTAAAAATAAATGTCGTTCTCTGCGTGATTCTGACCTCCCGCAGTGGGTCCGGCGTCTCGCTGGCGACTGCCTGTCTGACCGATAGTTTTATCCGCGTTTGATTGAAAATTCTGCATCGATCCGCCATTGTTCGAGCGCGCATTTTATCGGCGGGCGGGAAACGCGAACGCGCGAAAATCGTACCGAGTCGCCGTTTTCAAATTTTAGGTTATTCGAATCTGAAATTTGATTCGATACGATCCTTTAAGGTTTGTTTGATTCGCGAATTTTAACGTAATATGAAATAGAATATAACTCCCGGGTAAACTGTGCCGCGAAACTTATACGTGCGTTACAAAAGTGCGTAACATATTGTCAGTAGAGAAACAAATTTAATGTTCTTATGTTTTTGCGCCCGTTTTGCTAAGTATCTCCGACCTCGCTGGTCAACGTTTCGGATGCCATTGCTACGTGCATCATCAAGGCTGAAGTCGCAAAAGTCCCCGCAGAACAGCTCAAAAAAACTTTACATAGAATATTTCATAATAGGTTTGCGTGTGGGGTATAATGGGACGATGTATTTTTAGTATGTTAACGAAATGTTTCAACAAAACAAATGAACGGCGCCAGAATTTAAAAAAAAATCAGACGATGTTTAAACAGGCTAATCTATGCAGATGTGGTTCAATACGTGGGTCCGAAGTATTTAACGTATTTTTTGTATAATAAAATGTGCGCGGTGGTAAAAGACATTTCTAAAAATATTGCATTGTATAAAAAAATAGCACACACATGCACGTTACAATCACACATATCTAATGCTTCTTCCACTTACATGTATATTATACATAAATATATCACCGTACATATGAACATCTGTTATTTAGAATCATGGCATCACAATACATTAATACTTAATACCCACATTATTAATTTTTGCTCAGTAGTCCTAGCATTATTTGATCATATTTGTTCATTATACGACACATAGGTATATTATTTTAGTTACGGATATTTATATTTTTTAAACCATCATAGATGTATATAGAATACACTTCAAGTGAATATTCTTACTATTTTTCAAAATGTTGTGCAAAATCCCCATTGGTCACTAGACTATCGCTATATCAAATAACAAAAAAATGATAAATTATATTATTAATTATTATTATTATATCACCTTCGAGTATTTTTTTTTTTTTTTTTTTTTTTTTTTTTTTTTTTTTTTTTCACATTTTATATCATTCGTTTTTGTTACTTTATTCACTTTCTGTATAAACATTATTAAAAATGGCGGATTTATTGCCTATTGGCAATTTTCTTTCAACCATCCAACCAATTTTGTGGAACAATTGAAATAGATTACGGTATATAATGTTATAGTGACAACACTAACTCCATTATAACAAGACTACTAGGAGATGAGTGGGCACAAGGATGGGTTTTGGGAAAGGTAAAAGTCTGCTTTTGAAGATAATTATGGTCTGTGATGATGATGATGATGTCTGTGCGTAGTTTATTCCACAGCCTAGCCGATTGCATTTCAACAGATCAGAGAACAGAACGCCATAATTAAATAGAAAATTGAATTTACATTTCAGATACTGGAGCGAGTGAGAATCGAAAAGATTTTTTTTTTATGGTGATTTTGTTGACTCAAACTATTTTTTTCCTATCAGCAGCCAGGCTAATAACTATCAAGATTTTCTTGTTGCTATAGCTTTCTCCATCGATTAGGTCTTTTGTTTCTCAATAACCACTGCGTCTGCTCCACTCCAGTAATTGACATATGAATATTTTCGTCTATATTCTTGCATCCATTTTACTTTCTTTCACTAATATATTTAGCCAAAGGTTTTCCTCGTTTCACGATAAATCAATTTTCTTCCATAATTCGTATAAACATTTTTATTCTCCATTGAGATATACTCCGACAACGCCATAACATCCATATTTTAAGTCTACTTTATAATATCCTTTTCAATCCTCACTTACCTCAGTACTTGAATTCTAAATACTGAATTCTTCAACTCCTCAAGGTGTTGAAGAATTCAGTATTATGAATGGGGAAAGAATACATGTGCGGTCGACTAGACAGTGGAATCAACTAGTATACACAGATATAACACAGACCAAAATCTAGTTTAACCCTTCCCCCTGTCTCTATCCATCTCCTAGCATGGAGCTAGTTTTCTCACTCTGACATTGAATACTGGAAATAAGCCTCAATTGTAATACTAAATTGCGTGAAACCAATCATGGTAGTCATGTGTATAATAAAAGTGCTTAGGTACATAAATATGTAAATAAATAAAACAAAATTACAGTCGGATAAGTTGTTTTTTATCAAAGCGTTGTCGTTTTAAACGAGTGTTATAAATATTTATCCATCCCTATTATCAAATACAATTTGTTTTGTCTTTAAAGTCGTGTATTGACTGCAATTACGTAGCATTAAACGTTTCGTTGTTTGTGAACTATTAGCATTTGACAGATGATGTTTTGATTCGAAATGTTCAAACAAAACATCACAGACGTAATCTTCTACGTCCTCGGTCTATTTTTGAGTGTTTGGATATCAATTGAATTTCAACAATACGGTTAAATTCGAAACGGACTGGATTACCTAGGTTATTACCTTTAGGTTACTTTTCAGTTTACATTAAAACTTGGATACATCATCAATTTATATAAACAATAAAGATAATTTAATAATTGAACATGGGTAACACAGAAAGACAAAATTTTGAAACCCATTCGATTGCTATCTTTTGTTAATGAGTTTGTTTATTAGTAATGAAATGTGACTGCAATTTCAGATCAATTCGAGTAGCTTGTTGGTGTAGTGGTTATGATGCTGGCCTACCGATCTTATGTAGTTTTAAAATAGTAAGAATATTGATGCGATAAGTGTTCCGTGTTCACATCTCTATTTAAAAAAAAAATTTAAACCTGCCTTACTGAACTTAAAAATGCCGGTGCTTACATGATGAGGAATATATTTCTGAGTGTTTGGAAAATATAGGAAAACGATTGCGAGTTTTGTATTCTAAATTCACATTGATTTTTTCCAATCAATGTTTATTTGGTCGTGTTCACATTAATATCATTTTAAAGTTCATTTTTCGTTCTGTAGTTTGGACATCAGTTTATTATTAATTTTGCTTCAGATTGGACCGTTGAATTGAAGATGGAAGAGAAGAAAACTAGATCAATAGGCGTGGTAAAGCAGCAAAAACAACTCTAAGCCATCGATGAATTCTGTGTGGTCAGGATCTTAGGATGCAAAAGCGTTTCAAATTATTTAGTACGAAGAACTTCAGCGTCGAAGTGTAGTTGACTAACGACTAACTGTATTGGCAATTATCAAATAGATAATAGATCGACGAATCATCCATTATTTTTAACGCTGCCACAAGCCAGAAGACCCAAACACTGAAGTAAAACACATTACAAAAATACAAAGGCTTGGGAGAACCACACTACGATGTGATCTCACCAGCAAACGAACCCAAAACCCGCTATATGAGAAGCTTGTGTCTTGCCCACTGGACTATGCAGGCTTTTAATTGATTAAAATGTGTTCACATCTGGCTGTATATTTTTGACTTGTTCATTTCAATGTAACGCCTAAAAATTATAATTCTCGCTACAGAATATATCACTTGTAAGTCACTTTGCTTATAACAAAACTTTAGGCGCTCTATGTTAGTTGGTTAGAGCCGCAAAATATGGAATAAATGGATAACGAACGTACGCTTGCTTCCGTTCAATGTGTTTGCGAAAATAATATGTTGACTTCTTAAATTTGATAATTTGATCGAATTCTAGTAATGGAGAAAAATTGTCTTTTTATGCCGCACCTCGAGTGGGATAAAATGCATTCTGAGATAAGTTTTTTGTTCTTGTAATTCAAATAGTGCCGTAAGAATTAAAAGTGACACTTTTGCATATCGTCGCTGCATATATAATAAATCCTTTGTACCATTTTGTACTGAGATGAACGAATCAATTTGTCAATTTTTCATGTAAATAATGGAGACATGAGACATTTAAAATATTTTTTTAATTCATCTAGTCTGTGTAATTATTTTTTAAAACAGTTTTATTCGTTTATCTTAGAATGTACGAAAACGTCACAAAAGATTAATTTTATATATACAGCGACGATATTATCAACATGTCAAAATGTCAATTTTGTTTTTATATTTTTTAGTAATAAATACCTAATTATATTTTAAAATTATTCTTGCACTCAATGTAAAGAAAAAATTGACAAATTCGAACGAATCAATTTTAATTTTCTAAAAATAATGAAAAGCTACAAAGTCGATATTTTGGTACATAGAGAACTAACGAAGTACAAAAATATGACTTTCATTTTTGAATCCATGAAAAAATCGTAAAATGTATTATTTCAGAAAAAAATGCTACGTACTCGTTACTATGTCCATTAATGTTAAATATACGTTTTGGCATTTTTTTATAAATTCAGATGAAATTGAAAATTCTAATATGTCCCTTTATGTCCACGTAAAGCACATCTTTGTTGATTTAGTACCTACCAAACGTGGTACCTACCAAAAAATCTTACCTAGTACCTACAAAAACATATAGCTATGATACTATTTTCTTCTTACTATCAAAAATAAATGTATTTAATAAAATTTCATTCCTATCTTCCTTCTTTAGAAGGGTAACACCGATCGCAGCGGCGTGCAGACAGTACTTCAAAATAAGATATACTTAACTAAAAATTCTATGAAATAAATCGAATTCCTATCATAATTTATTATTATGCAGATTTTAATATATTACTAGCTATAACTCGTCAAAAATTACGTACTTTTATTATATGTAGTTAAGGCTGTGAGAACAGCGTTACTTAGAGTAGCGAAGCGTCTTGATAACATTAGTGAAGAACATTATTAAATATGCAATTATGTTTTATTTTGCTTTTTACATCTACCTCATTAATATTTTAACCGTCTGGTAGAGTTAGTGACGGACATTGTTACTATTATATTAGTTTATACTGGAATTATATTAGTTTTAATTTTCATTAAACTGAAATATTAAAAAAATATATATATATTAAAAAAACTGTATTTCGAAATTAACTATTTTATTAAAAACGCATTAAGTCAATGTTTTAATTTTATTTAATAAAAATTTTGCAATCTTATTACCTACCTACCTAGTTTTTAAAACGGAATTAGATCATATATTGGATTTTAGGACGTTACGGACGGAAAAAAATTGAAATCATACTAATTTTGGAAAAGGAAGGAGATCGGCTTTTTGATTCTAGAAAGTTACGGACGGACAGCGAAATTATTATTGTTATTGAGGATTGGGGATAATATTTTGTCAGATAAGTATTTTTCGCTATTTTTTCCAAAATTTACGTTCAAATACAATGCATGCTTCAATCAATTTCTGGCTGCATAGGCCTAGCCTTCCCTGACGTCATCTCGTGCATTAGGTGATAGTTCCACTGTAATAACTGCAGGAAAAGCACACAAGCCTGATTGCCATCGATGCCTTCAAGATTACTCATAATTTCCAATAATTTCCAGCAGATAAAAAGACGAATAATTAATTCTCCAAATGCATATTTCGGCGTTCTATTCATCATTACCAATCTGATTTTAAAACTGTGTCATTTGTTAATATATTTCTTACATTGGAAATTTGTGTTTTCAAACACGTTTTTAATAAAAAAACTAAATTTTTAATAATGGTTAAAGACTCGAAGTGCGGTGGCAAATAAAATATGTATATTGTTTAAAATCATCTCTTTATATGAATAAAAAGCGTTTTAAAATCATCAAAAACGTTAAAATTACATTCTAATTTAAAATTTTACTTTATTAATTAATATTGACCATTTATTACTTGTTTAAGTATAGTTTTATCATCATATTGCTAGCTTTATACTATTTAGAAAACATATACTGCGTATAATAGTTACATTGCATTTCTACTTACTTACGATCACGCCGTTTTCCCGTGGGGGCAGGCAGAGAGAATAGAGCGCCACACTCTTCTGCCCTGACATACAACTCTCGCCTCATCCGCATTCATACATCCTCGCATGCAAGCTCGGAGGTTGTTGAGGCTTCTAACGGGACCATCTACCAGTATCTGGTTAATCTGGTCATGCCACGTCTTCCGCGGTCGCCCTTTCTTTCTGGCGTTATCAACACATTCATTATATATCTTTTTTACCATTATTTTCTCATTCATTCGCATTCGCACCAAACCCTCTGAGCGACCCTCTTTTTAATTTTATTAATTATGCTAAGATCAGCTTTACCTTCATTCCTAAAATCTTCATTCTTTACTCTATCATAAATGGATCTGGCATACATACATTTAAGGCAGCGGTTCCTAACCTGTGGTATGCGTACCACCGGTGGTACGCGAATGGATATTTGGTGATATGCGAAGAATAATCAGTAATGGCGGACGTAAAAAGTAAATAAATATTCATTAATGCTTTTATATTTAAAACAAAAATTTCGCCTGCGGCGCTGCTGTACGTTTGTAAAAAAGAAAGTGTAAATTGGCTCGCTTTCATCAGAATTTTTACATTTACCGTGATTAATTAATTAATTTTATATACATATATTTTCTTTTAATATCGGTAATTTTTAGAAAAAATTGCCTGCGGCGCATTTCATTTTTATACAAATAATTTAATTTAATTCTATGTAATTGATAATGCAAATAGAATAACAAATTTCTCGAAATATAATCATTTTTACGAAGTAGTAAAATTAAGCGTGATGTACTACCATGTTGTACGTGAGCCAAAAGATTGGGAAACGCTGGTTTAAGGGATCTAATCTCCACTGCATTCAATCTACTTTCGATCCTCTTCTGCCAGCTCCAGGTTTCACTTCCATACATCAGTGTTGGTACCAGAATTAGCCTCGGTAGACATATTTCTATTACAAATTATTGGTATATTCTACTAATTGAATCAACACGTGAAATTTCTGTATTTTGGCTCTTTCCCATATTGCACTGGTGTCAGTCACCTTTTGACATATAATTTGTAAGTCCATCTCTTTGATCTCTGGCCTTATCAGCGCGCTTCACTGATAAACACTTTTTATCGTCCGACCCGTTTTGTTTGTTTACACCAGTAAAGGTGTGATGGTGACCTCACTACTATTTATATCGCGCGTTATGGACTCTAATAAATTGGAGAATTTGACTTTGTTTCTTCTTTTTTTTTATTTATTAGAGACACTAACAGGATAATAGGTACATGATACTCTGATAATAAACATTATAGTGAAGACTATGCCCATTATCCCAATTACAAGTGTCTTCGGCACGCTCTAGTATTCATGTATTTTTGCAATTAATTATATTTTACATGTACATTTATGTGTATTATATATTTTGTATTTGAATGTAGTGCGATTAGTATTTAATGAATGATTGATTTAATGGATCTATAGGTTCATGTCATCGTTTAGAAAATGAACTGTATATGAATGAGTTTTTGAACGAACATAAGGTGTCTGCAAGAATATCAGCATCAATGTTAGGGTCAGCACAATACATATTATATGTGCGACACAACCTTGTGATGGGAGAAAAGTAACCGACATTATTAGTGTGCTGACTTATTCTGAAGAACTCCGGGTTTCTTATACGGGTTTAACATGCAAATTTATATCAGATAGAGAGAGAGAATCAATAGCTCCGCTGAGAATCTTGTGTAGCACAACGAGATCGGATATTTTCCGTCGGGACTCAAGTTTGTGCATCTTGAAAAAGACAAGTCGATCTTCGTAGCTGTGAAGGTTGTTGTGTTGACCAGCTTTGTATGATTACAAATATTCTCTTGTTCTCTGCCGCTGTTCAATTAATTCGAAATTTCTCTAAAACAATGTTACATGAACCAGCGTATTTATGGTTTTTATGTTTAGTTTGTAGAGCTTCCATGTTTATTTTTAATGAAATTTAAATAAATATTATTATTAATAGGAAGGAAGGACTTTTTTAACTAGATTCAGGGAACATATATTATGCGCTGTTACAAAAATAAAAATTTATATTCAAAATTTAAATAAAAATCGTGTCCCGCTCGGTTATAATACGCCAACACCTTTACATACAGAAACCAAAGGTTTAAGAATGAATTTACTTGAAATTAATAAACGCACAGGTGATCTAAATATATAGCGCTATCAAATAGTAAAAAAATAATATCTTCTCTCCACTTCTTAATATGTTAAAGAGACATTAAATCAAGGCCATAAATTAAAATAATATTTAATATAATAATTTCATGAGTACAAATAAAATAACAACCAAATAGATAGAACTTTCAAAGTAATTTAATTAACCACTTACAGTAAACTGGGAATCCTAGTAAAAAAAGTAAGCCATAAAAACCAAGTTTTTATTATACTCCCTTTCTTTGTAAAATATAACAACAATTAAAGACGAATTAAAACATATAACATAACACTAAACTTACAGTAATTTAACATATTTCTAAAATGTCAGATGTTTTGAGCTTTGATAAGACACCTCATGCTTTGAAGATTAAATTCTAAAAACATTTGTCAGTCAATTTAGATTTTCGACATTCGTAGTGAAGTACCTATTATGCATACCGACGCCGACGGAGTAATTCAAATTTAGAAAATATTCCGCGACGTTATCGGGCCGCCGCGTCGTTGCTAATCAAACTTTTCTAATGACTCCAATTTGAAAAAACCAATAAAATTTATAAAAATCCAAAATTATACTATAATTATTAATTTTTTTTAACGAAAATTTTATAGATCTTTTTGATCGTCGCCACGAGTCTACTTGCCAAGTTTCAGCTCGATTGGATCACGGGAAAAGGGTCAAAAATCGATCCAAAGTTTTTGTTGACGGCAAGCAAGCAGACGCCACGAGTTAATATAAAGGGAGTAAAAAGAATCAATGGTTTGAAAATATTTTAAATTACATTTCTAATACAATGCGAACAAAATTTTACTAAATTTGAAAGACACTTTTCATTTTATAAGAAATAGTAGTAATTTGAAGTCTCATCACTAATAATAATATCACTAATAATAATAATAATAATAATAAAGAATAAATCGTAGAATATTTCAGATTGTCTATTTTCTTTGCGTGTTGTATTCATTGGAATATTTATGAGGATTGCAATGAGTACCAACTAAATATCATTAATTAGGCTAGGTTAGCTTGTACTCATTGAATAGCTTGTTGGTGTAGTGGTCGGTGTTTTGATCCCCATTCCAGGACACCAGCAAGTTAGTCCTGTTTTCATACCACAAGCATTTAGCCTATTTTGAAAACAGTATGAATATTGAAGCGACACGTATTCCGTGTTCGCATGTCTATTTAAAAAAAGTTAAGGTTGTTATTACGGTCGTTAGACATATTTAACTGTAATTTCGGAAATTTTATACGCACCGTATGTATTACCGAGAAGCGAATCTCGACGTTTCGTTGGATGCTTATCCAACGTCACCAGGAGGATGACCTTTACCCGCGGAGGTGGAGGTCGGACTGATTATAGGTGCTGCTTTCTAGGGCGTAAATTGTATGCACTTTGTTGTGGAGTGTTCTTTTCTTCCACAATAGAGGTCGCCAGTGTGCAATATGTACTAGTTACGTCGGCGGATTTTACTGCGACTTCTCTCAAGGGTTGCATCACTGTCGTTAGAAGAAAGTGCATACAATTTACGCCCTAGAAAGGAGCACCTGTAATCAGTCCGACCTCCACCTCCGCGGGTAAAGGTCGTCCTTCTGATGACGTTGGATAAGCATACAACGAAACGTCGAGATTCGCTTCTCGGTAATACATACGGTGCGTCTAAAATATCCTAAATTACAGTTAAATATTTAAAAAAAATTGAAAAAATAGTTTTAAAAATAGAAAAATTGTGGTTAAGTTGTACGGGTGTGTTAAGTGGTCGTATTTAATTTACAGAAGTCAATTATTGCAAAAATGAATACAGGCGCTCCGTTAAAATCAGTGAAAGCCGAAGCGAGCAGCGACGACGAGGAAGACGCCGAGTACTTCTGCGTGAAGAAGTGTTTGGAGAGGTATGCCAGCCACATCGGCAACAGCCTCAACTTCTCCGGCAAATTCGATCTCATGTCTTTGCTCAATTCCTGTGGCGATGGAGAAAAGGCGAACGAAGAGAGGGGCAGCGACAGAAGCACTCCAGCTCCAGGAAGCTCCCGGGAAACTCGCCTCACGAACATCATCGAGCAGCTGCGGAGCAACACCAGACTCAGAGGTTGGTGATCTGTTGACATTTTATCTCAATACTTTATTTAAGGTCTACCGGTTTCGAGACGTACCCGTCTCTTCGTCAGGACCAATACTACACTACTATTCAATTCAATTCAATTCAATTTATTTATTGACAATATTACAAACAAAATGTTTAAGGCATACATATTAGGAAGTATATATCAAAATAAAATAATAAATTAAAAATAACATAAAATCTGGTCAAAGGTGTAGGAGAATCCCGCTTCGGAAAACCCCCTCAGACACACGGAATATATCAATACCCAAAGCGATTTTGTTCAGCATAGCTGTGGCTCTTCCAACAGGCATAACCATCGGCAGGTTGGTCCTGTATATTGGAATGTGAAACAATCTATGCTGACGATGTCTAATGTAATTATCAGGAACATACAAACCAATGCTCTGCATAATTTCAGGATTATCGATCGTACCGCGCAACAATCGATAAAAATGTGTAATCAAATACACATTCCTTCTAGTCTCTAGACTATTGTAGCCAAGCATACCCTGGAGAAACTCGGTTGGGTAAAGCCAAGGATAATGCCCGTACTCTCTATGTTCACAACACTATGCATCACAACCATAGTATTGTTAAATTCAATAGATATTTTTAACTCTAAATATGAAGAGTATCGTCATATGGTGAGGCTAGGGTTGTCAACTTTTTTTACAAGAAATAAAGTGTATTTAGGTCTGAGAAGAATATCAAACAGTATTTTAGAAAAATGAACAGTATTTTATTTATTGAATGTTTTAAATACATCTTTCGTAGAGCTTCTCGCACAGCTTATTAATTTACACTCTTTTTTAACTCTTAAAAGACTGTGCTAAAAAAAAACTTTGGGGACGGTGGAGTAACACAGCGTTACCTGATTAAAAATCGGCATAGTTTTTAATATGTGATAAAATATACATATATACAATACAGATAAGACTTTTTAAAGGTCCCTTTATATAATTATGTAAGGTAAATATACATATTTGCATTATTTTAGTAAATTATTATAAAATCATGGCAAATCGAATTTGCGTGCGCTTCCGTCGACGTTTCAATAGCAACTGAATACAACGACGCGGTCGCCTGCTCGCTTCAGTTGCATGCACTCCGTCTTTGTCTAGCACGTGTTACCCGACTCTATCGTACTCTTTCTATATTATTTTTGCTTTCGCCGAAACCCAAGCAACCGCCATCTCTGTCCTACATGAAATGTATGGTATTGTCGTGCTCTTTCTTGCTCGATTTAACTGCGATGCACAATATACTGCTCTCTCTTACACACTGGCCGAAAATACGAGAGTAACGAATAAATATTTTTTAATTAAAAAATCCGTACATTCCAAACAGTTTAATTTAGTAATTTTGGTGTGAAAATGTCTATTCGATGATTACAAAAAATGTGACGTTTTAGTTTTCGTAAATAAGGTAGATATTTCTTATTTTGTATGACAGGTAGACCTACGTTACATCACTGACACACAGGAGTTAAAAACTTCATACGCCTCACCACAATTATAACTAAAACTAAAATGAATGAGGAGCTCATTTATTTCAATTTTAGTTATAATTATTGCTCCCGCCACTTTGCATTCATTACTGAAAAAATTCTTTTAGTAAATGCTGAGGTGGCGGGAACAGAAAGTAGATATGAGACAATTTTAGTAATATTTTTAAATTCTTCCGAGGTGTTTACTAATAAATGGCTCCACTTTTGGGCAGTACTCATTTAAAAAAAAACTTCGTCTTCTGATTCGTTCTGAAACTCCATTATTGTGATTTGTTTGTGGCTGCGTTGCACTGAACGCCCTCTAACTAAATTTTTTAAAAAATGTGTGAGCGTCTAAGTCTGAAACTTATAGTGTTACGCATTTTGATGCAGAAAACAGTATTTTGTATACTTTATTTTTGTTCAACAGTAAAAAGTATAATGTAGTGAAAAACAGTATGATACTGTTAAAAACTATATAGTTGGCAACCCTAGGTGAGGCAGATACTAGAAGCTCGTCCCCTTCCCTTATATTATATACTCACGAGCCCTTTTAGTCTATGTTAAAGTTAAATTTGGAACAATCGGTTAAATGATGTTTTATCTGTCATTGTCAAATTGACTTATCTATAATTATGTCCTATTTGTGTTATCCTTTAATTGTGAGAGACATTTAACTAATTTTTTTTTGTATTTCATCTTATCAAGCGATTGTGTCTTCCTGTTGGATGATCGAATTAAATAAAATAAAATAAATTAACTTTCACCAATATTTCTCACAAGCGTGTTAATCTTGTCAGAGACAAGCATGCACTAAATAGCCTACAGAACAATCAGGAATCTAACGGGAGAGAGTGAGGGGGCGGGATCTAAAGTGGGTGTTACCAAGATTTTATATCCCACCCCCACTCATTATCTCCCGTTCGATTCCTGATTTTTCTATAGGCTAGTTAGTGCGTGCTTGTCTCTGACAAGATTAACACGCATGTGATAAATATTGGTGAAAGTTTAACAATACCATGGTTGTAGTGTATAGTGTTGTGAACATATAGTGTAGTGTTGGTCCTAACGAAGAGACGGGTACGTCTCGAAACCGGTAGACTATAAATCTGGTAATAGTTTTTACTAAGTTAATTAACATTCTCTTATAATGTCTAACCACAAAGTTAGTGCTTTAAATATTAATAATATTTTATTTATTTACTTATCTAACCTATTATAGTGTTTGTAATTTTTGAAGAATACAAGCTAAAACAGATCAAGAGGACATTAACACTAATGACAGTCTGCCTCCGCGATTATAGTAACTGTTCGACAAATCAGACTCAAAATTTGTAACTTTATTCTTTAGGACCCGGCGGGTAACAAAGGCGAAATTTTCCCCCTCTTTTTTTACCCCTGATATATTTTCGATTCAAATCTATACCGTTCGACCGATCGGACTTATAATTTGCAAACTTATTCTTTAGGACCCGCCGGGTAACATAGGAAACATTTCCTCCCTCCCCTTTTACCCTTTCCCCTCCCCTGATATATTTTCGATGCAAATCTATACCGTTCGAATCGAACCTCTGTTTTCCCCCTACAAATTTATTTTCAACTTAATCCTTAACCCGCGCAACGAAGGGGACGAACAGTTAGTATCTGCATAAATCTGTAGTGATCGTACTAGAGTAACGGAATCTCTCATCTACCGGTGAAGAATCCAATTGTTTCCCTCGATATTTAAGTTGCTGGTGAAAAAAATATTAAAACACTACCTATGCCTGCGCGGCTTCGCACGCGTACATTTTTAGTACACTGTTTGGATCGTCATAGAACTTTCGCGAAACTTCTAGAACATATTCTCCTTCCAGAACTTTAAAGAAATTCATCGAATGTACAGAAACCTTCTAGACACACCGACACATTCCGCCACTAAGTTTAGAACCTTATAGAACTTTCGGGAATTTTCCTTACAGAACTTTCTAGAGCAGGTTTTTCCGGAACCTTCCAGACTCACCGACACAGTCGGCGCGCCTATGTTGAAACAATCTGAAGCATTTGCGGCCTTCCCATAACAAAACAATGTGTCACCCACTCCCACCCTCGCTTAGCCACCCCCACCATTCTCGCATATTTTCAATGTGACACCAAGGGCTATCCACCACCATAACCACCGGTGGGTGGTTGTGGCTGGTTGTGGAGAAAACTTGGCGGGTAGGGAAACACGGTTTTCTTTATATATATATATATAATTATAATGAAGGTTTTCACGGGTGTTAGAAATGTTAGTATTAATTTATTTGGGGGTAACCCGCGTCAAAATCTGGTCCTCAGAAGGACCATTCGTCAACCGACGTTTCGCTTGAATCACAACAGGCATCTTCAGGTTGTCTTGTTAATAAATTTCCTACTCCCTAAGTACTGTGGTCATAATAATAATGACCACAGTACCCAAATTTAGACTTTGACTTACCAGACCTCACTTGGTAATAAGCTTCCGACACGAACGGACGTGCTTGCACTGCCCCTCGTGACGGAAATTTATTAACAAGACAACCTGAAGATGCCTGTTGTGATTCAGGCGAAACGTCGGTTGACGAATGGTCCTTCTGAGGACCAGATTTTGACGCGGGTTACCCCCAAAGAAATTAATACTAACATATATATATATATATATTGATTGTATAGTATAGTCGCGTAGAGTTAACAAGGTTCATATTACGTAATGACCATCGTGAATAATCTCTACAATGCAAACTCCATACCCATCAATAATATGTTTATAAGTTTAATTAAATATCTCAGGAAAGCCTATTTCTTTCCACACAAGTCATACAGGATGTTAGGTTCCACGCCCGGTGGATAATAAACTGAAAATGCTCGCAGATTCTCATCTCAACAAATATCTACATACGTCTCGGTACATTTGAACAAAACACTTATAATTATTGCAAATGTTTCTGCTGAATATACAACTTCCTATTTCGGATACAGATTGTATCGTAATTACATTCAAGAGTAATATTCTCTTTTATCGCTTCTGTTAACATTATCACGCTTCGGGCTCCGTTTTTCAATACGCGACCAATTTTTGATGTGTAACAACTTTCCTCTCGCTCTCCTGCAATATGTGGCAGTGATTTTGTGAAAAAGGACGGAAATGCGAAACAGGAAATAAGACCGGGAAATAGGCCGGGGAAGTAGGCCGGGGAAGCGCGCTATTTCATTTGACCAATGAGCGCGCGCGATGGAAAAAAATCATTTTATTTTTATTTTTTTCATTTTAGGAATCTCAACAGTATACAATTTATTATAATAATACATAACGTATTGGGTAATTCGTAGACCAATTGTAGAGATCCACGGCATAAAATATTAAGTCGAGCAATAAAGAGAACATATATTAAATAGAGGGATAGAAGTGGGAGTTAGAGGGGGAAGTGGAGTGAGGTGTATGGGATTGTGGCTGAGTGGAGTGCGTGTGTATTCTGTGCGTGACGTTGTATACAGATATGGGGGTATGTGTAAAGAGTGATGAGAGTTTGGCTGTGGTGTGTGTATGATGATGGTCGGTCTCAGTTAATCCGGTGAAGATATAGAAACTAGTAATATAAGCGGTTTAAATACGATTTTTAAGAGCTGAGATGTTGGTATTAAATATATCAATGTCATTGAAGTGGTCATTGTATGCTTTGCATGTTCGCTGGATGAATGAGTTCTGTGCATAAGAGGTTCTGCTTATGGGTACATGGAAGAGCACGGACTGTCGGGTTCGCCTTGATGGAGCGTGGAGAGAAACCAGCTCCAATTGGCTGGGACAGTCAATATGTCCCTGAAGTAACTTGAAGAGTAGTATTTGATCAGCTCGTGCTCTTCTATGTTCCAGGGTTCTCATGTTATAGAAATCCATTGCTTCCATATATGAGTCGAAATACATGCCGGATTTACCATTGAGGCGACGCAAAAACCTGTGCTGAATTTGTTCTATTCTCGCAATGTATGTTGTCTGTTGTGGATTCCAGACCTGAGATGCATACTCCAAGTGTTTCATCATTTATAAACAAATCAACGTCCAGCGAGTGCCATCACAGCATCAAGACGCACACTTCCAACAGCCAGTCCTTCTGATTTTGTATATATGTTACGTGGCTGGTATCAAGCGTGTGGATGTTGTAACTTTGATATATTTTGGCTTGACGAATTTGACGAAAAAAATAAAAATATAATGTAAACAATAACTACCCTTAATGATTAAAATTCTCAAATTTAATTTAATTTATGTGATTATCTTTAAACATTCATTCAAAGTTTTCATACAAGATGTATGGTGTCACACTACCGCCATCTATGAAAATAAATAAACAAGATATAATTGACCAAACACATTTCTAAACAAAATGCGTATGTAGATATATACGGTACCTACCTAGTGCGGCAGAATTCAATAATAAATAAATGCACATACATTATCTTTACTTGTATTTATAAATTAATAAATGTATAGGTATTAGCTTTTTAAATTTTGATGTTAATTTCTGTTGTTGCTCAATAGGATATTTTTAATTGTGAGATGTCAAATGTTACACATCATATGCGACTACTCTAAGGCTCGCTCGTTTTTTTTTTTGACACTGGACAACGTTGGGGAATACGTAAACTTCTCGGGTTTTGTAAAATATAATTTGGAGACTTTGATATGGTTACGAAGTTATGTGAAAGATGAATTCCTATTCTACCTGGAGAGTCTTCTGGTGTCGCAATTATCGTGCGATGTGATAAAATGAGTTAAGATTAAATGCTTCTAGCATGTCGAAGGGGCAAAGACGGAATGAATGAACGGGCGAGCCGTGTGAGCTATGATCATTCGCTTAGTTGGCTCATATAAAATCAAATTAAGGACCATCTAGACTAGGTTCTAAACCAACGTGTACGCGTATATAAAGCAGCACAGCGCCTCGCAAGGGGAAGTTTTGTTTTGACAGTTCGTTCGGTGCGAAGCGAGTCGCGATACGAAAACCAGGTGTGCCCAGTCATTAATTTCGGAGCGATAGATATCAGAGAAATAATCGGGCAAGTACTAGGCGATAGTGGCTAAATAAATAAGTGCAAGAATTGAATTTTCTACGAGCGATAAATATTGTGTGATATATCGAAATAGTGTAATTTAAAGATTAGCTTTAAGTTAAATTCGTGTTAAGTAACCTTGTCAATTTATTAAAATAATTCATCACTTATTAATAAGGCTTTATAAAGTATATTCTTTTCCTCCCAAAGCAGGTACAGGTAATAATTTCCTTTTAAAATGAGAATCGAACCATTAATTTGAACTTTCATTGAAAAACCTGGTCAGGGATAATTTCCCTTACCTTCCACACTCTGGCTTCCCAGAACCGAACAAATAGATTAGCATACCGGGGCTATAACAAGGAGTTACTGCACAAGAAGTTGGTTACCCTGGCGCTTTGAAACACTTGTTTTAATACTAGGGCTACACGACCCATTATCTTCAAGATACTGTACACACTGCCGATCAAAAATATGATTGTTTAATAAAAGACGGTCGTGATAAGATCTTCCAATCCAAATCACGAGACCAGCTACTTTGTATGTTAGATCATATATGTTTTGCCTACTTGCATTGGCTAAACAGGCCATTCCGCTAGGCCACAATTACTTTTTGGCACCTTTTGGAATCAAATTCCACATGGAGAAAGCTCGTGCAACCTTTATTCGCATGAAAAAGATGATTCGCAGTCATGATCTCAACTTTGATCAGCATGATAGCAGTCTTGATATTATTTTATGAAATGGAAGATAAGATGACCTGAAGCATTCGCAATTTTTACTTACAAAAAAATGCTCTAAATAAGCTCTATGGACAGTGTCATGAATCAACACTACTCACTACTCCAATATGGAATAATAGGGTGGGGAGGAACTTATAATAATATAATAAATTGAATTAAAGTAGTTCAGAGAACGATTATTAATGTCATACTTAAAATAAAATCAACATTCTCCACACAATCACTATCAAAATATTTCCAGCCCCAAAGGTAGAGACCAGGTATATACAAAAAAATATCGTCTATGCAACTCATCAAATAAAACGAACGTGTTAAATTCGAAAAAAACACATCACCAAGATTACAAGCCAACTTTAAAATCTCATAATATCAACAAAATTTCATATACTCAGGCAAAATTTTTTTTAACAATCTTCCAATCGAAATACAAAATATACAAAATACAAAACAATTGAAAAACAAATTAAGAAAACATCTCAATAAACACAACTAGACACTACTACCCTCAAAATCAAAAACATTTCACTCCGCTACTTCATCCCATATATATAATGTAAATTAATTATATGTAAAAATAATTATATGTAAGTAAAGTACCTCGTCCGAGCACAAGCTCTTAAATGGAGAGGTACTATGTATAACACAGTTATGTAATAAATGTTGTTGTAAAATAATATCTCCTAAAAAAATGTCATGGTTTGGATGAATAAATAAAAAGGTGTAACTAAAACAATAAAAATCAAAAAATTCGAAAATTATGCATCCAGGTAAATGCAAGATTTTTCAACTCCTAATGCAGGGGAAGGTTGCTGGAAGTCGGGCCCTGGAAGAAGGAGAACATCGAGACTGAAAAACGTGAGACAGTGATTTGGCCAGTCTACTGTAGAGCTATTCCCGACCGCAGTAAGTTAAGTGAAGCCAACATGTAGCCAAAGTCCGTTGAATATATAGGGCACAAGAAAAATAATACGCCGAATTCAGATTATAATGTGAATTCACATCATATTAGGTCCTTACATATGAAATTGGCGTTTTGACGTACTGGCAAATTTGATCTCAAATATCTTCTCTTTGGGTAGGAATTCCAAATCCAAACTTATACAGCTATTTACTCATGTATTTGTGTTTTGAAAATTATAATTCATTTGTTTTTTCCTCAATTGTTTTTTTCTTTGCGTCACTTAGTTTACAAAATGAAAAACTTGAAATATCGCGTTATTTACGAGTACGAGTTCCACCGTGGCACCAGTGCTGCAGAAATAGCTCGAAGGATTAATTATGTGTATGGCGACGGTGCCGCAAAAGAAAACACAGTGCGTTTTTGGTTCCAACGATTTCGTTCTGGAAATTTCGACCTGCAGAACAAGCCCCGTGGACGGCCGGAGACCAAAGTTGATTATGAAGAATTGAAGGCTATTGCGGAAACGGATCCATCGCAAACCACATCCGAGTTAGCTGCAGGCTGCGGTGTTAGTGATAAAACTGTTTTAATCCACTTGAAGCAAATTGGTAAGGTGAAAAAGCTTGAAAGGTGGGTACCTCACGAATTGAGTGAAGCAAATCAACAAACGCGCGTTGACTGCTGCGTTGCATTACTCAACCGGCACAATAATGAAGGGATTTTAAATCGAATCATTACCTGTGATGAAAAGTGGATCCTGTACGATAATCGGAAACGCTCATCGCAATGGCTGAACCCTGCCGAACCAGCCAAACCATGCCCCAAGCGAAAATTGACTCCAAAAAAGTTACTTGTGAGCGTTTGGTGGACTAGTGCTGGTGTCGTTCACTACAGCTTTCTTAAATCTGGCCAGACGATTATGGCAGATATCTATTGTCAGCAACTGCAAACCATGATGGAAAAGCTAGCTGCTAAATAACCGAGGCTGGTTAATCGCTCTAGGCCACTGCTGCTTCATGATAACGCTAGACCACACACTGCACAACAGACGGCTACCAAATTAGAGGAGCTTCAATTGGAATGTTTAAGACATCCACCATACTCTCCGGACCTTGCCCCAACAGATTACCATTTTTTTCGAAATTTGGATAACTTCTTGCAAAGGAAAAAATTCAACTCCGATGGGGCAGTCCAAACCGCCTTCAAAGATTTTATTGATTCCCGTCCGAATGGTTTTTTTAGTAAAGAGATCGATGAACTACCTATGAGATGGCAAAAGTGCATAGGTAGCAATGGTACATACTTTGATTAAATAAATATATTATGATAAAAAAAAATCGACTTTATGTTCCTCCCATACTAACCGCCAATTTCATATGTAAGGACCTAATATAAGATTCTTAAGATTAATAAGGAACGGAAGTTTCTCTAGATATATTATAGATGTCTCACAGAGATGAAGCAATTTCATACATGGAAAAGTAGGCATGGAAGTCTTTTTTGGGTGTTCACAGACCTATTGTATGACTTACTTAAGTGATCACTTTACTCAATGTAACTTTCACCAATTCCACCCATGATAGACTACCACATTTATATAATCATCAAAACTATCACATATAAAACCTTCTCGATCAAATAAAGCCCTGGTGAATTCGTAAAATAGTGAGACGAAGCAAATCGTTTTCAGGGTTTCTATCGGAATTTTTTCGCGATGCACAGAATCCATTGTCAATATTTTATTCCAATCACAAATTTTCAATGAGAATTACTCTTCGCAATACCGTGGCCAGCCCACAAGGTTCAATGCTCGAAGAACTCCTTCTTCACACATGGTCACATGACGCGTGGATAATACGGAAAGCTTGCTAATTCATGGTTGGGATGTGAGGTCAGTAAGTCACCCGTGAAAACTGCCACCACTAGTGTGTTCCAAGAAAGTGTAAGAAGCACATTTGAATCCATTGTGACGTCAGCAGCTCGCTTGCGATGACTAATGGACTAACCTGACAAGAAGTATAGCAATGGGCTGAGTCGCTCCTATTGTAGTCACACCTGTCGAAGAGATGGTTCTACACGCATTAAATCAAACCGGTTCAATATCTTCCGCAACAGGAAGATACGGATGACACAAAAATCAAGGTGGTACATACTTATATACTCAGTAAAGAGTCCAGGTATTGCATAAGTGGCCAGAGGCCACCCTGATGAAGATCAGCTGATGCATCTAGACCGAGAGATGGAAAGTAAAATAGTAGTGGTTGCGTCCACCCCCAAGCACTCCTGAAAATTAATACTAATCTCCATTAAAAAACAGTAAATAAATCGAAATATTAGATACAAAAATTACCGTTTATCTTACGATTTCATTCATTTATTTATTTATACAGAGTGTTAACAAGTCCTCAGTTACAATAAATCAACAAAACAACGTAATTTTGAAATATTCAACTGGAGCTCAATTAAGAACGACTCATATATCAATATGATTTGAAATCCTAAATGCCAACCCAAAAGGTTCAATCTATCTAATCTAACCAACAGTATAAGAGAAAAAGGAGCAATAAATCAAAGAAGTGAGAAACAAAGTATGAAAAGCAATAATTACGTAATAATAAATATCAACAATATTAAGTAATAAAACAAAAAAAGTGAAAAACAAAGTATGAAAGACAACACTCTCCCGAACATCACATTCTTATGACAGAAAAGCTAAGAATAAACCAAAAGAAAGTGAGAAACAAAGTATGAAAAACAATAATATGAAAAACAATAAGTACATATTATTAATTATCAACAATAATAAGCAATAAAACAAAAAAAAGTGAAACAACAAAGTATGAAAAACAATTATGAAGTACATAATGATAAATAACAACAAAAATAAGCTAAGTATGAAAACAGTTTTTTAAATCAACACACTCCTAAATAAGCATCTCCTTATACAAGGAGAGACAGGGGCCTAAAAACTCTAAAAAGTGCTTCCTTCTTCCCTTGTCTTGGGCAGCTTTGTTACTAGTTGACCATTCAAGGTTTGGAACAACTCATTGGTTAATCTCCCTCCTCCAAAATTTCCAATTAATTTGATAGTTGCTCTTTTAGTATTCAAAAGAGTTTCCAAGCTTAATTAATTGCGACTTTTCTATACGTAGAAGTAGCATCTCTTTTCTAATCTTATATGTGAAATAAAATTGTTTACAGTTATTTTTATTATGATTATTAATTTCATTTAATATTGATTTGTGTCGAAAAAACTATTGAAGGTATTGATTTTGCTCAATCTAACTTTACTGCTATCTTAGACAGAGCCTCGTTCACAGCCGGTGGTGATGGTTCACGATGGTGTTTTGCATCTTCTTCTTTCATATTCTAAATTTTTTTCTTGTCTTGTATCCAAAAGTTGTCCTTAGGTCTTCGTTAAGGATAATTTTTAAATCAAACACTGTTATAACTCTACTTGGTTTATTAGCAGTACCCGAGTTTCAAGAGTATCACTAACTCTCATCAAACATAAATATAGTTTGTATTTTCACCTATCGATGAGAGTTACTGATACTCTCAAAACTCATAGTGCTAATGAACTCAAGTAGAATCATTATGAAAACGAACGAAGATCATTATGAAACTCTACAAAGTTGACACCGATTCTATCTTGTAGTTTGAGTTTTCTGGGATAATCTTACGTGTTTCAACGACCTTTCTGGCTGACGTTTCGGATTTCATTGTGGGGTCCATCATTAGGGCTGATAATGCGATAATGATAACGATACACCCTGCTGACGATAATGATACAAACCTTGCTTTAGATACGGTATTGCGAGCCAATACTTGACCGCAACATCGTCAACACACATAATAACACATTAGACCTGATAATGGACCCTGCGATGCGATCCGATATGTCTGCAGGTGTTTGCTTCCGCTCTTTATATTTCTCTTTATATTTAATTTGCTCAATAGTTCTCAACGCGAACTAGCGATCCCGTCTTAGGGAAAAATTGGCCATGTTTTGCCAACATCCAGGGCTATTTATTTATTTATTTAACGCCCTTATGGGCTTTTACAATATACAGAATAATTTTTTTTTAAAATAACATAAGACAGTTAAAATAATAATACAGTTAAAAGTTACAATGATAATAGTTAAAAGGTAATAATAATTATAATAATAATAAAGAAAAACATAAGATAAAATAATAATAAAGTTAAAGGTAAAATAGAAAGATTTATTGTCCATTTCCATTTCGTTGGGATGTAAACAATTATATCAGCTTTGTCCTATAAACAGTTATACTATCAGCAAAAATGTCAGCCGCCTCTGCATGCTCATTCCCTAATGAGTGTAATCTGGGAATTACAGAGTTTGCTAATGCATTAGTTCTGACATTTCCACTATAATAGAACAATGCACTGCGTCTTGATGACCTCGATGGAGCATATAAGTCGATTAGACTAATAATCTGGGGGCAATCAATCAAACTATTTACGATCCTATAAAGAAATATTAGGTCTGTTACAGTACGTCTCACAGACAAGTTTAAAAGTTGTAAATAACTAAATATTGCATTTAAAAAAAACATTTATTTTCAAGCCCACGTATAAAAAGTTACATTTACCCATCAACAAATTAACCAGTATTTACCCAATGCCTTGAATTACCGAAATGCCGAAGCGCGTAGGTAGGTACCCTCGCCTTCCGAATGTTATTATGTAAAAATGGCGGCGTCCTTTGCGGTGGCAACCCCGGCTGAGGGGGGGGGGGGGACGCGCGGGCCGGGGGCGGCCATTGTTCCAAGTTTGAAATTCGCGATTGTTTTGCTTTTGTTTCCCGCTCTCTTTTGACGTTTGCGCGGTGTCCCGGGCGTCCTTAGCGGGAGATGAAATCTATGATCTGCTTCGCGGCCCGCGCTGGGAGTGTTGCGTAACGTTGGGCGATGCACCTGCGTGATTTAACGAACGGTGTGCCCTATTTTTTGATCATTTGAGGGGTATAAAAGTAAAGGCAGCAACATCACACTGCGGTGTTTCTGAGATGAATATAAAAAAAAATGAGCGAGCCTTACCTATGATGTGTAACATTTGACATCTCACAATTAAAAACATCAATTGAGCAGCAACAGAAATTGACATCAAAATAAAAAAAAAACTAATACCTATAAATTTATTAATTAGTAAATACAAGTAAAGAAAATCTATGTGCATTTATTTACGCATTTTGTTTAGAATTGTGTTTGGTCATTTGTATGTTTTTATTTATTTTCATAGATGGCGGTAGTGTGCCGCCATACGTATTGATGAAAACTTTGAATAAATATTTAAAAATAATCACATAAATTACATAAAATTTGAGAATGTAAATCATTAAGTTTAGTTATTGTAAGTATTTATTGGATAGTTTCGAAGAAATAAGTCAAAATAATTAAAAATTACAACATCCACACGCTTGACACCAGCCACGTAACATATATACAAAATCAGCAGGGTTGGCTTTTGGAAGTGTGCGTCTTCGCTGTGATGGCACTTGCTGGAAACTGATTTGTTCGCGCGCGCTCATATTTCGTCTTATTTCCTGTTACGCATTTCCGTCCTTTTTCACGAAATCACTGCCACAGATTGCAGGAAAGCGAGAGGAAAGATGTCACACTTCAAAAACTGTCAGCACCCAAGGAAATTTCTCTGGAACATACGAAACCTATATCTCATTAGAAATATTTATTTATAAATAATTGCCGCTTGAATTTTCCTTTTATATACATACGTGAATAAATAAAAACCTAACCGAATATTTTGAGTATGTTAAAAATTTTCAAGAACACAATTCTAGATTTTATCTACAAGGAGGCATTATTAATCAAGATATAACTTTATAAGAACGTATAAGAAGGTCGCCTCAGGTCCGATTCCTTCTGAGAGAAGTTTCCAGTGGTTCCCTCTCCACAATGGGAAATGCGAAGGAGTTCCAAGTTCCACGGAAATATTCCTCCCGTTCCAACAAAGCTGGTAGTAGCTAGAGCAGAATACCTGAACTTGAGTACTTTATAAGCCTTGTACGTAGCAAGCAAGGCCAAAAATAATTGTAACTCACATCTAAAAAAAAAATCTAGAGATATGTAATTGGTGAACGTTACATTGTATAAAATGATCACTTAAGCCAGCTACACAATAAGTCGTAAGCCTTACAAACACCCAAAAAAAGTTATATACCTACTTTCCCATATAACAAAATAGCTTCGTCCCTGTGAGACATGTATAATGAATCTTAATAAATATTTTAGTTTTTAATATAGATATTGCGGTGTTTGCAACCAAGTAGTGAACATTGCTCATTTTTCTATTTATATAATTGGACTAGCTGTTCATACCCGGCGTTACACGGGTTGAGATTAGGTTAAGATAAATTTGTGAGGGTAAACAAAGGTTCGATTCGAACGGTATACATTTACATTAAAAATATATCAGGGGTGGGGAAGGGTTGAAAGAATAGCGGGGAAATGTCGCCTATGTTACTCGCCGAGTCCTAAAGAGTAAGTTTCCAAATTTTGAGTCCGATCGGTCAAACGGTACAGATTTGCATCGAAAATATGTCAGGGGTAGGAGAAGGGGTATGAGAATAGGGGGAAAATGTTGCCTTTGTTACCCGACGGGTCTCGAAGTATAAGTATGCAAAATTTGAATCGAACCGGACAAACGGTGTGGATTTGTATACAGAACAGACAGACAGACAGACATTGAGTTTTATAGGTATAGATATTGATGTTTTGGTCTAAAATTGATATCAACTCTCACTTAAGTACGCCTTTGCTTTCTTGGAGGGGTACGTTGATAATTAGAATAACGATATTTCATTAATTTAATGTACATTTTACCTCATTGTTTGTTCAAGTCTTGATGGGGGCTTATTTATAATAATAATAAAGAATAAAATATTATAAACGAACCAAAAGATTCCCAATCTGTACGGCTTTCTGGAAAATCACAAAGATAAGCACCCTATTAGCTTAGTTGCGTCATCGTGTAATTTCCCAACGTACATAATTTATCACAAAAGTAATTAATAGTTGTAACGTGTTTAAACTTTAAACCCAATACACAGAGAAGAATTCTTTTGATCTTGTCGCTAGCTGGAAGGATCTTGACCTCCCGACTAACGTGAAATCCTGCTCGTCCAAGAAAGCAAAATACCGATTCAAGGTATTTTAAAAACATCAAATTTGTCGGAAGCAAACCAAAATTATTACCCGACTGCGCGACCCGAAGGAGGGTAGTATGTTTATCAGCCTATGTATGTATGTTTGTTCCTTTCTGGCGCTCTAGAGACCAAACGCGTAGGCCGATTTTGATGATTCTTACGTCAATGGATTTGTCTTAATCTTGAAAGTGTCATTAAAGATATAGCAATAATCAGAATGTAATAGGGCGATAACCAGACGACATATTGTAAAAAAAAGGATGTCGATGAACTATGTAGAGTGGGATATCATTAAATAGATATTTCAAAATAAACTTTAAGTTTCTCTTGTCATTTTTCATTTCGACTGACCAATTAGGATCTATAACGATTTAAATTTGGTTAGCAACCATTACCACTTAAATTTTCATAACCTATAAGAAAGCTGTGATAAAGCTCTTTATAATAGGTCTTATTAACGTGAAAAATAATTTTCATAATATAATTCAATCCATTCTTAAAATCGAATGACAAACCCAGAATTTTACTACTTTGAAAGATAATTTTCACAACCGTTACCTAAAGCGTTACTTAATACAGTGAGAAATACGTATTAGAAATAATAAAATATTTCTTCAAATATAATAGAAATAATAAAAAAATTACCGTCTTATAATCCTAACTAAAAAGTGTAAAATAAAAAATGTAAATTTTAAAAATCGTACTGCGTAAAAAGTGAACTTTTAATAAAAACTGAAAACAAAGAAACAAGTTGAGTAGTCTAGAATTCTGTTAAGAAATATTGAATAACTACACCATTGAAATAGTTTCACGATCGATACCCACACAAAACAAATAATAAATTCTAATGCGGAACATAGGGACTTTAACAGTAGGGACCCATTATTGGAAGGATTTGAGCCGATCTAGGTTTTCAATATTAGTTAGATATTCAATATTACTTAACAGAATTCTAGACTACTGGACTTGTTTATTTCTTTTCAGTTTTTATTTAAAGTTCACTTTTTACGTAGTCGGGTTTTTTGATTTTTAAATTTTTTTTCAATACAATAGAGTAGTTTAAAAACAAGTATAAGGTTTACCAATTTTAAGCTTTTACCAGCCATGTTATTGCTGATATGTTCATAAACTATTCAAGCAATTCTCCATCTTTGAAAAATTTACTTTTCTGGAAGAGGTATGTTGACAATGTTTGCTGTGTATGGACTGGGATGGAACGTCAACTAAAATCTTTCCTGTGTTTCCTTAATTCGTTTCACAATAAAATACAATACACTCTTCAAAATATAAAATACTATACGGATAAAGTTTTTAGATTAAATGTGACATAGAAATAAATAAGAGAATAGAATTTAGACTCGGTAATATATAATCACTCCATATCACATCGATGACACATCGTCAAATGAATATACCAATGACAGTTGCCAGTTTTCAAATAGAATTAAAAAAAAAAAAAAAATTGCTTCAACAATGGGGTTCAATTTCCGGTGAGGTGAAAATTAATCCTTGTAATTTACATAAGCCTGTGTATTTTGTGATGTTTTTTGAATCAGTTATTGGGCCTCTTGACCTGTTGAAGCGTAAAAAAAATGAACCACGATGTTTTTTTATGGAAAAAAACAACATTAGTTTGATTAAGCTGAAAATTATGATTGAAGCAGTATTGCTTAGTCAAAACCAATAAAAATTGACTTTTTGAAAATTATATTTTCTTCCCTTGTCTTGCGTTTCCCATGTGCCTCTATGGAATGGAGCAGAGAATACTACTATAGAGCTATTGCTAGCCGCATTAAGTGAAGTGATGATAGTTATCATCACTGGCTACCATCAATAGACCAGTCCGTCCAACAGACGTTGACCATGATATTGCCCTGCACCTAGCACAGGAAGAAGAAGAGAAAGAATCTTGAGACGCTTCTAAGGTAGTGTTTTAATTTTGCTGTAAGTGAGGACTCGAGATAGATTATCCACGATCTGTCTGAGACGCGTTCTCAAATTTGTTCAGATACCTCACCAACAGAAAAGATAATAACTATAAGGTTGGTAATTACTGAAAATGTGGAAGGCCAGAGAGATATAGTTTGACCAGACTAAAGCCACAACTCTGTTGGAACGGCTATCCAGAACTGCAGGTTAGAAAGAAAATTCAAATAAATTCGTTAAATACATCAGCAGGCCACAACTCGGGTGTCGAGATACTCAGTAATCAGAAAACCGATCGGAAAAGAACATAAATATATCACATCTATCTATATCAAGAGCTTGCAAACGATTTACAATACAGTCAAATACCTGTAGAGACCAGATTGGAAAAAGCCGATCTTTAATTCGATGAACCGACCAGATCAAAGACACCACTGCAAATCCTGCAGCTTTCTTCCACTAAAATAAGGTTAGCTCCACAAACTAGGGCAAGATCCTCAAAAATGAGGACATCAACTTGAGAAAAATAATTAAACTGTCTACAATTATCATTTCTTTTTATATCTCCTCACGGTTGGATTCGTCTAATCCCTCATCAACAGCCTTCTTCCGTGAACTAATGTAATAATAACGATTACGCTGTAAATTCAGTAGACGCCTCACTAATTAAACAATCATTCTACCTTTCGCCCCCGTTTGTTGGCACGCTTCCGAGTATTTCAGCAGCTCGCTGAACTGAGCCACTTAGACTGCCCGCCAGCCCGTGACAGCTCTTCGTACGGTCAGGCTGGCCTAGGACAGAGAATCGCGCTCAGCGAGGGTTTAGGAGTTTGTCTCTGTGACATGGTGCAGAAAGCCTATCTCCACTCCACATGTACAGATGTGGGAGAGGCTAACTGTGCGGTGATCGGTATGGTACACATAGGCTGGTACAGCAGTCAAGACCGGTTTTTTCATCTATTAATTTTTAATTATTTATTTATTTTAATTATTTAATTCCACACATAATGTTGTGTGGGCTAATACATGATTTCACTCAAACATATTGCATTCCATCTAGTCATTTAAAAGTTTTTACAATAATTTTTTTGCATTCCTGTTTACATATTCACCGTGTTTTGAATTTCCTTTGGCAGGCTATCGAAGATTTTTAGACCTTTGTACATCATACAACTGTGTGAGGTGTTTTTCTTTTTCTTTGGAAGTCTTATGTTGTCGCTTCCTCTTGTATTGTAAGAACGAAAATTCCTATTCAGCTTCATACTGTCATCAAAGTATTTGGGTACTATTCCGTGTTTAATTTTAAATATTTTCTCCAATACACTATACTTTATTCTTTGATTTACTGTTTCTAGCCTCAGGGCATTCAACATTTTATTTATAATACAATAAGTTATAGTATTCTGGTTTATATTTTCTGGGGTATACTGGACCGTACAAACAAGATAAGTCAATATAATAAAGCAAAATACAGTAAACCAATAAAATGAATTGATAATGGCCATATCTCTGAGTGCATCCAGTGAAAATCAGAAAGCTGACAGACAGACAGAGAAAAGTGCTAGATACATATTTGGGGAAAAGAATAGTTTTTTTTTGTTTTTCACGGCCGTTCAGAATCTTGTGGTTTGTATTTTCTGGGGTATTATGTCGTGTTTTTACAACCTTTCAGGCAGACGTTTCGGATCCAATAGCAGGACGATTATCAGTACCCTGAGTGATATGGTCATTATCGATACATTTTTTGGCTGTGTTTCGAATTCTATTACATAGACCTCTATTGTCTATTCTCTTATCCTCACGTCGCTTTTCCTGTCTCTTCACATGATATACATTTTTTCATGCCTGTTTGCTCTTGTGTGCTATAGCACCAGTGAAGAAAAATAAGAAGTTTATAAAATTACTAAAAATAGGTTTTAAATACTCACGATCTTTATATTTGTGTGTAATGTAGATCAGTGGTGTAATGGCACATTAAACCAGGCCAGGTAAATTAGTCTCCATTTGGTGACATTTAATGTTCGTCAAAAGGGAAAATGAATGTCACCTTAATTCTTCGCTCCCGACAAGTCGTCGCCTTGTGTCGCGGTTTGAATTAAAGCACCACTATTAATTGGGCGCGTGTACGGATCCGAGACAGGCAACCGATCACCGCACCGGTCCGCTGACTCCGGCTGTAATTAACCCCTCCTTGTCCGGATGTGTTATGAAGAAAGCGTAGAGGATGTGTGTGTGTGTGTGTGTGTGCGGGCGCGAGCAGTGCCGGGCAATGAGCATATTGTGCATTAATCATAGACGAAGCATGTATGTAACAACAGTACAGGTCAGCAATAGCGAAAAAGGATTGCGCGCAATAAAAAAATATATAAACTAAAGTCATGTCATTTTCCTCATTGCTTAGGGTCCTGCCCTAAGTCACGAGGAATGTTATTCAAAAGCTAAAAAAATTAAAGCTGACTAAAGGATATAATAAATTAAAAAAGTGGCTGGCATTAATCGCATAATAATAATGTTTGGGTAGCAGAATTTTCCAAGATAGCCGCTCAGAGGCAGACATCATAAGCAGAATACAACAAACAAGAGTCGCCTTCAACAAAAAATCCAAGATCTTTGAATCCCCCAACATTGATTTAAAGTTTAGAAAGAACTTGATGAAAACTCTTGTCTGGAGTTTGCTGATGTATAGCAGCGAAACATGGACCATCGGCCAGGGCATGTCTGGGAAGCTAGCGGCCTTTGAGATGTGGTGCTTCAGGCGCATGGCGAGGATCCATTGGTCAGAACATATCCGAAACGACAAGGTGTTGAGTAGGGTGGGCTAAAAGAGGCGGCTTCTGAACAGAATCGCCCAACAATGAACAATTCGGATAGGCCATAATAAAAGGCATCCGGGCCTGCTTTTTTACCATCGTTGAGGGAAATTTTGAAGGCAACAATCGTAGACGTTTCCCGAGATAAAGCTACATATACCAGATTATCAGAGATGTGCTCTGTAACACCTATCAAAAAATGAAGAAGCTGGTAGGTAGCAAAGAGGAGTGGAGAAATCGAACGCTTGTTGCACACCAATCCTAGGATTGCGACCCACACTAAAAAATAATATTGGACATCTAAAGAACCGGGTTGGAAAACTCAGAAAGATGGATGGAGTACTTCTCAAAACTTTGTGGCAACAGAAGTACAGAAAATAATATAGGAAACAGATCGACCAATTGATGAATTAGTAACAAATCATCATCTTATAACGCAAAAGAAAGACTGATTGAAAACAAAGCCCTGGTAGATGAATAACATCACGGCTGAAAAACCTGAGGCAACGGTTTAGTCAGGTTTTTTTATTTTATTTTTTATTTTTTTTAAATTACCTCTTGCAAAACTGTAATTACAGTTTAAACGCAAGGATTTAATTATAATAAGTGTATGTACATTTCTTTACTTAATTGTATTTACTTTATGATATATTATATAATAAGCCACTATATTAAACTAATTTTGCTTTCCTATCCACTTCACAATTCACTGTAGTATTTCTTTAATGTCTTTTTTATATTTTTTATCCCGTTACATTTTTTTATTTTATCCGGTAGCTTGTTGAGTAATTTTGGAATTACGCACTGTTTGGTTCTGTCTCCGTAACAATTTTTGTTTTTTTTATTTCTAGTTTTTTATTCGTTATTTGTCTTGTCGTATATTCATGATGTATTGGTGTTTTGAAACTGTCCTTCTCGTATTCTTCCAGTTTTATTTTATAGTCAAGTTGTTTTTGGATCGGTAAGATTTTACACATTTTGAATAGGTTTTCCGGTTGGTCCTTACATGCTTCTTTTTGTTTTTTATTTGCTATAGTTTTAATTATTCTTAATTGTAGTTGTTTTATTTTTTCTAAGTATGATGGATATGTCATGGTTATCAAAGTGACAGCCAACATAGACGTGTATTAAAAGGATGAGGCACGAGAAGAAGAAAAATAAGGATATGGCTTCCTTAGAAATTTAGTCCCATAAGCAGGAGAGCTGTCTGCCACGCTTGTCTTCTTCGTTCCCAGGTACCATCAATCCTCTATATCGTCGTCTCTTCAAGGCACAAAGTGATCAAAGAATTGGAGGATGCATATCAATTAAATCGCCCCACAAAGGTACTCCTACATACATTTCGTCTGTTGCTTACCCTCTAAGATCAGCAAACTGCTTTTCTTATCTGATCAGTCTTTAAAATCGTCTGATTTCAGCTACATATCTACCAGCAGATCTCTAATCTAATCTAATCCAATCTACTAACTTTTCTTTTTTTAATGCCAAACAAACAAGTCTTCTAGCGTCTACGCGAGGTTTTCAAAGCCCGCTGTCTCCGGTACCTATACTTTTTAGCAGGGGTATGAAGCATGACTTTTTCTAAAGTATAAATAATATTTAGAAAAAATCGAAATAAAAGATACACTTCTTTATATTCCTATCACAATGATTTTCATGTTATTCAGATTTTAATATTTTATTATGTTCTTTCAGATAAATAATTATTTAAATATATTTCCCCAAATAAACATATACGTTCAAATAAACGTCATGCTTCAATATTCCCACTGCACGCACTTGATTTTTATCCATATCCAATAGAAGAGAACAAAAGGCGAATATCTGACACCTTAAAATTGAAGTTAAGGATAAATTTCTCTGACAGACAAACCCTAATTCTTCCGTAGTTTCGTGACAAATTTTACTAGAAGTACATCTGAAAAAATTTTATGTTAAAAATACATCCTGTTATATGTACTGAAATAATACGAAGTAGAGTACCTGGTGATTGGGCGGGTACAGTCGGCGCACGTCTCGCTCGGGAGGGTGTGAGGTCGTGTGTGCGCCGCCACGGGTCAGCCGGCACGCGAGCGGTGTGCGCTGCGCCCGCTGTACTCGCTGCCGATTACGCGGACCACGGAAATTAAGGGATGTTTTCTAAATATTTTCCAAGGTGAAAATAATTTGCTATCATCCACTTACTCTGTTAGCCCTTTCTACCCTTGCACCTGATCTATGTCAAGTGCTTGATATGCAACGAATTTTGAAAAATCATTCCGAAAAATATTGCCTCGTTTTAGTTTCTAAGATTTTTTTATTTTATTTTTATATTTTATTTATTTTTTAATTAACGCCCGATAGGGCTTTTACAACAGATAGGTAGTGTACATTAACAGAATATATAGTTTAAAGAAAATACTGAAAATACAGATACAAATATATAAAGATAAATATAATATAAAGTAAAAAGCAAGTATATAAAAAGCAGAAGCATAAGAAAAATATAGAAATTTAAAAACAAAAAAAAGAGTAATAATGTATAGTGAAAAGATATAAAACAAGTTTTGAAAGTCATAAATGTATGTATATTTTAGTAGTAGCTTGTTGGTCTTGTGGTTAGGACTCTCGCCTCGTGATCCAAAGGTCGCAGGTTCGAATCTCACTCCAGACAAGCAAGTTAGTCCTATTTTCATAGCACAAGCGTTTAGCTTAATTTGAAAATAGTAAGAATATTGATGTGACACGAATTCCGTGTTCGCATCTCTATTTAAAAAAAAAATGCAAATCAATTATTTAAGTCCAATTCGACAAATACTAGTAATCTTTCAATACAGCTTTTAATATTTGTTTGAATAAAATACAGTTATTGACAAAGACGTCCAGTTGCTCGTATTTGTTTGCTAGTCTAGGAAGCCTTTGCAGTGGGGAATTAAAGGAATAGTTAGTATCTGCAGTTTCCACGGCAAAACCTGCATGACTTCTAGTTATGCGAGACGGAACTCGCAAGCAGATTTAATAGGTATCTTACGTTTTGAGAGCTTTATTTCATTTATCTGGGATCAGCTGCTGTATGAGAACAAGTATTGCTCATGGGCTTTCTGGTCTTCGTCTTTTGAGCTCGATAGTCGTGTAGAAATTGAATGTGGTGGCGTTTCCTTGGTGGAAATTCATTAGTTGTCATTGTTAAATTATGAATAAAAATAACATTTTTGTTTTTCTTCCATTATTTAATTTTCTTTGCTCACCTGTGGATGGAAAATGAGGTGTCCGAAACATGTTGTGTCATGCTCAAAAATAATATAGTGGAAAAATCAAATTTGTGTTTTATTCATAATTCTCAATACTCATAGTTTAACGATTGGGTGATCTTCCTTCTTCGTGTTTCTCAATATTACGTCCCCACCAGCCCACCTTAAAATTTTCATCTAAGCTGTACGCAACGTATCCGTCTATTTCTTTTTTATCCGTCTATACTCTTTAATAAATTTTGCATGTATTTATTAGTGTCCTACTAACTTCTTAGTTGTAGAACCTACAATCTAGAACTTAATTGAAACATTCTTAATTGTAGAACCTACATGAACCCTTTTAATAAATTTTGCATGTATTTATTTGTGTCCTATAAACTTCTTAATAGTAGAACCTATAACCTAGAACTTAATTAAAACATTCTTAATTGAAGAACCTAGATGACCTACCCCCTTTTAATAAATTTTTTATGTATTTATTAGTATCCTATGAACGCACAGAATCCCATTCCTCTTAATTGTAGAACCTACGATCTAGAACTTAATTGAAACATTGTCAATTATAGAACCTAGATGACCTACCTCTTGTTTAATAAATATGTATAAACTTTGCATGTATTAAATGGTATCCTATTAGCACACATATATTAAATATTATAGACGGATCGAAAAACTTAAAATAGTGAAATCAAGCTCCGGCTTCTATGTTACGAGTATATATAAAAATAAATTGAATTGAATGGCTGGATACGAAAACAAATACGCTGGAAAAGACACTAAGAAGAACAACAACTTTAATCTGAGAAAATCTGCATAGAACCGAGTATTGTAAAACAATGAAAAGGGCCTACATACATAGTGATAAGTTAAAAACCCTCAACCCTATAAGGATGGATAGATGAAAATGATGACGTATAGCAAAATCAAATGTCATACAGTGAAGTGGGACCCACCATAGATCCGGGGACGTTCTGCGAGCAAAAGCTCCCGTATTGGCCCTAAGCTTTCGCAATCCAGATTGGCATTGTTTTAATGCTAAAGCAGTTTCGGATCTAAGTGACTCTAATTATCCAGCTACCGTAGAGGATAGTCATAAAGAGGAAACTAAATCAAATCATAGCTGACGTGTGCGTTTTCTTGTACAGAATAATTTACCGAGTACACACCTTCACGAGCATAATTGTAGGTGTGTGTAAGTGGAAAAAAACGAGCAGGAATACATATTGCACGCACCGAAGACTTCCAACACCGCCAGCTTTTCATTATGGAGCAAGAGTATGGAAGTTCACCAGAGAAATAATTAGACCTTTACGGCCGTATCAGATGAAATATTGCAAGTTACACTATTCATGAGGACGGCCTTTTACGTCGAGATTGTATCAGATCCGAGTAGGCACATAATAATAATATACACTACCAGTTACAAAATAAGGTGCGTCCTCTTGAATTTCAACCCTTATATTTTTTTGAGTAAATTATATATTTTTCATCAGAAAAGTGCTTAAAAAATGTAAACAAAAATTAACTGTTTTCTCAGTTTGGTAACGGAATTATAATTAGTTTTTTTATTAGACAATTAAACTTCTTTTTAAAAGCAGTAATGAGTAATTGGAAAAAATCAGAGTATACAAATTTATAGAGATGATCTGTATACTCCATCCTTCAGCTCGTCATGAAGGGGAAGATTGAGGGTCGCAGAGGGGTCGGAAGGAAGCGGCATTCCTGGCTTCGAAACATCCGAGAGTGGACCGGGATAAGAAGCGTGGAAGAGCTGTTCCGCACTGCCCTGGACAGGGAAACTTTCTCCTAGATGATCGCCGACGTCGGGGGGACCCGACAGGGCACATAAAGAAGAAGAAGAAGAGATGATCTAAACCTATACTTTAGAAAGGGAGTTTGGGTCACAGCAGAATGTCCTCCGCAGTTAATTCTTGCATTCTCTTGTACACAAAACGTTTTTAATAATATAAAATTTTGTTTCAACCCGAGTCTCTTAGTTTTCTTAGTAAAAAAGTATTCTTGTAATATAAGAAGTCTTCTTGTAATGTAATATAATAAAGTGCGACGTATATAGGTACAAAGATTCTCGCTGTCGTTCAAAATCTTTCAATTTGAGTTATATGGGATATTCTGCCGTGTTTTAACGATCTTTTTAACCTCTAATTTTTATAATTCTAGGTCTTAGAAATACGGAAAATATAACAGAAATCTCAAACCAAAAGATTTAGTATTACATTTTTTAAGAGAATTTAGTTTGTCTTTTTCTAAATTGTTCTTAAAATCTATAAGCTTGTCGTAATAATTTAAATAAGTTAAACGTGTTGGATCAAATTCTTGTACCGAAAATGTACCTTAGTTCATGTCTATATATTTTGATGACCTATAGAAAATATCAATGTTAACGAAATACCGATGTACTAAATATCTGGGAGAGAAAGATACTAAGTAGGATGTATTTTCGGAGAAATACTGGAAAATGGACTACGGAGAATCAGGGCCTCGTGTGATATTAGATATCACGGCCACATGACTGGGCCGAAGATGTCCAAGGGATGGCTTCTCCAAGGTATCTCATATGGTTTGTGTCTGCAGCCCCAAGAGACGCGATCACGGGGAAGACCTCTAAAAAGATGGAGTGATGATGTTGATAGCGATGCAAGAAAACTGGGTGTACACGACAGGCAGACATACTGAAGCGACAGATAGAAGTGGCGTAAGGAACTTCTCGAGAAGGCCAACATCAATGGATCATAGCCACGTGATGATGTTGAGTAACTTCCGGCAAGCGAAAACCTGGACCAGAAGATATTCAAGCTGTCTAAAAATCAGAGAACGGCCGACGAAGATGATAATGATATGGGTAGAACAACGAAATCAAAACCCCGACCGCGCCTAAAAGAGAAAAACGAATATTGTCCTCCTTTTCTGTCTCTCGGTAAAACGCCGTAACGCATGTGTGACATGTTGTGATAGTGCCACTTTAGTTAATGAGAGCGAATGCGAGATTTTCTTCAACTTTCCACTTACCTACCACAAATGACACGGCTGTGATCACGTGTCTGTGACGCTGGTGTCACGCTAGATCGTTTCTGGTTCACGGGGCGGCGGCCACCCGTGGCGCGTGATACCCGGGGGAGAAACGGGGCAATTAGTGAGTACCTGCGCGCGTGTGGAGGAGTGCGCACTCCTCCGGAAGACGGGGCTAATGGTGGTCCCGCGTATGTGGAATTGTTGAGGCGCGTAGCGGAGCACCGTCCAAAGGTGATAAGTCAACAGGAGACATGGAAGATGGTCACCGACCCCTCATTTGAATAATATCTATTGTAAAATATAGAGGGAGATAAAAAGAAAAAATGTACAATACTGTGGACAGTATAGCATAGAAAAGCTCAAATGCACGCAACGATCCATGGAGAGATCCATACTTGGAGTAAACCTAAGAGATAGAATTAGAAACGACGAAATTAGGCGCAGAACTAGAGTAGTGGATATCATGGATCGTGTAGCGAAACTAAAATGGCAATGGGCAGGACACGTTGCAAGACAGGATACTACAAGATGGCCTCCCAGAGTTCTGAAACGGAGACCTTGGGAAAATAAAAGAAGCATCGGAAGACCTCAAAAGAGATAGACCGATGATATTGTCGCTGTGGGGGGAAAGAAATGGCTACAATTAGCCAACAACAGGGAAGAATGGAAAAATAAGGAAGAGGCCTATATCTAGCAGTGGAAAGACGAAGGCTGATGAAGAAGAAGAAGAAGACTGTGGACAGAAATGTTGCTCTTATTGTGGAGGACTACCTTCACTTATTGAACGTCATTTGAAGTGCGCCAGAATAGATGCTACACGTGACGCATAACGCATCTAAACACTTTCCGTGTTTCATTATGAGTACGGCCGTTATCTTTGGCTCTACCCAACCGAGTTTCTCCAGGGTATGCTTGGCTACAATAGTTTAGAGACTAGAAGGAATGTGTATTTGATTACACATTTTTATCGATTGTTGCGCGGTATGATCGATAATACTGACATTATGTAGAGTATTGGTTTGTATGTTCCTGATCATTACCTTAGACATCGTCAGCATAGATTATTTAATATTCCAATATACAGGACCAATCTGCCGATTTTTATGCCTGTTAGAAGAGCTACAGCTATGCTGAACAAAATCGCTTTGGGTATTGATATATTCCATGTGTCTGAAGGGGTTTTCCGAAGCAGGATTCTCCTACACCTTTGATCTTCGTAATATGTATGCATTGAATTTAAGTTTGTAATGTACATATTATTGAATAAATAAATTGAAATGGAATTATTTCTTCTGCAGCTAGTTAATCTACGTTTGTCGTAATCTACGCTGTCTCTTATCACACTGATTGCTATCGAAACTTTCGAGCAACGGGTAGTTACTCTCGTAATTTATTTTGCTGGTCAGTACAAGACTCACCGGGTCGCCACATTCTATGTAACCTAGATCTGTCACAAACATCTGTGTTTCGCGTCGTCCCGTCTTTTATACAGTTTTGGGTTTTCTGGAAGTTTCGCGAAAATAGTCGGCGTTTTCACCATTTATTCTAGACCATTCTTGTAATTTCTAATATTGAAAATCCTCGATTACGTGAAATTCTTCCCGTTTTTCTCGTGACAGTACTAAAAGTAAAAAACGAACTTTGACACTGAGACAAAATTTATCCGAATTTCGTGAATAGTGCTCGATGGGAATTTTTGTTATCGAAAAATATTACATCATAATATTTTCATCTTCCACTTCGACTTGTCAGAGCGGTCGTGATTGTCAGTCACGGAATGATTCAAACCGTGTGATTCAATCCATCGCATTTGTGGCTCATTTCTTGATCTATTGGTGGAAGCCTTTACCATATATCAACCAATCAATAAGGGTAAACTAACAAACTAACGAACCTTCCAACAATACAAAGGGCTCGCATCTAAGCTAGTGGTAGACAGATATATAAAAGTTCATTTCAAAAATCTATTTTTGAAAAAATGTAGTGATTATCAAATTCCTAAAACTGTATGCTGCTTATAGAATAATTTAAGCGATTAAGCTACAGTAATCTACATACAAGTGGCAATATTTCGACTGTATACATATGTACTTTGTCAATTAAGTCGATAAAGCGTGTGTTTTATATTATTTTTTTTATTTAGTTTGATTCTAGGATTACCACTTGTACTAACTCTATTGCAGACCAAATGATAGAAAATTCAGGCTTTTCGAAAGTTATAAGAGGTTCAGGATCTCTCCAAATTTATAAGGCTATTCAGTTGGCTCACTCTGTGGAGGATTTCTCCTGGCAAATTTGGGGCTCTGTTAGATTTTGGTATCGGCAACGTGTATTACTTTTCTTATTTGTATTGTACTATACCCTGATTCTATATACAGGGTTATTTGGAAAACATTAATAACCTCGCAGGACTGTATTCCTGCCTTGATTATGAGTCGAAAATGTTCAAGCTGTCATGATCTAATATGAATAGTTATGGAGATATGCGGCATCAAAGTTTGCATTTTTTTTTCAATATTTCTTACTTATTTTTTCTAAAACATTGGACTATCATTACAGTAACTTATATCAATTACGAAAAATTCGTTGGTTTCAATACAAGTTAAATAAAATGATAAAAAACCTGAAAAAATCCAATTAGAATGTTTTCCAATTGGAATTCAAAGGTTATAAGGTATAAGTTACTGTAATGATAGTCTAACGTTTTACAAAAATAAGTCAGAAATATTGAAAAAAAAATGCAAACTTTGATGTCGCATATGTTCATAACTATTGATATTAGGTCATAATAGCTTGAACATTTTCGACTCATAATCAAGGTCGGAATATAGTCCTGCAAGGTTATTAATGTTTTACAAATAACCCTGTATAGTCTTTTATCATGATCAATTGTTATTTATTATTTATCTTTTTAAATGAACTTTCTATTTCTGTTTGCTATATTTTATCTTACCGTTTTGTTCTTTTACCTTCTTTTCTTTTAAGTTTTTTCTCTGATATTTCCTAATAAAGTGTGATATGTGGAGGAGGTACAGTGAATGGACTGTTGCGGGCCTCTCAGGGTCCCGTCGCCTTACACGACGTGATACAGAGACGGCCTTTAGAGTAAAAAATTGTCAACCTGGCGACGTATGAGTAGGACCGATGTGGGAGCTTTCGCTCATAAAACGGCCCTGAGAAAGCGGTGAGTGTCCATTCACTGTACTATACCATCAACAGATTATGATTTCTTGCTATTTCTCTGTCAATTGGTGGTATAAAACTAACCTGATCGTAAATATGTGTACACTTATCATACTTTCTGATATAAGTATTTTACTTTATTTCTAATTCTTCGTCATCTGTACCTCACTGCATTGTAACTGTACTGTTATATGGGCAAATCTACCTCAAGGCTTTTTATCGAACTGCTTTGAACAAACGTTGAACTGCAAACAGTGGTAGCTTTGAAATTTTAATCGAGATGCTTTGCTGAAACTGATATGAGACCACCAGATTATGTTGATGCCCACTGTTGAGGGCTACTTCTACCTGCTGAACATCATCAAAATGACGCCAGAGGAGACAATGCACAAGCACGTTAGCATATGACGCAAAATTATTTGAACCCACCAATCTAAACTCTCCTAGGGACAGGCATGCATTTACTCAGCTTCTACTAAGTAAATATATAAACTATTTTCTTAACATACTTGAATTAATTAAGTGTGGATCTGTGAGTAGCTTTTTTGTATGTAAAATGTATGCCTTACTGCTTGCAATACGTAAAACCGCTTAATTCTGGATACAGCGACATATTTACTTTAATACAGTGAACACTGAAAGGAGCCTGGATGTTGGAGGCGGCTCTACTTCACACATTCATACACTTATATATGATGCGTCTAAACTCAAGTAACCCTTAACACTGCCCAGCTTCTCCGCTCTAACTTCTAGGGTGAAAAGCTCCCTTCATACTACCCAGAGATCGCCAAAATATATATAAATATATTGTAAATTTCTATGTATATAGTCTGGTTCCACGGCTGGTTCCAATACATAAAAAAAATAGTAAAAGCTTTTAAATGTCTAATAAATTATGCAAAGGTTGAACTAAATACTCTTAAAAAGTATAATGTCTTAGAAAATAGGTCGCCCTTTATTACAAAAGTGCGTTTTTACTTGAACATTCTTGGTTAAGAATAAAATTTAAAAAAAATATCGTCTGTAGTAAAAAAATACGTTTTGTGTACTAGGGGATTTAATTATGTGGTATTTAATACTTTAATTGTATTATAAATCCCAATCTCCTCGCCTTAAAAAGGAGATTAGTTAAACTCTGTACAATTTTATACTATATGATACCAACCATCAATAAGCTCCTAAAACAATTTCAGAGAATCGATGGGGTCGTTTATTACACTAAATCGATCACTTAGTAAAGCGATGAATGATGATGGCTGACCATCTCTCAGTGAAACCAGATTTCAAGATGCGTCAATTAACCACAGCATTAGTTCACACGGAAACGCCACTCCGCGTTAAAAGGTTTCGTTGGCAGGCAGCGACTTCGGGAAAGGAAATGACTCTGTTAAAATTATCGGGAGTGATCTCTGATGTAGAAATTTCCGTAATTTGCCATATCGCACGTTCACCGAACTGCGGTGCTCGCGGAGTCGTCATAACGGTTGAGCAAAGTGCACATATCAGTGGCCGAGGCGGGGCACCGGCGTCACGGTACACTTCGCATGTGGTGATGTCGGATCGTGCCTCTTTCTGCTTCTTGCTGCTGGTGAAACCATGACGCGGTGAGTTTCATAAACAACGCAGTCATGGCCAGGTAAACTGTCTCAATAAATCAGCCGCTCCGTTTCTGACGTTTACTGCTAAAAAATATCTTGGACAATCTAATAAATTACGGCCTCGTACAGTGTTGCAATTATGGAGCGTATTCACCCTATGTTCGTTACCACGATGAGCTCTATACTCTGTTTAAGGAGCTAAACGTCACCAAATTTATAAAACTGGGAAGACTTCGGTGGCTGTGTCATGTGGATAGAATGACCGAGTATCGAGCACCAAAGTCCCCGATGAACTCAAGACCGATAGGGCGAAGGAGCTTAGGAAGGCCAAAATTAAAATGAAGCGATAATGTCCACAAAGACCTATCTGCCTTGGAGCATCTAAACTGGAGAGAGCTGGCACAAAAACGGGATGAATGTAGGAAGACATTTGAGGAGGCCAAGACCCGCCTGGGGTTATAGAGCCAAAAGTGGTGATGTCAGTGTTGGAAAAAGGAGAGTTGTAAATGCGTATTCAAAGAAAACATAAGTTTTCCCGACGAAATTCGCTGGGATCGGGCGGGGAGTAGAGTGGTTAAATTTGATAGGAATGAAGGATGGGAGATGGGGATAAACAGGATATCGCGCGGACTGTAACGATGGATGGACGAACAGGAAGCTCGATATACCGATGCTACAATCTTATTCTTCTTCCAGGCTATACGAGATGTGCTCAAGGCGACACTAATTTAATACACTTATGACGAAAAAAACTTTCGGAAGTGTTGGTCGATAATTAGTGGTCTATAATCAACAGTCTCACTCGTCGAGCTGTAGGTTTTAATTAAACCTAAGGCGTATGATAAGATAAAAAGAAGAATATATCAAGATTCGTGAATATGAAGTCGAAAAAATGTTGAGTTTACCTACAAATACAATAGTTAAATACTACCACACCAAGTGTTGAGGTTACAGATAATGTTTAATTCCAGGAAACTTCACTGATAATATTTGAAAAAAAAACTTTTAAGGTACTTTATAATATATATTAAACTGTACTGTATGTTTCTTTATACAAATAAAATAAAAATAAAAAGTTGATGGTGAATACCGAAGTCTACCAATATATTTGTCAGTTCATGTTATTGACTTCAACGGTAACATTAAAATAATGATGCTAACATCTCCTGATGCCGTAATGTAGAATAGAAAATAGTTTTAGAATCTTATTACCGCTGTCTGCAAGAAGCTTATACTATGTAGTCGAAAGAAGTCAAGCAATGACTATATATAGGTGTACTTGGCGCAACGATGCCACTATGCTCCAACTGAAATAGTAAATATAACAGAAGAAGAATTCCGTGTGCATGTATCGATTTGCAGCCTAACTTAAATAAATTTTAAAAGTAAATGCAAGCAATATAGCAAAAACTAAAAATAAATTATTTATACAGTGAAAATTTGACGTAATTGTATGAACTTATTTTGGTCCAGTAATTTGATATCCAGAAAAATATCAGGGCATTCATCTAGTCATTTTTTAAAGTAGACATGCGTACATAGGATACGTGTCACATCAATACTTTTACTGTTTTCAAACTAAGCTTGGAATGGGGACCAACCACCAGATCACTAGGCGAGCATCATTACCACTACACTAACAAGCTACTCGAAATTCCTGGTCTCCTGAAATGCTATCCCTCGAGCTCTGGATCAGCAGTCGACAGTTTTAGCCACTAGAGCAATAAATAATATCTGCCTTGATTTAAGGCAAAATAATAGCAGAAGAAGCCATGGACAAGGAAGACATCCTGGCTGAAGAATCTAACTGTTTTGAGCTTCTGAAAATAAAATCTCAACTTGATCACTGATATTCGATAACCAAACAAGGACTCGAAGAAGAAAAAATAGTAACGCAGACTACTGCAATTGAAAATTCCAAGTCCTTGTGCCAACTGGACACGTATATTTTTTGATAGACGCGTTTTTTGCGTATCTTTCTAAGTGATTCATCTAATTTGCTTTAAATACAATTCTTTCTTAACCGTGACACAGGAGCCCACCTTGATTGGATTAACACAAGTTGTAATTAATTTAATTAATCCGCGCAAGTAAGTCACGACTGGATTCACATTTTCGGGTACCGTTACGCAAGGCGTACAGTTTCTTGCAAAATTTGGTTCTGTTTGCACCTTACGACACACCTACCAAGTGTGATTTCGAGTCGGATCAAAGCGGCCATTAAACTCAAAAATATTTCTTAATGATCGAAATCTACTTACGGGGCTAATTAATGTTCCACACCACAAATCATTGAATATTTTGGTGGTGTTAAGCAATATGGAATCACACCGTAAATGATCAGACTCTGACCAATTACTCTACAACTATCAAAAGCTTATTATGTATCAGGTCTATTTTTCATGATAAAGTTCACTTTTGATAAAGAAATTTTGTTCCAGTCCGACCCTCTGGTTTTTTCTGGTTTGAGTTTTCTGGGATATGGGATATAAGAAGTAACAGACCTGACATTTTCCATAGCTCTATGTAGAGTAGAGAGATGGAATAGTAATATTTCTGGTATTCTTCACAGCTCTGTTTAGAAACTCTTTTCTCTTAGTCAATATATTCACAATAGAGTATAGTAGTCTTTTTTTCTATTTCTATCACCCTTTGCAATCCTGTCCCTTTATATTAAGGCTCAGGCCTGCTCAGGCAAGGGTTTGAGCACTTCAGAGCTCTGTATTTAATTGAAACTTGGATTGTGAGAAGGAAAGAAAGAAACATATCGAGATGACTGAATATCTCCTTTCTTCAGGAACTCCGTGAAAAAAAAAGTTCTCCTCTATAATCAGGAAATGTATTCCTGGAAGTAAGTATTAGGTAAGTAAGTGTTGATTTTTAGTAATATAGACAATTTATGATGAACCACGAAGAGTGAAACGTCGACCTCCAAAGAAATGATCTAAGCTTCACTACATGTTATGTTAAGAATGGAATACGCTACTTTTTACGGTTATAATTATTAGAAGCACCAGAAGAAGCATAGATGAGCACATCAACTGACTGAGAGATACCCACAAAGATAATTTTTCTTGAGTTGATTAATAACCTCTTAGCTTTTTCTAAACTATTAATATTATAAAGATGATTGGGCCTAGTACATTACCTTGTGATATGCCAGAAGATACATTTTTTTCTCCGGTTAATTCATTACTGAGGTTCGTGACTCTAATGATGTCCTTAACAATTTTCCTCTACCCTCTGCAGCCCGCAGTTTAGATAGGTGTACCAACAGGATAATCAGTAGCGTACAAGATCTGTTCAATTCATCGAATCGGAAATCACTCTTTCTCTCACCTAGCTCATGTCTCATTAATAAATTCAGAAAAAAACAGTAATATACCTGATTTCTCTGGCATCGACCGATTTCGATGCCACTGTAGCTTGATCAGTACGGACGTATATTGACTACTAGCTAGACGAAGTTGTAGACTACGAATCTTCGTGAGCTGTACATAGTTAATTACTTATCTAAATTAATAATTACGTCTCCTCGCAACGATAACACTGTAAGCCTTAAGAATATATTAATTGATATTAAAATGTTAATTCACCGATTAAAGTTACAATTATGGTACGGCTACGCGCATTTTTTAACGTTCAGTTATGTGCGCTGTGAAGGCTTTATGAGCATGGACAGGTTGATATCTGCCATCTTCCACCGATGGACGTTCACTCTCCGTGTAACGCCGTGCCACGTGGCCAAGTCCAATAAGCCACCGAATAATTGCCGCCGTTAAGCGGCAGAGAAATGAAATTTTAACTAACTTTACGAAATGTGTAATTCTTGCGTTGCTTTAGGCCCAATTACTGGGGATCGGCGGCCTCTGCGCTGGACATGGTGGTTCTGAAGAATTGAACTGTTTTTAAGAAAATATAATTCTATAAAACAATGCTGACAATTGAATATCTTCTCGGTTATTCTGCGAAAACATCAGCTACTCTACTACAAAATCATTGATCATTTCCGTATCGCCATTTCATGATCATATTGCTACATTTTTTTCATTATCATCAGGGGAACATTTTAGTGGCTTTCATTAAGTTTATCAAATTTTTAGAGGTTGATGTACGAAAAAAATATATTCATTCACTTTAGCCATAAAGAAAGGCGTCTGTCTTGGCTCTCATTCTTGCCTGTTCTGTTACAGGTTTTTTCACACCAGAGGTCTCAGATCTACTCAATTTAGCCACAGAAGTCGCGGTTTTCCAACAGTACGACATTTCCAAGATTTGAAAAGGGTTTGATTTTTCACAACTGCTACGATATCCACCCAGAAAATGTGCCCATGAGGCTTCCCTTGGGTAATGTAATTATTAATTTATGACTTCTCCAGATGCCATTCTCAAAAAACCAAACAAAATTCTTCCAACATTTTTTTAAAGTTACGTTTAAGCATACATTCATCATTCACGTGTCATTATAAGGGCTTCTATAGACTTTTTTCCTATAGTATTTTATTTTATCTTTTGCACAATACTGTATACAAATTACATAAAAAACAATACATTATTACTTCAAACTTAGCCCACTATTACAATTACAAATATCTTCGGCTTGTTCTAGCAACATGCATATATTCAATGTATCAATGCAGTGCATGAGTACAAACATGTAAATAAATAACTGAAAATAATCTAGTATGCTAATGAAGTTATGGCGTTAGCGTTAATGATGTGTTGGGTCTGATGGGGTTGTGGTACTCCGTATCATGACCACCGCCATATTATTTATGGGTTCCGCCCCAACATATTATTCCGTACTCTATGATTGACATGGCTTGTTTAAAAAATGATTAATTTTGAAACCACCCTGCGTTTTCACGTACTTCCTCGTTGCGTTTTCAGTAAAATATTGCGCATCGCACACGATCTAGACTGGATGTAGTAACATTACTACCCTCCCCTCCCCTGCACCCCTTCCGGCACGCTTCCCCATTAGGTGGGTGCCGAGTTAAAGGAAAACTTTTAACACTAGCTATTACACCAAGTTTTGGTATACACTCGCATCACACCACATCATTCTAGAAGCCCACCCGCCTTCTAAATATAACCTTAAGATCCATTCTTCTTCTGCAGTTAGTTTTATCATCATTGTGACCCCCAGATGAAGCCTGCTTATGTTCTTGACGATTTTCTTCTATTTTTCACAGTAGCTTGCAGTTCGGATACTTGTTCATTGTCATCGCCAGTAGATTCTTTGGTCTGGTCTGAAATATTGATTAGGGATCCTCTTCCTCTCTGTTCTTCAATATTTTTAGCTATTACAAAGTTTTTTAGGTTATCTTCTCTCCTTTCCGAAGGCGAAGTATTCGAAAAAATGTACGAAAATGTTTCAGACGGGTCGTAGTCAATCTATTTAAAAAATTGATTCTAGATTTTTACCGAAATAATTTTGTGTAGAGTTCTTTGTTGTTATTCAAATGATTCTATCAAAAATTAAACAAAAGATTGAAATTGAAATGAAATGAAAAAAAATGCATCCGTTCGGCGATTTAATTTTTGTGGATTGCAGCTTTGACGTATTATAATATAGACACGTTATTCCCATACTAGCCGGCTTTCATATGTAGCAAAAAAAAAAAAGAAAGAGAAAACAAATCCCGGCACACAAACGCTCTGCGTGTAGACAGAAAAATCAGGTAATTTGAAGTCACGGTGACTAAAATAACATACTCGTTCTTACAATAGTGTACGATACTCTGTTCCTTTTTCCGCGTAGCGTCGCGCCTGATCACAACGAAGGTCCGTTCGATAACGAATGCAAGTAAGGCAATTACCTTACTTTTGAGTTGCCAAGATTTCACGCTTGTAACGCGTCTACAGTTTATTATATCATTGGATGGCAGTATGATCCGTTACGAGGAAAGATGATTATTATAATATTTTGCATCTTTTAAAGTAAATTTATTATAAAAGACTTAATTTAGTTTCTTTCAAATCTGAATAACCATTTGACAATGAACAATGAGCAGTGATCGAAATTTTTTTCATAATTATGAGCAAAAGACGCTTTGCACAATCTGAAATGAGGGCTTAGCTTCAGATTTCAAATGTTGTGAGCGTACATTGACTTTTGTTGTGAGGCATTGTGGAATTTAAGCTTTTACATTTTCTTATCCACCTGTAATATAGTGTTACCGTAAATAATGCACCAGCAAGTTCTGTAACGAACAATAAACATTATATAAACCTGATTAGACAATAATAAATATAAGATGGCGTGAAAAAAATGATTTATTTTATACATGTGTAATTAAAGTACTGTAAGTTTTTATATTTTCGCTCCATCTGTAAGGGGTGGCACAGAATAAAAAATTAAATAATTAAAGAATTTTACAATAAATTTGTACTAATTAGTAGAAAATTTCATACAGATAAACTTGTTAGCGTTATAAATATAAATTTACACAAATAAAATTTTGTTTTTCACACTTCAAAATCTACGTGTATGTATGTATAAAGGTAATCCAAAGTACAATCTCAATAACCTCAGACCTTCCCTAGGAGAAACCTGGAAAGAGGTAGATGAATAGGGAATGGTGCTTTTTTTAAAGAGTAACTACGCAAAATTAAATTTACATCGAATCGCGTATAGAAAGAACTGTCAAATATTCAGTTTTTGGTATATAGGAATCTTATACATAATGCATACGCCATTAAAAAAATGACGAACTTTTGTTTTGGCAGCAGAAACATATTTATTCATACAGACTATACTTAAATCTCTTTCAAACTAGTCCCTTTGGTTGGAAATGCACACACTTCTCCCAACGATCCAACCATTATTGGAAATACTTCTAGAATGTGTTCTCTTCTCTTGATTCAAATCCGGTCCCTTGCTGCGGCATTTTCAACACGGGGAATAGCCAAAAATCACACGGAGCCATGTTGGGAGAATAGGGAGCCAAACAAATCAGGGGGATGCTGTGTTTGAAAGAAGAAGAAGAAAGTCTGAATCAGATACAAGGAAGATTCCAAATGGCGTTGCTTCTGCTCCATAATTAGCACTATAGGCATGAATTTCAAGGATAATCTTCATCTCTTAATCCTTAGTCAAAATTTAATATAGCGATCCAACGCACAACCCCACCTGATAACCTGAGAACATTTTTAAGCTCTATATATATATAATAAAACCTAAACCTAAACCACTTTTTAGGTTTAGGTTTTTCAGCCTTGATTTTACCTTCTTCTACGGTTCTATTTTCTCTTTTCGTGGATTATGATGTGCAAGATCTCGTTATTCTCAATTACCTGTCCGAGATATTAAGGTTTTAGATATTTTATTATCAATTTCACTCTTGGCTCTACAACCCCTGGTCGATCTTGGCCTCCTCCAGAGCTTTCCTCAACTCATCTGGGTTTTGTGCCAGCTTATAGCCATATTTTTACTCCCTTTCTTTTAACTCCTAACTTGTCTGTTGTCTGCCGAAAAAACTTTGGATCGATTTTCAACCCTTTTCCCGTGATCCAATCGAGCTGAAACTTTGCAGGCAGACTCGTGGCGACGATAAAAATGATCTAACAAATTTTAGTTTAATTTTTTTTATAATTATAGTATAATTTAGAATTTTTCGAAATTTTAACGATTTATATATTGTTTAATTTTCGAGCCCGACGCGTGGAGTATGCGCGAAACTTGTTTCAATGAGAAAGGGAGTAGAATAAAAGCTTGGTTGTGATGGGTAAGTTTTTGTTATACTAAGTCTTATTATTCATCCAAACCATAACATTTTACATGTTGTCATTTTTTTTTTACTCTCTTTTAAAAATGCACGATACATTAGAAATCCCCGCTTAAGAGCTCATTTCAGAAAAGAGGACTTAAATCGCACACAAGAAAATAATTCTCAAATGAACGAAATGCACAACCCTAATGTACGTGGCATGCATGCGCGCCAGGTATGTGCGTTGGCGCGAGCCACCGTTTAATATATGCGCCTGGTCAGCGGGCACGGCGCGCATGCGCGGCCATCAGCGCTTCCTCAAACGTGACGCCCTCGTGCCGATTGCTATCGGCCGGAATATGTGCCATCTTGCGCAGGAGCCTTCGAGGGAGATGCGGCCTCATGTGCTCTAGCGTATTTACAAACAAACACTAATTAATTAATGTATATTATAGATATCTCACAGAGACGAAACTGTATTTCTTATGGGAAAGTAGGTATAGAAGTCATTTGGGTGTACATAGGACTTATGACCTATCTTATGGTTGGCTTAAGTGATCACTTTACACAATGTAACATTGGCCATTTCCACCCATGATAGAATATACCATGCTTACTAATTTTTTGGAAGTTGAATATATGTTCAAATTTTGTGACAAGCTTTCACATATGAGTTGTAACCGCCTTTCCCTGCGGCCTGTACAAAGCTATTTTCATTCCCCTAAATCCCCTAAATGAAAATTTCATTACACAAAAAAGTATATTGCTTTCAAAATTCCGCAATCAATTGTAGATTTTCTCATTAGAGACATTAACGATATTAAAATAATTAGCGACATCTGTGGGGATTTAGGGGAATGAAAATAGCTTTGTACACGCCGCAGGGAAAGGCGGTTACAACTCATATGTGAAGCTTGTCACACAATTTGAACATATATTCAACTTCCAAAAAATTAGTAAGCATGGTATATTCTATCATGGGTGGAAATGGCGAATGTTACATTGTGTAAAGTGATCACTTAAGCCAACCATAAGATAGGTCATAAGTCCTATGTACACCCAAATGACATCTATACCTACTTTCCCATAAGAAATACAGTTTCGTCTCTATGAGATATCTATAATATACATTAATTGATTAATAATGTCTCTGTGACATAAATCCAGCACTGTTCTGAAAGATTTGAACAAACTCAAAATATTCTGAAACACTAATTAGTTCCTGGGGTTCGCGCGCCTGCTAAGCTGTTTTCCAAGACCACCTCCACAGGTGGGTCACGTCTGACATCGTAAATTTTGAAGGCAGTATTAATAATCGAGGAGTGTAAAAGCGAATGAGCACCAATAAGAATGAACTGGGCTGCTTTTGGCAAACTCAGACATACCTTCGAGAATAAAGAGATCCTAATTGGCCTAAAAAGAAAAGCCTTTGAATCACGCATACTGCCAGTGATGACGTATGGATTAGAGACTATGGCTCTTACAAAGAAAAGTGTAGAAGAGCTCAAATGCACGCGACGATCCATGGAGAGATCCATGCTTGGAGTATGCCTAAGTGATAGAAATAGAAATGACGAAATTAGGCGCAGAACTAGAGTAGTGGATATCATGGATCGTGTAGCGAAGCTAAATGTTAGGACTCTCGCCTCGTGATCCAAAGGTCGCGGGTTCGAATGTCACTCCAGATGAGCAAGTTAGTCCTATTTTCATAGCACAAGCGTTTAGCTTAATTTGAAAATAGTAAGAATATTTAAAATCTCTATTTAAAAAAAAAAGCTTTCTTTACAAGTATCTTTCATTAAAGTCTCAGCTGTGGTCGTTAATGATAATGGAAGTACAGCTACAACTATCCGTCGCCATCTGCAACGTTGCTGATGGCTTCTTGAAGTGATTTCAGATCAGTCAATCTAATTAGTAATCATCCGTGGGAACTGGTTCCTTCGGACTTGCCTTGTGTTTGTACCACCCGCTTCTCCATTAGATCTGTACGTCTTGTGAAGTGTTGTGGAAGACGAATGTCAGCTCAACACTTAGATTGTAAAATAGAATTGTTCATTCTGTGAGCTATCATTGGGATTTGCGGCATATTTCGCCAGCACTATATATCTAATGCATATATCTTCCCGTTTATTTAATTAATTCAGTGGGTCGACTAACCTGGCGCAAGCGACTGGACATATTGTGGTTGTATTATATATATAAAATAATACGATATTTCATAACAAAGTCGCTGCAATTATTGCTGAGAATTAACATAATCGTACAGATCTGACGCGATACGAAGGCAATCGGAACTCATCCATCTGCAATTTCTCCAGCAGTGCCCGGGCTGCTTGATGGGAAGTTGCTGTACCGCTCAGGGCTATACTTGCAACGCAATTAATCTAATAAATCAGCTGTTCTCAACTGGTCGAGGATTTTGCGGCTAATCTAGATCTCAGCCTGATGCGAAGGAAAATTATTTCTAAGTTTAGATAAGAACTCCTTACTTCGATAATAAATAAGAAGTACCTACCTATTTAAAGAAAAAATAAAACTCGAGAAATTCTTCCATTTTCGTGGGGGGAAAAGTACAAAATGGAAAGGCGATAATTTATATATATATTTTTTTAAAAAAAAATCCTTGTTTACATATAAAGGTACTTAATACTAATTTAATAATAACAATATAAGATAAATTACACATTTTTTTGTTGTTGTTAAATTTGTGGATTACGCCACTCTACTAGGCTACGCCTGTCCCAGAGTGGCGTTATAGAACACAATTATAATATTTTTTTAAATACGTCAGTAATATTTATTTTCATAAGATAGGAATTATGTATCTACAAAGTATCAAGTGCAGTGTTAGTGGTAAGTTGAGTGAGTCATAAGTCCAAGTGTAAATATGTGTAGAATAATTGTTTAATGTAAGAAGGGTTAAAGTTTAGTTTAAGATTATTTTTTATTTTCCTTAATTAATTAATTTATTTATATAGGTATATATTTTTATTTATAGACATTGTTATGCAATTACAGTAATATAAAAGCACATTGCATTTTTCTTGCAGAAAATATTTTGAGTCTTGGGTAAGTGTTGACTAATCTTATTGTTTACTGTCGTATGAAAAATATTCAAACACTTGACAGCGGAACGGTTGTAGAATATTGTCACGAGATACGTGGCTGTGGGAGGCAAATTAAACACTAATTCAAACTTTTATTTAATACGCAAAGTCACTGGATACGAATTTAATCGGAGCGCTGTTCTCAAATTTACTCTAAATGTTTCTCGAATATTTCACACACTGATTATCCAACTTCGTAATACGCACTTTACTGCACTTTTATCACTCCTGAAAAAATTGTCCTTCATTTACTGGTGCACGTTACCTAAATCGATCAGATTGGCAATAGAAAACTTCTCGCTTGTCGGTAGGTACCCTCTTGATTACAGTCGTAGGAATTGTTCTTTAAAATGTATGGGATAAAACTATGTAAACTATACTAAAGTTAAATAAAATATTATTTTACTTCTCATCGAGATGAATTATAAAACAAACTACATTCAAGTATAGAAAATATGGCTTAGGTGGAAAAACATGCAATTAATTAGGTACTGACAAAAGAAGTCGGAATCACCGGTGTTAGGTGGAAAGGTGTTAGTTGCAACGGGAATATTGAGAGAAGAGGTGGCAAACGATTAAATTATTACAAAACGTTTTTTCGGGTTTTTTTCTTGCCGGCAATAAAGACTACACCATGAAGAGATCTTGCATTCGAAGCGTATTTGGTGTGTGTCCGCGGATGAGATGTTGATTTCTCATATCAGAGATTCTTCAGTATTTATTAGTAACATGATATTATCTCTGCTAAAAGATTATTATATACACCGCTCTGAAACATAGCTCGTTTTTCTTCTTCTATTTTTAATCAAAATAGAGATGTGAACACGGAATACGCGTCGCATTAATATTTTTACTATTTTCAAACTAAGCTAAAGGTATGTGCTATGAAAATAGGACTAACCTGCTGTTGTCCTAGAATGAGGCTCGAACCACCGACCACCGGATCATTAGGCGAACGTCATGACTACTACACCAACAAGCTTCTCGCCCATCGTGCCGTACTTGCAGATGAGCCTAAAGTCCGAAAAATGATGAGAAAATTACGTGTTTAGAAGTTTCAAAAAGGTGGTTATAGAAAAAAGCTAGCTCTGCCCGCTCAGCTTCGCACGCGTAGATTTTTATCAACTTTTAATCATATTTTATCAATTTGTGTATTAACTTCTTTATAGAAAATTTTGAGTACTACACCTTCTTTATATAAAGTATTTAAGTATCTCTTACCGTTAAGGCAGTGTTCTTAAAAAACGCATCGCTCTACCATTTTTTCGTCGACTTCAGTTGTAAAATAGGTCACCACGAAAAGCCCTTTTATTTTAACGAGATAATAAAAGTCCCGAAAGTACTGAAAGTCCATTCTAAATATTGGTGAAAGAATTTTGGAAATCGGGTAAGTAGTTTCGGAGGTTCGGTACCTCCTACATCCAAAATTACAAACTTTACCTCTTTTTATATTAGGATAGATTGTTAAAATTGTTGCTGTTAAAAATATTTTAAATAGCAAAAGTACTAAGAGAGATCAAAGTAAATTTATATGTCAATAAAATCAGAAGCGTGGTAAGAATTATACATTAAAATTAAGATTGGGCAAGCGATTGTTGGGGCTTGAGAACATAATAAAACTTTATTCCAGTATGTGGGGAGGTTAGTGCAGTCCCACTTATTCCATATATACATATATTAAATTATGATACAAAGATTACCACATGCAGGTACTAGGTAAGATATTTAAAGAAATAAGGTATATAACAAGAATTATTCAAATTAATACGGCATACAAAGTAAGAAAGAAACGGGGCGAAGCAAAAAAGTGTTGACCTCCGCATTCATTCTCTAATAAGTGTAGTCTGGGGATTACAAAGTTTGCTAATGCATTATTTCTGACATTTCCTCTATAATAGAATACTGTACTGTGTCTTGATGACCTCGATGGTGCAAATAACTAATAAAACTAAACTATCGCTTTCGCTTAACCATCTTTAATCTTCGTTTTCATTGAGTTGCAATATCTATTCGTTTTCCGCTGCCTTTAGAAGAAGTCTGTTTAAAAGAATACAATGTGTAGAAGATTGTTTGGTATTGCAGAATAATTTAAATGCACTTATCAACTGGTGTAATGTTAACAAACTTTATTTGAATATTCAAAAATGCCAAGTAATCACCTTTTTTAAAATAAAAATTCCCTTCAATTTTACGTATACATTAAATGACATTCCTCTTGAAAGAGTCAAAATTGTAAGAGATCTAGGTGTGATATTTCATGAGAAACTAACATTTATTCCACATATTGACAATATCACTAATAATGCGTTGAAGATGCTAGGATTTATTTTGAGGCTTACAAAAGACTTTAACACTATAAATTCCATTAAATTATTATATACGTCTCTAGTACGAACTCAATTAGAATCTAATTCTCCTGTATGGTCTCCACATTATACTGTTCACTCCAATAATATTGAGCGAGTGCAGCACAAATTTTTGAGAGTTGTTAATTTTAAATTACACATACCAATAATGGACATAAATTATAATTTTCTATTGTCTCTAATTAAACTAAATAGATTATCCGATAGAAGGAAAATTGCTGACCTCGTATTACTGTATAAAATCGTAAATAATTATTACAACAGTTCAGAACTAACGCAGCTAATTTTTTATCACATCCCTTCCAGGAGCACTAGACAAAGTATATCGTTTCATTGTGACAATGTTAGTGTAAATTATCTCTATAGCTCACCTATTAGAAGGCTCCATAGGTTAGGAAACGAGTATGGCTACCTATCGGATGTTTTTTCGGAAACACTAGCCGCCTACAAGAAAGCTCTTCTGGACGAATTCGGTCGTTTATAATTGGTTATTGATGTCATGTCTATCTCTTGTTTTTAGATTTTTGAATTTTACATTTCATTTTATTTTACTGTCATTTTTATTGCTTCTTGAGTTTCAGATTTGATTTGTTTACAATTATTTTATTTTGTTGTAATTTTGTTGCTTCTTGAATTTCAGACATAATTATTTTAATTTGTTGTAGTTTTATTGATTGTTGACTTTCATATTTGATTTGATAACTATTATTTCATTTGATGTAATTTTGTTATACTTTATGTTAAGTAATGTTTTATTTTTCTTTATATATCACTTTATTAATTGTTTTAGATAGAATTATACCTTATCTCCTTTTTTTATTACCTATCAATCTAAACATGTTTATATACATTGTTTCTTTAATGGTACGTTGTACCGTGTATTAATTAAATAAATAAAGTCACCCCGGAATCCTATCTGGCCTCATCGTTTCGCTTCTGGTTCTTCTCTACCAGTCTCTTCTACCCGCTTCCGCTTAGCCATCTATGTTGAAGTTAATCAAATAATCGTTCGTTAAGGCCTCGGGTACGATACGAGCGGCGAGTAGCAGAGCGTTAATGCTCCAGAGTAGTGAAGGGCGCATGATGGCATAGTATGTAGTGAGCTTAGGTATATCGTGTCTGGCGCCTCTCTGACGCTCTGCCGTTAACACGTTCAGAAAATTTGTGTGACATTAAAGAATTGACAATAATTTCTAGGTTAACCTCAAAACTTAAATGTCAGTTTGAAATTAGAAAATTACGTATGGTATTAAGATTGTGTTTGTATTATGACACATGTCACTGACATGTACAATTTACGATAAAATAAAGCGTATTAATATTTTTTTGTAAAATTGATGAATGATTATGGTATTGTCATCAGGAATACGTCTCTCTCCTAAATTTTATAGCAATTGTTGGTCGGGAAGTGGGTCGATTATTGATTACAAGATTCCTCGCTGATAGTCAAGTGAAACTTAATATATATTGATGTAACGTATTTTTTATAAATATTTTTAGATGCTGGAATAAATACGTAATAGATAATCAAGTATACCTGAGCGTACAAAAATATGTAAATTATGATAATACTGTAACGTTGTTGTCATCAAAAGAATTTGCAGGGCAATTTAACTCTCAGTGATATATGATTATGTACACCGGGCGTGCTTAGTTTCCCATGACGATGACGGTGACTGACTCCAGAAATCATATTGTGCCCATGACAATACCATTCCTTCAGAAAAAGCCCTAATAACGTAATAAACAATAATTTACTGCGACGTTAAAATGCATCTGTACATTCAAATATACTTTAGTTATCGTATCTATACGTAATATAATTTTTGCCGCATGCAGTGCGCACATTGCATATGAAAAAAACGGAAAGTAGCGAGATGTACAGATTATTTTAAAAACATTTGCAGATGTAATCATGTGTGTAATGTATTAAAAATGATGTGTCCCACATTGAAAAATTAATGCTACAGAATCCCTGACAGCAGATACTAATGGCATCCCAGTTCCGCATGTTATCTGCCAGCAGCCACAGGCTATCTGCCAGCAGGGCCTAGCAGCAAGCTAAAAAAGCTAGTACAATAATATAATTGATCATATTTTAGGATTGAGGATAGGATTGACGATAAAATAATAGAGCAAGTAACGAGCTTCAAGTACTTGGATGTCGAGATATCCAGCAGTAATGACCTCTACGAAGAAGTAAGAGAGCAAGCAAACAAAGCCGCAACTATTGCTGGATGCTTGAGAAATGCTGTCTGGAGAAACGAACATATGCTCAAGGAGAGCAAAGTGAAGATATACAAGACCTGTGACCGCCCAATCATGACGTACGGTATCGAGACAAGGGCCGACACTACCAGAACAAAAAATCTCCTAAGAATAACTGAGATGAAGACTCTCCGACCCATTGCGGGACTGACAATCCGAGACCGAGTGAGGAATTCCGAAATACGAAGGACCTGTGACGTCGAGGATATTGTCCGATGGGGAAGATCTAGAAGACGTTACTGGAGAGATCATGTGGAGAGAGCTTGTACTGAGAGAGTAGTGAGCATAGCAGCGAACAAGCTGCCGTCTGGTACCAGACTCCCAGGAAGACCGCATAAAAGATGGCGAGATAGCTGGACATCTGTATCCCAGGAACAGGCTCCGAGCAATGACAGGACGCAGTCCTAGATGAAGCAGAAGAAGAAGAAGAAGATATTTTAGGAAAAGGCGTGGTGGTGGAAAGAAAGGATGGAATGTTGTATGATCTTCATATTTATTTCTTACCCAAGATAAGCCTAGAAGGCAAGTGTGGATGCACAAGTAGAATAACATCGTAAGACCGAAATGACGAGACGAGAGCATAGCAAGGCCGGCGTCGGTCAGCCGTGGAAACTTGAAATTGATGTGATGTGATCCAGCTCATTATATATATATACCATACTGATGCAATTACACAAGATTGTTAATCGATACATTATTGTGTCCTTAATCTATTAACCTACTCGTTTAAGTCGACTCAGCGATATTACCGGAACGACTACATTTTTTGAACTAAATACCTTCACCAGATTTTTGTCGACTAGACACTATTGTAACATGGAATTGGGTCAAACAAGCATGACACCTGAAACGCTAATCAACGTTAAGCATCTCCCTACAATATTATAAGAATATTTTACTAAGAAGTTACAACAACGAGCTCTATACTTTGCTTAAGGAGCTAAACGTCACCAAATTTATAAAACTGGGAAGACTTCGGTGGCTGGGTCATGTGGAGAGAATGACAGAGCATGAAGTACAAAAGTCCCTGCTGAACTCAAGGCCAATAGGGCGAAGGAGCTTAGCAAGGCCAAAATCAAGATGGAGCGACAACGTCCTCAAATACATATCTGCCTTGGAGTTTCTGAACTGGAGAGAGCTGGCGCTAAACCGAGATGAGTGGAGGAAGACTCTTGAGGAGACCAAGACCCACCAGAGGTTATAGAGCCAATAGTGATGATGATGATGTTGATGATTTTACGAGAAAGACACTCAAGACTGGAAGGTGGTGGTTTCCAAAATAAAATTAAAGAGCTAAGGTTAAGATTAAAAAGCATGTAGTGGTTTATGACCTATACTGTCAAAGTTCCATAAAGCGGGTCGATCAATCGGAGATCTTACAAACATACCCGACGAGCGAAACCAGGAACGAAGTTGGTAAGGGTAAGTCACATCGCGCACCGTTTCCCCACTCTTCCGTACATTATCTGACCATAGGGTAGTTTTACACGTTTTTACAAAGTTTACAAATGTTCAAAAGTAAGCTCTAAACCATATTTTAACAAAAACATTTACATTCTAAAAGCATTCTGTATATCTCGATTCGTCCGAGATAAATTCTCGTTGTACCTTGGGGTACTGGTGGCTACTGACTACTGAGTAATCTTAAGCCTCCATTACCACCCCCAGGCTATATGAGCGCCTGTAAATTAACAAGGATAAGAAGCGTTTCCAGTGCATTACATAGACGGAAAGAATCATTAATATTACCTTTAGAATAACCCACAATATTCAGGAGAAATTAAAAACTGTAATTATTCAAAAATATCGATTGTGAACTTTGACAGACTGCCGCATTTCGATCGATAAACAGACGAGGTAATGGATTCAATCATTTTTTGTTTGGTAGCTGCGTGTTTGATTGGCCTACTCAAAGCACAGTGAGCGCAGATATTAAATGTGGTTATGGGTAAAATAAAATGGGCTTAACCCAATCTGTGATTTTTAGAAGTTGTTGTACAAGATAAGAAGCGATGAGACGAAAATCTTCTGCTAAGAGTTTTTTGGGATTTTTTGTCGTGTGTGTACATCAACGCTGATGATGGAGCCTACAATAGTCTACGTCTAGAAACATAGAATATACCTACGTAGCAAAAACCCTGGAATGTTTTAACCAGAAGATTCTGTCCGGCCGTGAAAATAATTTTTAATCAAACTCATGTTAGAGTAAAATCAATTTTATTTCGTCCATTTTGAAGATATAAGATAAGATAAACGTAAATTATAAAAGTCTCACAGAGACGAAGCTATTTTATGACCTGTATTAGCTGGCTTAAGTGATTACTTCAAACAATGTAACGTTCACCAATCCCACATATTATCAAATTTTATAAAAGTTTGATATATGTATTAGGTCTTCTCCCAAATATTTGAAGGGAATACGCTATAGCCATATATGGTCGAAAATCAGTAATACCCATGACATAGCATACATAGAAGTCGTCGCTGGTTATGGTCCCTCTATATTTTCTATACTCTTCTTGGCTTACTGTTTCCAAAAATGTATACCTTCCGAATAAAAATGTAGAAAAATAATTTTACACAAACAATCTCTCGTAGCCCAGTGGGCATGACACTGGCTTCTCGCACCGAGGGTTCCGGGTTCGATCCCAGTGAGGTCATAATAAATATATGTGATTTATTCAAGCAAGATGCAAAGATTTCAGTAATTGGGCCTATTGGTCCTATTTAAAAAAAGAAATTAGCATTTTGTAGATAAGATTAGTAAAAAGACATGTAATTTTCAATGCTAAAGATCCGTCAAGTGACGGTCAACAGACTGGTTTTGAAATATAATAATACACGTGAAATATTAGGAACACGAGGTAGTTGGATAATGATCGCGTATTTTCTCTGCATGCTTGGAGGAGTTTGACCGTTTGTCATTAACTCGCATCTTCCTACGGCGAGCAGTACCTGCGGGAGTCCGTCACGGGAGCACTTCCCATGGAACCAGGGGAGTGTGTCCAGCCGGTGGGCTGTACTGTAACGGTGGCAATTAAGTGCAGAGCTTGTGGGCCTGATACGGTAGCGCACAAACCTGGAACGGTCCCAGGAGGGACCATGGAAGAGATTCCAACAAGATTAAATTATATTCAGAATATTTTAAGTATATTCAAATATTTCAAGGACACCCTAATGGTTATATTATGTAAAACTCTGTAATTCCCAGATTACACTCATTAGGGAATGAACATGCAGAGGCGGCTGACATTTTTGCTGATAGTATAACTGTTTATAGGACAAAGCTGATATAATTGTTTACATCCCAAAGAAATGGAAATGGACAACAAATCTTTATATTTTACCTTTAACTATTATTATTTGTACCTTTAACTTTATTATTATTTTATCTTATGTTTTTCTTATGTTTTTCTGTATTATTATTATTACCTTTTAACTATTATTATTGTAACTTTTAACAGTATTATTATTTTAACTGTCTTATGTTATTGTAAAAAAAAATATTCTGAATATTGTAAAAGCTCTTAAGGGCGTTAAATAAATAAATAAATAAATTATAGATTTCTCATAGTGATGCGTAATTTCAACTGGCACATTGATGCGATTGTTGGTAAAGCATTCAAAATGTTCGGCTTCATAATGGGACTTGGCAAATTCAGGAAAATTAGTACATTTAGGAGACTAACATAACCTGTATTCGACCTCACTGGTCACCCACGTATGGTCATCCAATATGGTCAATCAATCAATATGGTCACCCACGTATAAATTTTATATTAACAGAATCGAAAACGTTCAAAAAACATTCCAATAATTTGAATTTTAGCTATTTGGACTCAATAAAATTTCATTTTTTTTTAAATTAAATTTATTTGGTAAATGTACAAACTTAAGAGTGTATTCAATATAATATAATTAATACACATTTATATTACACGCTTACTCACTTTTAAATAAGAATTTATTCTCGTGTTTAAAAGTGGGGGCATTGTCATATATGTATATATCTATTATTAATGAAATCGTTAGTGTAAGACATTAGATTAAATAAGCAAGATATAGACAAAGAAAGATTAGATTAAATTATAAAAATTAAGACATTAAATTAAGTAAGTAAGATATAAACAATACAAGAATGTGAGACATTAGATTAAGTAAATAAGATACACACAAGGAAACATTAAATTAAGTTATAAAAATTAATAATTAAGAAGGTATTATAATAACATTTAAAAGTATATATAGATTGTTTTTGATAAGATTTTTTCATTGCGTTATTGTGATGATTTTTTGTAGAAGATTTATCAATTTAGTCTTGAATTTTCTATAATTTTTTTCCGTCTTCATTTCATTGGGAAGTGCATTAAAGAATGATACTCCTTGATAAGAGAAATGGTGTTGGGCTGTGCTAGTATTACATTTCGGTATCAAAATATTTCCAGCTGATCTCGGTCTATTACTAAAACATCAAAATGTTCTATTTTTAATATACATTTTGTGAATTTGAAGTATCGCAAATTTTTTATAGATTTGATTAATATTTGGGACGTTAAAAATGTTGAAAAGTTCCCTTGATGGGAATATTGAGGGTTTCCTCAAAATCACTTTGATAATTACTGAACTATTTCCAGGTAGTATATTAGACTTAAAGGTTCCACCCCAGCCAACTATACATAGATTGTAAATTGTTAATAAATTCATAAATTTTAAACTCTAGAAAACAGGCGAGTATTGTCAGATCAATCCTTTCTTTTCCAAATAATTCATAACCTTATTGATTCTCCTGAAATCACCAGCTTGCTAGCTTTCCACGTCCCATTCCGACCTACCAGACAGAAGTACCTATTTTCCCTTCCAATTTATCAAACCAACAACAGGAAATCCTGTCCCATTCCACGCATATGCTCAGATTATAATTACCTCTTAAATTTAATAGATATTTTTAACACTAAATATGAAGAGTATCGTCATATGGTGAAGCAAATACAAGAAACTCGTCCCCCTCTCTGATCATGTATATTATATCCATCACGAGCCCCTTTATGCCTTTGTGAAAGCTAAATTTGGAACAATCGGTTAAATGATGTTTTATCTGTCATTGTCAAATTGACTTATCTATGGTTATGTCCTATTTGTGTTATCCTTTAATTGAGGGAGACATTTAACTATTTTTTTTTGTATTTCATCTTATCAAGCAATTGTGTCTCCCTGTTGGATGACCGAATTAAATAAATAAGTAATGTCACCATGGCTTTTCAACCTGTATATAGAAAACTGTACGAAAGAACTGAAGAAACTAGAAGTTGGAGTGAAAATGGACGGACTCACCATGTCCTCTCTACTATACGCAGACGATCCAGTATTAGTGGCTAACAGTGAAGCTGATCTGCAGTGCCTGGTATCCAGGATATCCGATGTATGCATGCAGAGTGAACTTCTGATGAATGTCAGCAAATCGAAAGTGATCGTATTCGAGAGAGACGAAAGAGTGACTAAGTGTCATGTAATTGTAAATAACGAATGCTTAGAACAAGTGAACGAGTTTGTGTATTTGGGAAGTATGTTTAGTAGAGATCGCAAGGCTATGTTTAGTAGAGACCGCAAATGATATCGAAATGTGAGTGACATGTTCCCACAGAGTGACATATAAAGAATGTTAGAAGCCTGAACAAAATGTAGACGAAGCGAAAGTTGTATGTCAGGACAGAAGAGTATGGCGCTCTATCCTCTCCGCCTACCGCCACGGGGAAACGGCGTGATGTTAAGTTAGTTAGTTAGTTAGTTAGACATATAGACAAATATTCCCTCTCTCATACCCTCTATCTGTTTCATTAATCGCGACATACGTTCCTCAGATCTATTACAATTAGTTACTAATCATCAATACAATCAGGTAAAACTCGTTTGACCATCACTAGCGAAATTCTAAGAACGTGAATTAATAGGTTAGACCATCACTAGTGTAATCCTAAGAACATGAATTAATAGGTTAGACCATCACTAGTGTAATCCTAAGAACGTGAATTAATAGGTTAGACCATCACTAGTGTAATCCTAAGAACGTGAATTAATGGGTTTTTATGCATTACAGTTCGCCTTCATATTTACACTTTTTTAACGAGCTTGTGACGGAAATTGCATAAAATTTGATATTAAAAATAAATTAATATTTTCTTTAAATTAATTATAATTCATTCGTGGTCTTGGCCTGAATTTGACGGAAGGTACAAAAATGCAACTATGTAATTCCCGCATATTCAATGATGACTCATGCGATTCGTTACGAATGCAGCGATCACAGAAAAAGTGCTCGTTGCAATATTGCGCCACGAGAATATTTTTCGTGTGCAGTGAAATGCAGCACACGTCGCGCGGGGTCAAAGTGTTGACAAAATACGATCGCAGCACGGTTGACATGCGCGCGCGAATCAAAACACGCCGGTCAAAGTTCACCGACTCTTTTTGCTCGGCGGCCACGCATCGCGCTAATCTTATGCGTGTCCAGTTTTTCAAACGATGTTTTACTAATCTTTATTTTTATTTTTTTTACTTTTTAATACATACACGGTACAACGTACCATTAAGAAAAACAATGTATTTAAAAATTGGAAAAAGTGATATAAAGATATATGAAAAGAGATATCTTCTTCTTCTTCTGCTTCATCTAGGACTGCGTTCGGTCATTGCTCGGAGCCTGTTCCTGGGATACAGATGTCCAGCTATCTCGCCATCTTTTATGCGGTCTTCCTGGGAGTCTGGTACCAGACGGCAGCTTGTTCGCTGCTATGCTCACTAATCTCCCAGAACAAGCTCTCTCCACATGATCTCTCCAGTAACGTCTTCTAGATCTTCCCCATTGGACAATATCCTCGACGTCACAAGTCCTTCGTATTTCGGAATTCCTCACTCGGTCTCAGAAATCTCCTAAGAACAACTGAGATGAAGACTCTCCGACCCATTGCGGAAAAGAGATATGATTCACAAAACATTAAGCAAATGATATAAAGTATTAAAAAAATACAAAAAATGAAAAAATAATAAACAAATCAAATACAAAACTCAAAAAACAATAAAACTAAAAGCGAATAAAATAATAGTAAGCAAATCAAGTCTGAAATTCAATATACAAACAAAATTACAGCAAAATGAAAATTTTGTTGTTTTTGAAAACAAATCAAATCTGGAACTGAAGAAGCAATAAAATTACAACAAAATAAAATGAAATATGTAATTCAAAAAGCGAAAACAAAAGATAGACATGACATCAATAATTACCCATACCCATTGGACGCAAATTATCATTTTTCCGTACAAGGCCCTATCTACTCGTATCTAACTTTGTCTGTATCTTTCTCTAAAAAAAATATTAACGACTTAATTATTTTTATCATTATATTAAGTATTTGGGGTTGACATCGCTAATACCCTGATGATAAATTCTGCAATGGGATCCAAAACGTTGGTCAGAGAGACAGAATCGAACTCAAAATGAACCCTGCAATAGAATCCGATTCGGTAGCTAGAATGGTCATAGAAGTACGGCAGAATACCCCAGAAAACCTAAGAATAGTGTACTAAATGATTCCAGGTAAACAAAGAATTACGCCTCTAACTCAAAAAATATTATGAAATTTGTAAGAAAATAAATTATTTTTATAAGAATTTTGTACTTCAATTGAAAAACGCGATCCTCGCTGGAGAGTTTTATGCATATGTCATCAGATGAGTTACAGATGTGAATAAAATAATAAAGAACTTTTAATGAAAACAATTTTCGGGACTCGTACATTATCTTTTCAGATTATAATATTTCCCGTCTCGTGTGAATAAATTTCCAACAAAAGACTTCATTTCTTTGTAAGGAATATATATGTTGGATGTAGCCCGATAGATTAATTTACAATAAAATTATCGTTTGTTCGTAACTTTGTTTAAAAAATCAACGTAACATTTTTGTTAAAATATTTAAAATTAACTTAGAAGCTCTAGATAACACAGCTTAGTATTGAAAAAAGTTTAGTATCACTAGAAGATACAGGAAAAAAACACGAGATTAGAACATGGTCCAAGGAGAAAAATGTCACTACAAAAAAGTGTAAATAATAAATAATGGAAAAGTGTCATACTTCAAGAGGCAAACCTATTCGAAAGACAAATAATATTCTACCAGAGCTAATGGAGTCACAGAAAGGGATTCGTCCAGCAGTGGATTGACAATAGCTGAAGATGATAGACCAAGTATACAACTGTTACAAAGCTGGTAGAGCACGTTTATTAGGTTATGTACAGCACAGCAGAGGAGGTTTTGACTGCAAGGTTAGGTCAGTTACACGTGTTAGATTAGCACGACGACAACGATTCACTAAAACCTATTTCTCTGCCGAAGGTCATCCTGTCATACCAATCTCCTAATACTTTGGTGTATCCAGGCAGGCCATCTTTGCCTAGTTGTGTAGAGATGGCGCCACTTGATAAGAAAGGAACACCAGACGACGCTGCAACTAGAGTATAAACAAAAGGTGTACAAAGTGTTAGTTAAATTTGCCTAAACCACTGCCAGATTTTAGGTCTACGGTTTCGAGACCAGCGCTACAACAGACCATGACAACAGCCCTTTGTTTAATTTAACTTTCACAAAAGATTTGGTAACACCCACTTTATACTATTATTTATATATATATATATACTTTACCCTATTACTCTCTCTCCCTCGTAGATTCCTGATTGTTCTGTAGGCTAGTTAGTGCATGCCTTGACAAGATTAACACGAATTTAAATATTGGTGAAAAGTTAACAAAACTATGGGTGTGGTGTATTGTGTTGTGAACATAGTAGTGTAGTGTTGGTCCTGACGAAGAGACGGGTATCGAAACCGGTAGATCTAAATTTAACTAACATTCTGTAATAATTATAATCTCTAACCACAAAGTTTATGCTTTTGATATTAATGTCCTACAAGTTATTTATCTCCTTCTTCTACTGCCCTATCCATTCAACGAGCGTTGGCTCTCATACTTTTATTTACTGCAGCTCTACATTCATCCCTTGATATAGGTTGTGCGATCCGGTCCGCTGGGCTCTCCCCCGCCTCTTGCAGGGCTATTTTGAAATTATTCGTCCATTTGTCTTGCTCTCAGTCACGTTCATTTTGCTTGTATTAAATTTATCTGCCTTCGCTCCTTGCTGTTCAGGATAGCTAGGACGGTATACGAGGTTCGTTAACCTCCATTCCCTATGTTAGGGAATCTCGTATTAGGCCGTCAACATTGAGAGAGACTTTAGTTTATTAAATAATTCAATTAAATCATTAATGAACACTGTATGAAGGAATTAGCACATGCTCACAGCTAGCAAAATCCGTATCTACAAAACCTATGTCAAGCCCATTACGAGATATGGTATAGAAACTAGAACTGACATAGTTAGGACCCAAAGCCTTCATCGGACGTCTGAGATGAGAGTACTGCGCACCATAGCAGGGATGACTCTCAGGGACAGGGTAAGAAGCTCTGAAGCAAGAGAGATCTGTCAAACAGAAGTCATCATGAGGTGGGGTTGGACGACAGTACCACAGTACACCAAGAACAGTAGCTTATCTCCGGCCTGTCGGCGAGTTATTAGCCTACTAATGCGTTGACGCTAGGGTTATCACTTTACTCGTAGCATCTGAGATTCCGACGCATAAAGTAGACACAAAACCCGAATAAAATTCAATTTCTTTTAATTGTTCAAAAATTGATGTGCCGATTTGAATGTTTATGTGGTCCTTTTTGAACTCTTTGCGAAAGACCTGCTCCATCCTCTCTATATTGGCAACAAAGTCATGAGTAAATTTCGATCTGTCGCATAATTTCTGTAATTATATACCTAGTTTCTGCACTTAAATTGCAAGAACGCTGATTAACATCAACGTAGATTTTTAAAAACCTTTTTAGTAAAACACCACAAACATAAAAAAAGGCATTTTTTTCAGGAAGCGCATTTTTTTTCTAAAGCGGCGGCTGCGAGCGCGAATGGCACCGAAGGCACGGCCCTTACTGCCGCTGCCTTGTGCCCCCATATTCTATGTCAATGAGTGCGTCACAGTGCGTGCGTACACGGTGCCGAGCACGCACGCACACATTCTAATGGGTAGCGGCCAGTTTGTATGAAGACGTATTACTCTTAGTATACTGTGACAGTAGACAGACAAACCAGTATAGGATTCTCAAGAATTCTCCTTGTGTTTCCCAACCCATGGGACGTCGCACGCCAGGACGACTGCCAAAATGGTGGAAAGAGAGCTGATTCTCCACTTCCCAAGGAGAGAGCTCCCGCTCAGTATTAGATCTTTGATCTAGAAGAAGAAGAATAACTATATCATTGTTTTTCTCGCAATACCAAGAGACGAAGTTATTATCGTTTTATTTGGAATAACGCAAACTGTGTACAGCAACTGAAAACTAATACACGATGTGTCGGTAATAGTCAGGTACACGCACACAATAAAGTTCAGATGAGCAATCAGCCGAGCACAAGGAGACAATCGACCCGTGTGGAAGAAAAACCCTCGACGCCATCTCCGACCACCAGCTCGAACAAACCGCTGACTCATCGGCGGTAATGAATATTCCCACGCCTCCCTGTCCTCATTACCGGTACCCCACAGGTCGCTGATGGTTAAAAGTGTTCAGTGTGACCCCACTCCACTTGCTGTATCTGACTCTCCATGTGATGCTGATACGACGATAAATAAAAACCAACTTATATTTTATAACTTATCTGTTGCTTTCACTGATATAAATTATAATGAAAATGTCACCTGAACTTGTTGTATTGACCTGGTATTCCCGTAATCAGCAATTTTGAGAATACCTTTACTACCTGAAATCCATCCTTGTAATGTTTAATTGCCCATATCTTAATAATTTAAAAAGGTAAACACCCAACTATTTTATGTATTTGTAAAGCTGTTAACTGTATCCTCTGTATTGTTATTAAGGTTTTCCAAAATATTTGTATATAAACTCAAGAATAATAGCTATGTTTATCAGTTGATAATGGCCTAAACAGCCGAAACGATCGTCCTGTAAGAGACTAATAAAATATTGAACTCTCATAAAAAACATTGTGTTTTTTTTAATTTTTATATTTAAAAACCAAATTATTTGGAAATATTTTTTCCACAAAGGGATAATTGTTAACTAAGATAAATTATACAAGTCTCACAGATATTTCGCCTCAAATATATGAAAGGTTTCAGATTTGGATCATATATTTTTATTTTTATTTGTTACGCCCATTGTAGGCTTTCACATAAAAAGGTTATAATATAGAAAGAAGTATATAAAACAATGTCAGGTATAAGCAGTACATATAAGATATAAAATTATCAATTCCAAGTACGTGTTGTATTAAAAAAATATATATTATACAAAATTCAAGAAGTATACATAAAAAATATCAGGTATAAGCAGTAAAATATATAAAATTCAAGAAGTGTATACATAAACAATATCAGGTATAAGCAGTAAAATATATAATATATAAATATGAAGTACATGTACAAGCAGTGAAAGCCAAAATTAAGATGGAGTGACAACGTCCTCAAAGATATCTCTGCCGTAGAGCTTCGAAACTGGATAGAGCTGGCACTAGACCGAGATGAGTGGAGGAAGATTATTGAGGAGGCCAAGACCTACCAAGGGTTGCAGTGCCAAGAATGATGATGATGATGATGATAAGCAGTGAAAGTATGAGGTATAGGCATTAAAATATGAGTATGAAAATTAAAAATATAAAGTATAAAGCAGTAATGTGTATAAAAAAATATATTACACATCATCACATGTATATATTAATAGTGGAAGTTAGTAATGAAGTAGTATTGTCTCTTTAAGTTGTAAACTTTATTTTCACTAGATTGTCATTGAAAATGTCAACCATATAACCATATCCATTACCAGTCTTAAATATTCTGCTAATCACAGAATTTGACTGGTAATTAGTACTGGAATTGTGGCAATGAAAGGTGACAATTTGTCGCGTTCTATGGAAGGATGGGATATAATAATTGATACACGCTACAAGGTCAGGGCTGTCCAACATATTATTTACAATTTTGTAAAAGAGAATTATATAACAAATTTTTCTTCTATCATATAAAGTAATTTCAGTCTCTTCAATAGGTTATTGTATTTTTGGTATTGGTGTGCTTATCTTGTAGTTAATATATTTGGGAAATTTGCGTATGGAATTTGTACGCTTTTACGACGGAATCGGTGAACGTTGCATTGTAGAATGATTACTCAAGCCAGCTCACACAAGTCGTAAGCTCTAGGCCATCCTTTAAAAAGACCTCCATACATGTTTCTCATTTAAAAAGCATCATCTCTGTGAGACTTGTATAATTTATCTTAATATTTGATTCTGATCGAAGACTTCGAATCATGACGCGCTGTTCGTATATAGGGACAACCACAACAACCCTTCTCATCTAACAGGGTAGTGAAAATAATTATACTTGAGAGGGTAGAGAAAATAATTATAATTATACTTATAAATCATTGTACTTGAGGTTGTTAGTTATTTTAGATCACTGAATATTTATTTATTTATTTTATTTATTTAATATACACGTTAAATAGCCTTTTACCTACAATGCGTTTATACATAATAATAACACAACAACATATGTGTGTAAATTATAGAAATAGAATTATACATCAGTGTAGAAATATACAATAAATAAGATATAAAAGAGATATAATACAATATGAAACACATTAATAATAGAAAAATTTGAAAATGTAGAACATAAAAGAGTAGAGATATACTACAATAAAACGTGTGAATAATATAAGCTTTTGAAAACACAACATACAGAAGAGTATAGTTATAATTTAATAAAACACATTTAATAGATGATAGAAAGATTTGAAAACATAAAAGAGTAAAAATATAATACAATAAAACACATGGATAATATAAAAATTGAAAACACGAGTAAGCATACGTGGACTTAACTTGAAAGTGGCATTATACTAAATACATTAAATTGACATATTTCGGTTGGATTAGACATAATAATATTGTGAAAGTATGGCAGCTCTTGTGTGTGTAAAAAGACTTCTTGAGATTTTAAGTTCCAAAAAGTAATTTTACATTTTTTTCACCAGATTTATTCAAATAACTTTTTAATTTCAATCTACCCATTGATTAAGATTCACCATTGGATTTTTTGTTTTGTTAAATATTACGTATTTTTATTTTTAATGGATTTAGGTTATTCTTGTTCTCAAAATTTTACTGAATAATAATTGAAAATGACTAAAAAGATTGGAATACAGTTAATAAATAGACAATACTATCGTAAATCACTTTTAATTTTAAAAAATCTAGGATATCATATTCATTTTGTTTTAGCTTGAAATTACATTTTAGTAAAGACGGTATGACAGTGATTATTTCTGTTAATATAAGGAATATATATGTACAAAACTTACAGGAACGAAGGCATGATTTCTCTTATGTAAAAATTAATAATAGTTTTAGTTTAACTTTATGACATTTTGAATGTTTAGCAACTTTTTATTTTTTTATTTTTTTTTTTTTTTTTTTTTCAAAAATACATTTTTTTACAATATAGTGACAGTTACTTATGAATGGATGTTTCTCTACCACATGAGTGTCATAAACTCGTGTGTAGGAGAGGGGTATCATTACATTATACATTTACAAAGAATTATGTGATAAAAGGTACATATTCATCAGGTATTATGTATATGTATAGACAATCAAATAATAATAAGTAATAAGTAGTAATAAAAAGTATTAATAATAAGTAAGTAAAAGAACATATATAAAAAAATAAAAAAAAATCTGAAGGTATTTTTTCACGTCTTTTTAAATGATTCATAATATTCCTCAGTCCTCACTTCAAAATGAACGATAAATGCCTTCATTTTTTTTACTTTTATTGTTAAACTTGAAAAAAATATTTTTTTGTATGAAAAATGTAGATTTTTTTTTTAATTATCGTGTTTTTCGTAATTAATTAACATAAACCACATCATATCTATCGGCCATAATTAATATTGCTTGACAAAATGATCACAAATCATCATTGTAATTTATCCAATCGCGGTCCAGCCGCGGCGATCGACTCGACCGCCAATTATTAAAAAAAAACCTATAAAACAGTTTGAAAGGAAGGCGAATTAAAACGTTGCTTAATGGCCTTATTGTTGAAGATGTCTAACAGATTACCGCACAGTTTTTTTCGACAAAAAAGAAGAAGCTTATGAAATTGATTTTGTAATTAATGAACGGTTAATTAGAATAATTACCCGGGTGCTGTGGTTTAACGATGAGTCACGCCGAACGGGCACGCCGCGCGGACATAGACTTCTTTCTAATCTGCCCCTCAAATTGTGAAAAAATTATGCCGCGCTTTCAGTTCCTTTACAATAATTTTCATTTGTATTTTTTTTATGTATAACGTCTTTCCTCTCGCTATCCTGCAATATGTGGGAGTGATTTCGTGAAAATGGATGGAAATGCGTAACGGGAAACAAGACGCGTGCAATTTCATTTGACCAATAAGCGTGCGCAATGGAAAAAATCATCGTTTATAAACAAATCAATGGCCAGCAAGTGCCATCACAGCGAAGACGCACACTTCCAACAGCCAACGCTTCTGATTTTGTATATATGCTGCGCGTGAAAATGGATGGAAATGCGTAACAGGAAACAAGACGCGTGCAATTTCATTTGAACAATGACCGTGCGCGATGGAAAAAAATCATCGTTTATAAATAAATCAATGACCAACAAGTGCCATCACAGCGAAGACGCACACTTCCAACAGCCAACGCTTTTGATTTTGTATATATGCTGCGCGTGAAAATTGATGGAAATGCGTAACAGGAAACTAGACGCCGAGGAAGCGCGCGCTATTTCATTTGACCAATGAGCGCGCGCGGTGATAGAGATTGCAATGAAGCTCGACACACTATCGCTGTGCATGACAATTTTACGTCCTTTTATCTTTTTATTTATCCAGCTTATGGTTTCTCATATTTCGATCATTTCGCTTTGGAAGACACCGCATTCTCGCATAATTTTAATCGTTTTATGGTATGTTTCCAACTACTCTTCAACAAAGGCTGCTCTAATGCACCTATATAATTTGCTACCATATGTAAAAATGTGAATGGCTGTGAGACATTTATATTTCTTGAAAAAAACAATGTTGTTATACATTTTTTTATTTATTTCTTAATTTAGTTAATATTACACCCTGTATATTAACTAGTATTTTACACTTTACATTCTAAAATCTATTACTAATGTAATATTCATAATAACCTACATATTTACATTTACATCTAATTAAATCTATAGTACAATCTATAATATAATAAATAATACATCTTATGCTCTTCAATTCTTTACTATTCTTACAATCATTATAGTATTTTTTTTTAATCCATTCATCTTATTTACATTCTTCGTGTTTTCTGGCATGTCATCATATCTTTTTATACCTCTGTACATTAGACAATTCTGTGTATATACTTTTTTCTTATATGGTAATCTTTCTGGTATTCTATTCCTATTTCGGATGTTACATGTATGTACATCACTATTAACAATAATATTGTTCAAAAAATATTTTGACATTTAGTACAAATATTAGTACGTTATAAATAAGTTTTTTTTTAAATTTCTATCTGATTGAGTGCTTTCTCATTTCTTCAATTCTGGTGTACTTACTTTTTTTATAATATGATTCTCATTGCCCTGTTTTGCATCACTTGTAGTTTCTTGAAATTTTCTTCATTGGGCAAATACAAGATGTAGCAATTCATAATAATTAAGACTGCTTCGTTTGGATTTGCAGTAACCTGGACAATCTTCAAATTGCTATCCTCAATCCTCGACCGTTTCAAGATGCGACGCTCGGATGCTGTGAGTGGGTGTCGACGCTTTAAAAAGATGGCAAAGACTTGTGAGACAAGCTGATAATACAAAAAAGCAGCATACGAGGATCCGTTTGGACGCAATACTGTTACGGAGTGGTGGCTTGTACTACAGCTGTACCGGGGCTGACCCCGACGACCTCTGATCCCAGTTCGCTGTCTGGGTTTTGGGTCGCAAGAATCCATAATGAGCAGTGCGCTATCACTCGCCCGCGATTGCTGCAAATGAATAATCGATTCACTTCGCTTTCGTCTTATCAAACATTCTCTCCAATCGAGTATTATTAAAGCGGTCACGAGACTTGGCTATTAATTTTTTAACACATTTTCAAAATTATAATTTTTTCATCATATATATATATATATATATATATATTTTTTTTTTTTTTTTTTTTCAGAAGGGATACATAATCAATATACAGGGTTATTTGGAAAACATTAATAACCTCTCAGGGCTATATTCCTGCCTGTTCAAGCTATCATGACCTAATATCAATAGTTATGGAGGTATGCGACATTAAAGTTTGCATTTTTTTTCATTATTTCTGACTAATTTTTTGTAAAACGTTGGACTATCATCACAGTAACTCATAACGATTACGAAAAATCATTCGTTTAAACACAAGTTAAATAAAATGATAAAAACCCTAAAAAATTCCAATTGAAATGTTTTCCAATTGGAATTTGAAGGTTTTTATTATTTTATTTGGCTTGTATTAAAGGGAATCAATTTTTCATATTCGAAATAAGTTACTGTAATCATAGTCCAACGTATCACAAAAAATAAGTCAGAAATATTGGAAAAAAATGCAAACTTTAATTTTGTATATCTCCTTAACTATTGATATTAGGTCATAATAGCTTGAACATTTTCGACTCACAATCAAGGCAGAAATATAGCCCTGCGAGGTTATTAATGTTTTACAAATAACCCTGTATATTATAGATGTCGCAAAAAGACGAAATTATATTTTAAGGGGGAAGTGGGTATGGAAGTCTTTGGGTGTTCATAGGGCTTACGACCTATCGTACGCCTGGCTTAAGTGATCACTTTACACAATGTAGCGTTAACCATTTCCACCCATGATAGGATACCAGGTCTATGTAATTTTTGGAAGTTGTACATATTTAAATTTTACAATCTGTTCCGTATATATGTTGTAATAATTCTTAGTGCGACCGGCATCCAAAGCTTCTTCATTCCCCTTAAATGACCACAGATGTCACTAATGAGATAAGAGTATTTTTTTTATGATTGGAATTTTTTAGCAATATCCTTTATAGTGTAATGAGATTCTAATGATTAATGACGTTGATAAATTCCAGTAGTGTACGGAAAACTTTAGACAAACTCAAAATATTAGGAATATATAATTTTTGTTGAACTGTACCTGTTTCACTAGAATAATCTCTGTTGAGACAGACATTGTTTACTATCTGTTGCATAATACAGATATTAACAAGTGTTTAGTACATAAAATAACAAGTAATCGATAATCTCTTTATTTTAGTAAGCTAAAATTTAATAACATTTATCAAAAAAATACAAGTAAAATGATTAAAAGATACTGAAGCGGTCATTTATAAAGGTAATAGTGAGAGCATGAATTTTGTATCTGCCCACATTTTGAATCTAGGATAATATCATGTATTTCACATTCTTGTTTAATTAATGCTCAAGAAATACACAATTACAATGAACGTATGTATTATGTATGGTCTTTGAGAGGAGTATTTTGATAAGTAACTAATGGGAATTTTTTCTTAGTTCTTGTTCTTTAGTTAATAAATTGTTTTAAGGATTAGCCTTTAGAGGAATTTTTTTTATGGTGGTGATAAAAACGAGAAAAGTGTTCTGAACTAAATTCGAGGCTTTTTCAGTGTTCGATGTTCGAACACGGAAGGGATGCTTATATAATACAGGAATGAAATTACTGATGAATCTGAACTGACGTTAAATGCTCGAGATTACATGGTTAAGATTAAATATCGTTATCAAGCGGTGGAACGGCGTGCGGTTCGTGCCTTCTTCGCGCGTTCACATCTTGCGGAAGGCATTAACATAAACCTTTTACAAAGTATGCTATCTTGTTTCCTCTATGCGACGAAACACTCACTGAACTAGAAAATACTAAATACTTAGGGCTCAACACAGACAGACACCTCAAATGGATCTTTCAAAAAGACAAAGTAATTGACTCACTGACTAAACTGACCAGCCTATTCCACAAAATGCACGAAATCACACCGAAGACCGTAAAAATTCTGATGTACCAGGCATACGTCAAGAGTAGAATAGGATATTTGATACCCTTCTGGGAACCAAAACAAAATTAACCTAAACAGACTCCAACGACAGCAAAACAAAATACTTAAAATGGTCTATGATCTGAAATACCAGACACCAACTGAAACTGTATACCGTATAACATAACAATTAAACATCGAAAGCATTACAAAAATCGAAACACTTTAAATCATTCACAGACTAGCAATTGGCGAAATACAAGACGATGAATGAAATTACACAAAATACACGAAAAACACCAACACAACACTAGAATGGCTCAAAACTATTACATAACATACGCCAAAACAAAAAAAAGACAACCCCGACTAATTTGCAATGGATTAAAAGTATACAACAGACCACAACAGACCAAATAACTGACCACTGACAAATTCAAAACAGATGTGAGAAAAATGCTAAAACTCAGCCAACTATAAAAAAATGACTTTGTATCTAAATTATATTATGTATTAGCATATTCCTATATTAAATCATGTAAAAATGTTATCTATTAACTTTTAGGTTTCTATTATATTTTAAATAAAAAAAATATAAAAAATTAATGTCCTATTCCTTCTTCAGTGATTCGTGATAGGCAACGACAATCAAAACCTTGATAAGAAAAGTACTTTTCCACAACCGGTTGCTTTTTAATATAAAACTCACATGGAATCAATGATTTTGCAGTCACTATTATAATGCAATTTCTTATTTCCTTCGTATCTTGCATCTGAAATTCAATCGTCCATCGGATCAGATGTATGATAAAGGATGATTTGTAAGCACAGAACACAGTTCCGTAAAGGCGTACGACACTCAGTCACTACTAATGTCGTCACAGTAAATCAACAGAAAACATCAGTGTGCTTGGTGACGTCATCAACACGGATACAAAAATACGAATGCGCTCGATACTTGAGTCCCGTCTCGAGCGTGTTTTGCATACTCGAACATCCCTTTTACGCCAGTTTACATGGTTGTACTCGTGAAGGCTCTGTCTGATACGCCTCCTACATTTTTTTCGATACTATGGGGATGATAATGTCGAAAACTTGCTGTAAGTGAAGATGTGGAAGGAAGGAATGATAAAACACGTTGTATCGAAAGGATCAAGGATGCTACCGCAACTTTTGACTGCAGGCAATAGAGATGAATCATCTGAAATATCTTTGAATGAACTGACTGAAATACCTTTGGATCATTTCCAAACAATAGACTTTGGAGGACGCTCTGCAACAATGAGCTCTATACTTTGTTTAAGGAGCTAAGTGTCACAACATTTATAAAATTGGGAAGACTTTGGTGGATGGGTCAGGTAGAGAGTAGCGAAGGGAAGAACTACATTTCAAAATGAAGACTACAACACACACACGTTCACCAGTTTGAAGACTACAAAGTGTACACTACAATTATAGTAAAAACTACTTGAAGTGAAGTAATTGTAGTACTACGAAATGAAGTGAAGTAATGAAGTAATTGTAGTATTAATGAAGTGAAGTAATGAAGTAATTGTAGTATTAATGAAGTGAAGTAATGAAATGAAGTAATGTAGTAGGGGGGGGGTTGTTACAGTTTCCAGAGATTTCTTCATTTAGCTACATCAACTTCCCAAAAATTTCTTCATTCGATCCCAAAATTTTTCAAACCATTGGGGGGGGGGTTGTTACAGTTTCCAGAAATTTCTTCATATATCTACATCAACTTCCCAAAAATTTCACGTAAAAAATGCACTATTTAAAGTATGTTTCTCATACTTTCGATAACTTTGAAGTGTATGTACTTTGCAGTGTTCGCTTTGAAATGAAGTGTACTATTTGAAGTTTATACTTTCAATAACTTTGGTGTTTGTAGTGTGCACTACACTTCAAAACGTGCGAAGTGTGCACTTCAATGTAATGTAGTACTACATTGTAGTGAGTACAGAGCGGACCCATCACTAGTAGAGATAAAGACTGAACAACAAACATCGTCGGGGAAAATATAGAAATAGGGACAAGGAGCCCAGGAAAGCCAAAACTAAAATGGAGGAGATAACGTACCCAAAGACATGTCTGCCTTGGATATCCAGAAGTGGAGAGAGCTGACGCAATACCAAAATGGATGGAGGAAGAATCTTGAGGATATAAAGACCAACTAGGAGTTGTAGAGCCAACAAACACGAGGATAAACTTGTTAGTTATTTTTTCTTCAAACACAGCAAACACTGTAATGATTGTGATTATTTTTATATAGGAAAAACGTGTAGAAATTTGAAGTTAGAGTTAAGGAACACGTAAGGTGTTTAAATAGCAATAATTATTCTGAATTTGTTAACCAACTTTGGCTATGGATCATTCTTTTGATATTAATAAGGGTTTACAAATTTTACATAAAATTTATACAGAATCACAGTTTGATAAATTATAAATTTTGGAAATAAGAAAAAGTGTTAATAGTAAATTGAATATTAATAAATAACCAGGTCCTTTTTACAAATAGTGATCTTTTAAATTTATTTTCATGTTAAGTAGGTACTTCATTATTATTAATTTTCCATATATAACTTTTTAATATTTTGATTATCTACACATCGATTTTTATATTTAATTTTGTTAGTATACATTTGTATCCCGACTAAGGGGCCATTGTCTTTGAAACATGTTGATTTTTTTCAATAAAGAAGTGGTGTAAATTAAGTTTCTATAAACTATAATTATTATTTATTGGCTGAGCGATGATGACAATTGTTGCTGACTTATTCAAGCATGTGCGCTTCCTGATTTTTAAAGCAGTTTAGTGTAATTACGATAAGGCTAAAGAAAGCAAAGCTGATTTTAGCATAGGTAATAGAATTAAAAAAGGTCGCTCAGATGATTTCGGCATGTTGAGCGAATGAATAAGGAAAGAACGATAAGAAAATAAATGACACAAGTGTTGACGGTGTCCGCAAAAAAGAGGATGATCAAAACGTGACATGACCAGATTAACCAGATCCTGGAAGATGGTCTTGTTGGTCCTGAGGCTCTGCTGGCAGCCTCAAAATCGTTGAGATTGTACGCGAAGATGTACGAATGTACGAGTTGTGTTTTAGGACAGAGAAGTGTTGCGCTGTATCCGCCATGCCTCCACGGGGAAACGGCATAATGAAAAGTAGGGAATGCAATCCCGAATCGGGATTGCCTTTTCGGGATCCCTAGAGATCGGGATCCCGAATACTTTTGAGTTTTTTTTATTTATAGAGCTTAATAGCAATTAACGACAACATCTTGCATTTTTATATCAGCATATTTAATTAAATATTCATTATTAATCATCGCTTTCATGTTTTTGTAGGTGTTTTTACAAGCATAAATCAGTCAATGTAGTAGAGTTAGTAGTAGTTTTTATTACTATGTAATATACAGGAAATTATTCAAAGCTATTTTCATTATTTGAATGTGACATGAACATAAGTTTAAAGTACTTACCAAACCTCTATAGATATATTTATTTATTTATTTATTTAATATTCATGGAAGACTAACAGCACAACAAAGAAATATAGAAAACATTGATATAATATAGATGGCCAATTACAGGTCTCCACATTTAGAAATATGTTAGTAATGATAAATATTTATGAATTAAACAAAAGAAAAAGAGACTTAATTATTAGCAGAAAAACATTGGCATGTTGAAAATAATACAAAAAGAATGAGCAAGAGAAAAGAGACTAAATTATTAAGTAGAAAAAAATTCAGCACTCAAATTTTTTCTTAATCTTGTGTGGCTGCACTCGAACAGATCAATATCCAATAATCTTATCAGTTTATTGAATGCATCGCATACCCTCCATAAATATGGATTACGACGATAGTTGGATGAGGTAAAATCAATGTGAAAGACATATACACAAGTAAACATACAAAACATAAAAAATGTTAATCAATCCTGATAACCTCGTCAGATTTTTCAGTTTGGGATTTATCTCGTAAAATGCCTCGAGATCTCGCGGGATCGGGATTGCATTCTCTAATGGTAAGTAAGTAAGTAGTGTAATTATCCAATGAGAATAATAATATTTTGCTCATCTTCAGAAGACGGATTGCAATCCGAATGAGGATGGAGGCGATATCACTCGTACATACAGATGAGCTACAACATTACATGTCTGCTAAGCGGAAAGAGGCTGCGCTGTACCCATTTAAGCACCGGCATCCCTCACGAGCTGAACGCACACATTAGTTGAATAACACATCTAATGATTCACGGAGAAAAATCCCGGACCCCTGACCCCGCAGGTTGCCGCCAGGGGTCACTGCGAGGCTTGCCAGCGAATAAAAACATTCCGAGTGATCCCAACTAGACTTTCGTGTAACTCTATACAATTTAAAATGATTGACTTTGACTATATTATCTGCAAAGCCTACAGTATGCTGGGATTCATGCAAACGCAGGTTCGAAGTGTGAATATGAAACTGCAAAATCCTAATTCATTAAAAAATTTATATTGTGCCTACGTTCGCAGTCACTTGGAGTATGCATCTCAGGTCTGGAACCCACAACACGTTGCCTCAATGGTAAATCCGTCATATACTTCGACTCCTATATGGAAGCAATGGATTTCTATAACATGAGAACCCTGGAACATAGAAGAGTACGAGCTGATCAAAGACTAATTATCAAGTTACTTCAGGGACATATTGACTGTCCTAGCCAATTGGAGCTGGTTTTTCTCCACGCTACATCAAGGCAAACCCGACAGTCCGTGCTCTTCCATTTACCCAGAATTTTTATGCACAGAACTCATTCATCCAGCGAACATGCAAGCATACAATGACCACTTCAATGACATTGATATATTATACCAACATCTCAGCTCTTAAAAATAGGATTTAAACCGCCTGTATTACTTGTTTCTATATCTTCACCGGATTAACTTAGACCGACCATCATAACACACACCCCAGCCAAACTCTCATCACTCTTTGCACATAGCCCCATATCTTCACGCCACACACAGAATACACACACACTCCACTCGACTACAATCCCATACACCTCACTCCACTTCCCCCTCTCACTCCCACTCATATCTCTCCATTTAATGTATTTTTTCTTTATTGCTGTGACTTAATATCTTATGCCGTGGATCTCTACAATTGGTCTACCAACTATCTAATACATTATGCCATTATAATTAATTGTACTGTTGAGATTCCTAAAATAAAAAAATAAAAAAAATTACAAACCCGAGTTCAAATAGCAAATTTCAAGAAGCTCTGCACCGGAGAATTTTTTATCGAGTGCTTTGAAGTTTGCAGTGCTTTCAGTTTCGTGATATTATTACGTGTTGTGGCTGCGGCAGGAATCAATGAAAATGCTGGAATTAAAACAGGATTTATTAATTACTGATTAATTGATTAATCAAACGTACAAAGTCACTTAACACTATTTGAATTTACGCTATTATTTAAATTAAACTATTTCGTAAATCTATCACTTTATTCACTATTCACTTGAACCTTCCAGCCAATTTCCGCACGTATTATTCGCTCCGGTTTATTTCTCTACGAGATATTATAAGAACTTTCCGGATTATTCGCTATCGAATTATCGCTCGCGGCCGTCACTTCTGTTATCGCCCGTCAAGTGTGCCAAAAACAACCATGTTACTCCCGCGCGCGGTCCTATTTATATCTGGCTAATGCTGATATGATTCCGGGCTTTTACAGATGTTTCTCGATGCTTCCCGAAAGCCGTAGATTACTCTAGGAATCTTCGATAGTGTTGTTATAACATGTGACAGAAGTGCGCAATTCTTTTTCACCTCGTTACAGTATTGAAGAAATTTCGGAAGGTATAAATCAGCGTTGTGTACGCTATTCATCATCCAAGTCGATCCCTCATGATTGAGGATCATGATCTTCATGATTTTCCTTCATCTTTCCCGGCATTCTGAAGATTTTACTCTGCTTGCTGTCACCATAGAAGTGTCATCATGAAGCCTGTAGTTTTTCACCCTTTGTGGTTCCTAAGAGTGAAGGATCTTCCTCTTTCTTATCGACTCTCGAAGTGTCCCACCACAATAAGCTTCTCCAGGTGATTAGTAAGAAGACATCACATCCCTTCTAGTAAAAAGCCCAGATTCATCTCAGACAAGTGGTGGAGAGCCTCCCCTTGATTTTTGGTTTTGTAGTATTGAGATACATGTGTGTTTTTTGCTGTCCACGATATACACAACATGTGTCTACGGCACTACATACGCACATTATTATTATTATTATTATTATTATTCATTTTATTTATTTATTTAACGCCCTTATGGGCTTTTACAAATATACAGAATATTTTTTTTTTAAAATAACTTAAGACAGTTAAAATAATAATACAATTAAAAGTTACAATAATAATAGTTAAAAGGTAATAATAATAATAATAATACAGAAAAACATAAGACAGACAAAATAATAATACAGTTAAAGGTACAAATAATAATAGTTAAAGGTAAAATAATAATACAGAAAAATTTATTGTCCATTTCCATTTCGTTGAGATGTAAACAATTGTATCAGCTTTGTCCTATACACATGAATATTATACACATGAAAAAGGCTGTGAATTTAACTCCTGAACTCCACCTGGGGAAATCATTGATATGTCTTGTTAATGAAGGGTATGAAAGCCAAGGATATAGCAATAGCTAAGGATATGGACTTCAAAATGGTTGAATGAGAAGTGTAGAATTTAAAAAATGAAGTGCAACTGATTGGGAAAGAATTTTAAAGGTTGTAAAAACATTAACTGAGGTATTCTCTCACATATAAAGAACTATAATTTTAAAATTTCTGATAGCAGAAAAGATATTGCTCACTTTTAAAACTAAAAAATACGCAATACACATCTAATTCTCATTTAAAACAAAATTCGCACTTTACTTCAATGTAATAAATCAGTTTCCATTAAAAAAATAATTTGTAAGTGAAATATTAGTGCGATTTAAGCATTTCACGAAGTTTCTCCATCGTTAGCTTATTGAAGAAAGCATTATAATATATTAGTATATAAAAAAATCCATGAGCTTGACCTCTACGGAGCTGGGGTCATAGACTATGGGTTGGCGTGGGATTTCTACAGTAATCAAACGGATTATTATTTATCATATTATGTATGGATAGCCTCTTTATAAATTTGCCTGTTTCTATTAATTAATTAGAATTGGTTAAGAACATTGCAGATCCTAATTTCAACAATTTATTATCACACACAATATATAAAATTATAAAAACTTTTTCGGATATTGGTGTTTTCGGATATGTAGGTACCCGTCTACATTAATTTTTATCTAATAAGAAATTATTAGATTTTGTCTACACATAAATTGTAAGTAAACAAACTAACAGATTTTGCTATAATTGTAATAAATTTAAGATAATTGTTTACTTTGTAATATTATTGAATAAAAAATCCATCTCAACAGGCCATTCAGTCATAAAAGGCCCACAAAGTGGAGCAATTTTCTTCATTTTTAAAACATCGAAGGTTTGGTAATTTATTAATCAATTATATAATTTAGTTTGTGTCATTTTAACAAGATATTTGTATTTAAAATATATGTAACCTGATGAAAAAAAATTAAAATGAGGTATTTCCATACAAAAATGTGATAAAAAACGCAAGAGAAGATATGAGAAAAAATTGTGAAATTTGCTCATTCTGCTAGACGATCGCCTTAAGTTTCACTTCTTATTTTATTAGATCCTTGATCTGTGTTGATAGGTCAGTCCTGGTCTTGCGACGAGGACGTCCAGCTCTCTCCATCTCTTTGGTGGTCTCCCTGGCGCCCCTCTGGAATCTCGGCTCTGGGAAGTCTTGTCTGGTCTATTCTCTCAACATGGTCCCTCCAGAAACGCCTTCTCTGGATGCTCCGTCGTACAATGTCTTGTCTGTCACAGGTTTTGTGGATTTCTGTACTCTGTCTCCGAATGTGTTGCCCGCAATGGGTCTTAGGGTCTTCATCTCGGTAGTTCTGAGAAATTGTTTGCCGTGTGTCATGATAGGTCTTGTGCATGTTTTATGTATTCTGACTTTGCTTTCCACTAGCATAATATGCTTATTGGACCACTTCACTTTTATAAATATTTTTCAAATTAACGAATCCCTGGCGGCTTGATCACTAGACGAACGTCTTACCGTTATTTCTAAAAAGTCGAGCAAGCTGCAGTTTGAAAACTTTTTATAGTAGATTACGATTTATTGGAGCATTGATGAAAATAGGATTTTTAAAATTTTCGGTACAGTCTACTGGAGATTTGCGGGTGGACTGTAATATACAAGAAATTGTTAGGGTAGATATTCTGTACACATAGGTGTACGTACTTCTAAATCATCTGAAGTTAAAAAAAAATATGTAGGAGAGAGAATATTATGTGCAGGAGTGAGTGGTACGATGCAAATGTTGGTCGTGTAATATATATATTTTTAATTATTTATTATAGTATCTGTATTATATTTGCGCTTAAAACGCTTCGATTAATACGTTGTTTTTGTTCAAAATTATATTTTTAATTTTTGCAACGTTTTTATCATTTTATTCGACTTGTATTAAAGCGAATGTATTTTTCATAATCGATAATGGTTAATGTGGTGATAAAAAAAATCTAAAATATTTAAAAAAGAATGCAAACTCATTTTGCACACCTTCATAACTATTGATAGGTATTAATTAGGTCATGGTTGCTTGAATATTTTCGATGCATTTTTAAGGCAGAAATCCACCTAAAAAGTTTTTGTTACCAGCTATGGAACACCCTGTATATTCAGAAAAAAAAATCACTTTCATTTTTTTTAAATTATGAACTTATGGAAAATTGCGTTTTTAAGGCTTTTTTTAGCCATGATCCTGACACACTGTTACGTGTTACGGAGTTTTACAATCCTTTCTGCAGCCGAATTACAGGCTTACCTCTGAGTTTGGCGTCTACCATCAGCCAACACAATTTGAATTTCCTTAGTTATATAGAAATTTTCTGAACGTTGATCAAATGAGAACTTCTGAATTAGATTGCATTTCTGTTGAAATCTACCTTAAAATGGATGTGTTCGTTCACTGCACTTCAGTTTCATTTACGCGCATTTAATTGCGAATAATAAATTTCACAGCGCATAGTTATTTTATTACAAATGGTCGTTGAATTTCGCGTTTTCGTTGCAATAAAGTGTGACCCAAATAACGAATGCAAATGTGTGATAATCACGAAAATTTTATTATTTATTTATACGAAAATAAAAAGTCGAGCCATTTTTCGAAGCGGTTCGACTCTTCGCGTCGCCTCGCCTCGGCGGCGGGGCCGGCGGAAAGCGGCCGTCTCCCTCGCGCGCGCGCGGCCGCCGCGGCGGGTGCGAGCGGGACGGGCGGCGGACTCTGTAGGAGCGGGAATAGTCAGAGGTCGCGGGTCAAATGTCGCGACCGGCGGCCCTGACCTCTTGACACGCGCAGGGCCGAATCGGAGATAAATTATTAAAGCGTGATTAAAAAACTCGTCGTTATATTCAGAATATTTTGAGTACGTCCAAATTTTTCAGAACATACTGGATTTTTGTCACAGGGACATCATTAATCAATCTAACTAACTAACTAACCATCACGCCGTTTCACCGCAGGGGTAGGCAGAGAGGATTGAACGCCACTTCTATCCTGGCACACCACTTTTGCTTCGGCCACATTCATACATCTTCTCATACAAGTTCTACGGTTGTTGCGGCTTTTAACGGAGCCATCCTCAAACACTTGTTATATCTGATCGTGCCAGGTCTTTTGCGGACGCCCTCTATTCCTGTTGCCTTCAACACTCGCCTCGTATATTTTCTTAACCATCCTTTCCTCGTTCATACGTTCCACATGACCAAACCATCTCAGAACTCCTTTCTTAATTCTATCTACTATACTACAGCCAGCATTTCATTCACGTCTAATTTGTTCATTCCTTACTCTATCATGCAACGTGACAGTTACTGTATAACATTGTAATGCCGTCATTGATGGCGTTTTAAGTTAAAAATTAATTAATCCAATCAATCAGAAAGCCCTGAAATGTAAAAAAAAACGTTAAATTATTCACAAATTATTGTGAATATCTTAATATTTGTTTATGTCTAGAGCTTTCTGATTGATTGAATTCATTGATTTCAAACCTGTCAAACTTAAAACGTCGTAATTGGCGGCATTACAATGTTACACGTGATTGTGGGGCGAATATGAAACATTTAAAACTTCAATTTTGAATTTTGAATTAGATGTACACAAAAGTTTCCTGACTGCAGTGAAGCGGCCATCATATAGGAGTTATAGTAACCAATGATCCAAAATAAAAGTCTATACCTAATGGGCGTAAACAAATAAATAAATAAATATTTTCAAAACCCAACTATCTAAAGAATCGGCAAAAATTAAAAAAAAAAATCAACAAACTTTATTTTCTATGTCTAGCAGCGGAAATTATGTTGATGTTTTTCTATTTAAAAAATGTTCCTTAAAAAGAAATATTCAAATATTCACCTAATTAATATTTGAAATATCATTATTAGTTCCCATAATAAAGAATATCTTTAATATTAATGTGATGTTGGAAATCTATAATGCTAATCTTTTTATTCAATATATACATATAATGTTCAGATAGATTCTAACATAATCGGACGGCTCACGAAAGTAAAATGTTCTTACATAGATAAATCAGACGGTTTATTTAATACCGGTACAGAGAAACTGGACTAAGTTATGGACAATTTAAGAAACGTTGCAAAGAGGCGATTATCTGCACTAGAGTTGAAGCATTGACGATGATTATTGTGGGGTTCAAGGTAGGAAGCCGAGGGGACGTAATTGATAATCGCGGCCGTCCTCCGGGCGGCGCTGGTAGGCACGCCGAGCATCAAAGACAAAATTCTTCTTCAGGCTTTTTATGACTGAGCAACGTCGGATTGATGTCCTTATCGATAGCCGTTCTGCAGATGCGTGCAGAGAGAACAAGAAGCATGACTTTTTCCTTAAGAATGTATTTTGAAAAGAAACCGAAATAAGAGATATATCTCGTAACATTCCTATCAGAATAATTAACATATGACTTTGATTTTGATATTTCATAATATTCTGTCAGATAAATATTTAATTTTTTTTCTTTCCAAATATGTGTTTAAATAAAGGTCATGCTTCTTGTTCTCACTGCACGCTCCTGCCATTCTGTAGTGTATCTCGACGTACGTCATGCGCGTGTGTGTATTTTTTATTTTTTTATTTATTTATTTATCTTCATCTTGTTACATGACAGGAGATGGAGCCGCTCATCTCACTAGGGAGAACCTGTGCCGAGATGAGCAGCTGAACAATATAGTTAGAACAAAAAATAATAAAGATATACAACAAAATACTATATAACTATAAAATTAATTAATTAATTAATTGAGTATATAAATATAAAATGTGGATAATAAGAACAGAATATACTGTAAAATACAAAAGCAATAGTGAAAGTAGAGTAATATATATAAAAATCATATGCATGGATAGTAACAAAATGTATATATAATAGCACAGTTAAAAGTATATTTAGGTATGTACCTATATAAGAGAATTAAATGAATGTTTGTGTATATTAAATAGTGATAAGAAATGAAGTTTAATGAGCAATAAATTATGACCTGTTTTCGGCAATTGGGTATTTGTGCAAATGCAGGTGACAACAATGTCCTCTCCAATAGTGTTGTGTAAAAAGTTAAGAGTAGGGTGTCCACACTGACTATGACAGAATGGACACCAAAGACATTTGGATATCACTTCCATCAGTCTGCATAACTCCCTTAACCATTTTTTTAAAAAGTGACAGAGTGTTTGCACTCCTAATATTTTCGGGAAGAGCATTGAAGAACAAAGGAGCCTTGTAAAAAAAACTTCTTTGCCCAAACACTGTCTTGGCACTTATTGGCTGATACATTAAAGAAGTGTATAAGGTCGTATGTGTGAATGTGTGTTGATGTACCAGCCGAAAGGCTGTTCGATAAGTTTGACAAACTTACTCGGGAAGACGTACGGTCGCGAGATAAACCTATTGTTGTATATCGTTAACGTTAACGTGTGAACTAACGCTGGCGTGTTGTAAATACCGGAATACACGCTGAAGAGAAATATCACGTTTTCCAACAGCGTAACCAGCATCTTTGATCTGAATGTTCTTAGGTTTTCACGGCCACTCAGAATATTCAGGTTTGTGTTTACTGGGGTATTATGCCATGTTATTACGACCCTTTGGACCCTGCAATGGGATCTAAAACGTCGGCCCGAAAGGTTGTAATAACATGGTATAATACCCCAGAAAACACAAACCTGAAGATCTTTGATCTGGTCGATTCATCGAATAGGAGATCATTAAATTTCCCTTCGAAATAATATTGTTCGAAAATGAAAAATTTATTCTGCTACATTTTATTTACTTTTTTCCAATCCTGATCTGTTCCCCATTTCCCCTCGCTCCACCTCTTTTCCCCGCAGCTGTTTCTTTTGTCAGAAGACCAGTCATCGTCCGTTTCTCTAATAAACTCGTGTTTTCGATTAAATATTAAGAAACAAACAAACTTTTAATCAAATCACCGTAATAAATAATCCAATCAAAAGTTTTAAAAGGGTGACTCTAAACTTTTTCCACCGCAATCGTAAATCGAAGTGCGCAACATTTTTCGTCAGTGTTATTTTTTTTTAACATTAATCCCCGTTGACAACACCGGGTAGTGTCTGTGAAATCATACGTAATAATTTATTCATAAAATTTACAAAAATTATTCCTGGAAATTCATCCCACAAAATATTTTTAATTTACTTCACGTAATTCAAAAATTCGATTCCTTTGATACTCCCATACTGCGTGGTACGCTTTGCAAAGTTTTTTTACAAAGCCTATTTTAAGCTTCTCGAGGGCGTCTGCTTTTAACTACATGACCGTTCTAACTACTTAATAGTCCATAACCACCAAATGCTAATACATGTCATGTATATAGAGTTACATTTGGAATTATATTTTCTTAAAATATTATTACATCCCTTGTTACATACATAGTCTTGCCAGCAGACTTATTGCCGGTACTTGAGGGATATTTGGAGAGATAAATAAAATACTTCTTCTTCAAATGTAGCAAATTTATTTTGTGGTAACATAATTATAATTAATATAAATTAACTTTGCTTAAACCACTTATTTATTGAAAAAAAAATCAACATGTTTCAAAGCCAATGGCTTCTTCATCAGGAAAACAAAAATAATATTTAAAAATCGAAGTATAGATCAAAATATTAAAAAGTTATATATGGAAAATAATAATATAAAGTACCTAATAAATATGAAAATAAATAATTAATATGGAAATAAGAAAGAGTGTAAATAGTAAATTGAAAATTAAAAATAATCAGGTCCTTTTTGTAAATAGTTATCTTTTAAATTTATTTTCATGTTAAGTAGGTACTTTATATTATTATTTTCCATATATAACTTTTTAATATTTTGATCTATACTTCGATTTTTAAATATTATTTTTGTTTTCCTGATGAAGAAGCCATTGGCTTTGAAACATGTTGATTTTTTTTCAATAAATAAGTGGTTTAAACAAAGTTAATTTATATTAATTATAAATAAAATAGTTTGTGTCTGCTAAAGAATTGCTAGAAGAATAATCGTGCACTGGACTTTACATATTTAAAATAAACATTTTGAGACGTATCTTTGGGTCGGATTTAGAAAATAAATTTTAGGGTAAATGATACGGTAATGAGCTCTTGAAAAAGTGAGTTTTGAAGATTGATAAAATAGAAAGATTTTGATGGTTAGTTCATGTGGAAAAGATTACTGAACAGTGTTGAAAGTCAACCGAGAAGTTATTGCTGAATACAAAACCTTCAGAAGCCTGTCAATATCTTCAATGATCCACCTGTCATTGATATCCATGACTGGAGAGAAATGATTCGTATTAGGGGAATTGAGAATTTTAATCTAACAGTGATGACTATGAGTCTTTGCTAAATATACAGATTGATAACTTCACTAGTTGATTATAATAATAACATTTTAAGATGATTGTTTGAAAATAAAACTTTGCGAAACGCCAAAGTTAAAAAATAACCAACAATAAATAGAATTCAAACATATCTAGCGCTATTTGCTAGGTTTAATTGATTTTTAGTTGTATTTGTATTAAATCGTAATAGTAAACAAATCAATGATACTTCTAGAAACTTTAGACCGAAAGAGTCGCTGTCTAACCAGTGATACCTTTTCTGAATTCGAGAACCACTTCCTGGATTATTATTTTCATTCATGTATAGGTCTTTTCATATAAGCTTGCAATTGAGTTGGTGTGAGTATAGTGCGTAATACGCGGATTGTTTCATTGTGTTAAGTTTACGGTTACGACAAAGCGTATCTGCTGTAAACTTAACACAACGAAACTATGCACGTATTACGCAATGTACCCAGACTAACACAATTGCAAGGTTATATGAAAAGACCTATACCCTCGTAGCACAGTGGGTATGACACTGGCTTCCCACACCGAGGTTCCGGGTTCGATTCTCGGTGAGGTCACAATTTTAATATATGTGATTTACTCAAGCCTTTGTAATAAATTTCGCTTCTGTAATTGGGCCTCCTGGCCTGTTGAAGCGTATAAATAAAAATAAAAATTATAAAATTATAAACATCTAAATCCCGTCGCGCGTAAAGGTAAATAATGAATGTTTAGTAATTCAAGAATCAAAACTTAGAGTGTGACAGGCAATTAGCGCGCGGCATATGTTGCGCGGTCACGCGAGGCAAGTCGTTATTATTATCTCCCGTGATTTTTCACAAGTGCACGGATAGTACGAGTATAATATAAAAACGTCCTATCTTAATGATATAAAAAAATATATAAGAAATGATAATTAATTAATATAGTAATTGCTTCTCACCCGCGGGCGAAAAATAAAATGTTAAATGACCAAGAAGTATAGGTATAACTAATCAATTAGACATAACAAGTAATTGGTTGTTTGATCTGAGCGGAAATAACTGTCAAAATACATGTTTCAATTAAACTGTCAGTTCCTGCGTACCTACATAATGGTGTATGTGAAACTAGAACTCTTTGCTTCTGTGTCTCCGACAGTGTTTGGTGAATAAAGCGGTGGTGTAATGAAATGCACGGAGGGATTGTAGAGATTAAGTGATTATCTGTTTGGGGAATCTCTTTCGAGATGACGAGTGACTCGACTGGATTGAGAGGTAAGATGAAACAGAAGAAATTGATAAGATTCGTCCGCGCGACATTAAAAATCCTGTTCGGCCAACTTGCTTGGTAATCGTATCGCGTAACTGTATTACGACATTTTTGTGCAAAATTGTGTTACTTGCTTATGAAAATATAAAAAAAAAATATTTAGTTAGTATTTTCAAGCTGACCTTAGATATAGTTTGAATGTAAATTTTTCTGAAATCTATATTTTTCCATGTATACTGATTTAAAAGCACACACATTTTTCCTTTCTTTCTTTTAATTGGTGGCGTCTGTTTGCTTAACGAAAAAACTTTGAATCGATTTTTAACCCCTTTCCCGTGATCCAATCGAGCTGAAACTTTGCAAGCAGACTCGTGGCTATGATCAAAAAGATCTGTCAAATTTTCGTTAAAAAATAATAATAATTATAGTTTAATTTTGGATTTTTCAAATTTTGAATGTTTTTTTCATACAAGTTGTATGGAGATTCCAACACATATGGTAGACACGTAACCCGAAAATGAGAAAGGGAGTATTGTAAAAACTCGGTTTTAATGGGTTACTTTTTTTAATAACAAACGTCATAAAATAGTTAAAAATATTTTGAAATAGGCTGGTGAGCACTGAGTGTAAAATATGTACAGAGATGTACTAAACTAGTTCCTTAGGAGACGGTAATAAGTCACAGCGAAATGATGCTCCCCCTCCATTCACTACTGTCTAAAACAAATTTATACTGCAGTTAACTAAAATTATTGTATTTTTTTCAAAATCTAGTAACTATCATAAGTAAAAAAGTCTTCTTGTAATATGGCGCAACATATTTACTAAGACATTATACTTTTTAAGAGTATTTAATTTGTACAACATACATTACAGTAGAAAATACACATACTATGTGTATTTTTCAAACATAAGAACGTAACCTTCCAGCTTCTACATATTGACTGTAACTTGTTTTTGTGTGAACCTGTCGTATGACATAATTTTCAACGCCTTTACTGTCAGTTTTGAGTGAGTTTTTTAAAAGTGAGCCCATAATATGTAAAGTGGCGGTTTTGCATCCATATGCCACATATGCAAGAAAACTTCCAGTTTCTTCATATTGACCATAACTTGTTTTTTTGTGTACCTGTCATATGACATTATTTTCAACGCCTTTTAATGTCAGTTTTGAGTGGGTTTTTTAAAAGTGAGCCCATAATAGTAAACTGGCGGTTTTGCATCCATAGGCCACATATGCAAGTAAACTTCCAGTTTCTTCATATTGACCATAACTTGTTTTTGTGTGTGTACCTGCCGTATGACATTATTTTCAACACCCTTTAATGTCAGTTTTGAATGTTTTTTTTAAATTATTTATATTTCAGTTATATGCATATTTTTAAATATAAGTGCAAGCTGCAGACTTTCTTCATCAGAGTATTAACATACTTAACCATTTTTTTGCTTGTATTAATAAGTATTATCAACGAGCTGAACTTCGATGTTCGCGGGTTAGGAATTCGCTGCGTTTCTCTGGAACATTTCTCAGAAATTCTCTGGAATGGAAGGATGATCTCGTTTCCAAACCCTTCTCTTATCTTTAACATCACTATTACAAAAAACTCTTTCTAATTTTATTTTTATTATTTTTCAGCTTTTGGGAGTAGCTTATCGAAGACGCCCGATTATTTAGGTAAGTTTTCAAACTTTAATATTAAATTAATGAGTTTATTAATTTTTACCTCTTTTTCTGTTGTCAAGACGAGAAATTAATAATGAAACTTGTATGCTGCTGTGTTATACGTATAGTCACAATAATCACCGTCAATAGGTATGAATATAATAATTACACCTATTATGTACAGCACTCAATAATTTGTCAATATACAATATATAGAATACTAGGCAATATATACCATATACTCTATACAATACAATACTAGGCAGTACGGCTCTATATACTGGGTTATTTGTAAAACATTAATAAACTCGCAGGACTATATTCCTGCCTTGATTATGAGTCGAAAATGTTCAAGCTATTATGACCTAATATCAATAGTTAAGGAGATATGCGACATCAAAGTTTGCATTTTTTTTTAAATATTTCTGACTTATTTTTTGTACAACGTTGGACTATGATTACTGTAACTTATATCGAATATGAAAAATTCATTCCCTTTAATAAAAGTCAAATAAAAAAATAAAAACCTTCGAATTACAATTGGAAAACATTCCAATTGGAATTTTTTCAGGGTTTTTATCATTTTATTTAACTTGTATTGAAACGAATGATTTTTTTGTAATCGATATGAGTTACTGTAATGATAGTCCAACGTTTTACATAAAATAAGTCAGAAATATTGAAAAAAAAATGCAAACTTTGATGTCGCATATCTCTATAACTATTGATATTAGGTCATAATAGCTTAAACATTTTCGACTCATAATCAAGGCAGGAATATAGTCCTGCGAGGTTATTAATGTTTTACAAATAACCCTGTATAATACTAGGCAAAAGCCTTTAAATAATGACATGAAAATGAGTTATTTCTGGTTTCAAATATAATTATTATTGAACTCATGTAACTACCTATGTTGGATATGCTAAGCAAAGAACGGCACCCGTAGCCCAGTGGACACGACACTGGATTCTTATTCCGAGAGTTCTGGGTTCGATTTCCGGTGAGATCACGATTAATTTGAATGATTTACTCTAGCGTGAATGTTTTTGTGCCAGTTGATTTAAAAATCGTAACGTCCAGAGATTTATAATTTTTTATAGTTAAGTGACAAAGTGCCAAGCGATTATAATTTATTATAGAACACACTTTAACTCCAATATTCAACATTGGCGAAAAAAGAAAAAATCTGTCGACTGCCAAAAAAAAGGTACTCAGCAGTGACCACTCCCATTTCATCTGTAATCATCAGAATAAAAAAAAAAACAAAAAAATTATCAAAATTGATACTATAATTTACTTTTTTTATTTAGGGTTTTTTTTTCAAAATATAGATTTTTGACAAAATAGCAGGCGTTTTAATTTAAAATAGCGTATTATAGGGAAAATTTCCTGTTTATTATGCCGATAAAAAAGAACTAAGCCGCTATGATAATTATGTATAAAATAACCACTAAAAATTTCAAGTTGATCGGTTCAGTGGTTGCCGAGATATTTTGGTCACCGATTTTCAAAACATGGTTTCGAGTAAAATGCGTTTGAAAATTGAACAATGGATAAATCGCAAAATCTTTCAACTTACATAAAATCATCGATTCCAGGTCCATAAAATAAGTTCTCCACCTGGCTTATCAATTCCCATGTCATCGAGCACTCTTCATAAACATAATAGAAACAGGTCTTACGATTTTATTATGAAAGAGGCGTGTTGCGCTGCGCGTAATCAACAAAGAGATGCCACTATTATCAGCTATAACTTTGTAATTTCTAAAAATTTTTTGCTTGAAATTTTCACCAGACATTCTTAAGACCTCAAGCTTTAAGAAAATTTAAAAATGTAAAAATAGATTTTTTCTACATGTCTAGGTAGGTATTGCCCCTTAACTTAAGGGGGGGGTAAGGTTTTTAACTTTTTTTTTGCATTTTATTTTTAATTTTTTAAATGAATGTATAACATCGCAAGAATATTGTGTCAAAATTTCAAGTCAATCGGAGCAAAATTGACGAAATTATGAACATTTGAGCGATACTCAGACTGATTTTACTTTTCTCCGAAACACGTCCGAATAATTGCTGCCATTGCCGTATTTTTTAATATTTCGTCTTGAAAATTTTACACAATATTCTTCAAATGTCATACTTTAATGTACCATTGGTTTTAATAAAGAGGTTTTAACTGTGTCGTCATAAAAAATTCACAAAAACATGCATTTTTTTGTACGAATTAACCTAACCCCCCCCTTAAAACCTGGTGGTCAGCTTTGAACGTGAAAGAAAATATAAAACGCACCAAGTTTTTGAAATAAAACCTGAACAAAATGGACCCGGAGCTGTCCTCGTGGACATGGTTCATAAACAAGAGATGCATGTTGGAGCCGGTCAATATAATATAATCTCCGATGACTTCTAATATTCCCACGAATTACCCGCTCCATTGCATCCGAAACTGCGGTGAGCCTCCTGGGGACGGCTTCATAACTCATAAATACACACTTCCTGCTCTGTGGATGACCGCCGACATCCACTTGAAGAGCGGAAAAATACTATTCACATTAATTTCTATTTAATAAAAATTTCCAAAAATACGCATTTGTTTTTTTGAATTTAATCGGAAATTTAACATTTCGCACCCCTAACTTAAATAACTTCTTCACACACAAAAAAATAGTCTAGTAGTCTGGAATTTTTATTTATTTATTCTTTTTTATTAAATTTATACATATTTTCTATTGTTATATATCGTGCCAAGCCTTGTACAACTTGTCGGCACGTTTTTTTTCCATTTTCTTGCATAAATATATTGCATATTTAGTTATAGGTATAATTTACATACGATAAAATATATATTAAAGATAATAATATTATATGAACATAACAAAACTTAGTTATGAGATTAGGTAACTGATCGAAAAAATAAAAAGAACATGAACATCAATATAAATCACTGAGATCAAGATAAATAAAAAAAAGTATAAATAAAAAGGCATTGAGGCCAACATTATGTTGTCTTTTCATTTTCAAAGAATTCTGTTAAGTAATACTGAATAACTACACCATTGAAATAGATACATGATCGATACACACATAAGCAAATAATAAATTCTAATGCGAAACATAGCGATTTTAACAGTGGGGACCTATTAAAAATCTAGACCGGCTCAAATCTTCCCAATAATGAATCCCTTAACATAGCTCGTCGACATTAATTTTTTTCTTTTTCACAATATTGCGTCAGGTTGTCGCCATATTAATGTTGATTACTGTCATGTCTTTAGTGACACTTGCAAGATTAAGACAAATCGATTGACGTAAGAATCATCAAAATCGGCCAACGCGTTTGGACTCTAGAGCGCCAGAAAGGAACAAACATCCATACATAGGCTGATAAACACATTACCTTCCTTGGCGTCGCGCAGTCGGATAAAAATGGCATTATGCGATAGTTATTGCATTCAAAGTTTAAATATTCTGAAATAAATCAAGTAATATGTATAGTTAACCATTATACGAGCATAATTTGTATTTTTAATGTAATATTTTATCAAATATGAGAACTAAATTGTATTTAATAGTTTTTTTGAGATAACAAACTCTAGGACAAGACAAACAAATGTTTTCTAAATATGTGTACATTATTATAATACCTTCATAATAAATCTATGAATAGATTAAGTAACTTATTTAAGAGATCAGTGAAAAAAATATTTTTTCAAATGATTTTATTTTTTTCCTAAATAACGACTTTTAAATTCATTTCGGATGTGATCTGTTATCAAATATTTTTGCATGGTAGACTTTATGTCTCTTTAAGATTAATTATAAACGTCCCACAAAGACGAAGCTGTTTACATGAGAAACGTCTATTAAATTCTGTTTTATACTGTGGCCCAGGGGTTACAACCTGTACGAGCTAGCTTAAGTAATCACTCTACGCAATGCAACGTTCACCAATTCCATCGGAAAAACATCCACACATTGTAAATTTTTATTTTTAGTTCTATATATGTTCCAAATCTTTCGATTAATCTAAGTGGTAATGTAAAATTATGATATTTTATTATTAACTATAATTTACCTTAATTAATTAAACATTCCTCTGGGGATTTAAATCAGTAACTATGTTCTCAGAACATACCTACATATAAAAGTATTGTTTTTTTATCTATTTATTTTCCATATAATTCATTCATTTTTCCAGGATTATTTTTTACAATTTTAATTACAATATGATTACATTTTACATTTACATTTTCACAATTAATATAACAATATTATTATATTTCATTTTTGAATATCACAAATAATAACATTATCATCAATTTTACATTACACACATTATGTATTTTGTTGCTATTACACATTATAAAAACAAATTGCGAATAAATATTTATTAAATTCAAGACTATGATCAATCATAATAAGCTCAAAATAAAATATACTAAAAATAAACTTAAACTTGTTATTTTTTTCAATATTTCTGCGTGTAGTTTACAAGGAAATTATTATTAATCTATCATCCGTAAATCAATTGACAGTGAGTTTCTTACCATCTATTGAGACACCTCCTTCCTATTTCTTCCTCATTTCCCTCAGATGATCCAAACTTGCAACTGACTAAAAATTTTAAAGACTGTGAAAACCGGAAATAATTCGAAATAATGTTAGCATGCTTCGATACAAAGTCACGCAAATAGGATATAAAACGAGCGAGCCTTACAGTAGTCGCATATGATGTGTAACATTATTTGACATTTCACAATAAAAAATATCAGTTGAGCAGCACTTACCAATACTGTGTATACTTTTATTTTTATTTGTAAATCTCACACTTAAAAATATCGATTGAGCATTTGTTTAAATGCAAGCAAAGCATTTAAACAAAATTTAATAAAATTATTACCTACCTATTTATTTTTTAACAAATACAAGTAAAGAAAATGTATATGCAAGTATTCATCATTGAATTTTGCCGCACTAGGTAGGTATCTACATACGCATTTTGTTTAGAAATGTGTTTGGGCAATTATATGTTTTTATTTAGTTTCATAGATGGCGGTAGTGTTCCGTCATACATATTGTATGAAAATCTTGAAAAAATATTTTAAAATAATCACATAAATTACATAAAATTTGGGAATATAAATCATTAAGGGTAGTTTTTGTTTACATTAATGTAAAAAAACGTATTTATTGGATACTTTCGAAGATCCACACGCTTGACGCCAGTCTCTCAAAATATATACAAAATCAGAAGCATTGGCTGGTAGTGTGCGTCATCGCTGTGATGACATTTGCTGAGCATTGATTTGTTTATAAACGTTGATTTTTTGTCCGTCGCGCGTGCTCCGCGCGCGCTCATTGGTTAAATGAAATTGCGCGCATCTTATTTCCTGTTACGCATTTCCGTCCATTTTCATGAAATCATTGGCACAGATTGCAGGAAAGCAAGACGAAAGATGATACACATCAATAAAACTATTGCACGTGTACAAATAATATATTTGAATGTACAGTTGGCAGCCCCTGCGCGAGTTCACGCGGCTACCGGCCCAGCCTCCGGTGACAGGTGATTTGCTGACGCAGAGGTGAGAAATCGGCGGCCGCTTTACTTAAAAAAAAAACTAAAAAATTAACAACTTGTGATCCTTAGTTAACTAAATATCACGGGCATAATTCACTGTGAATTTTGGGTTCCAGAATCTTTAGGTTTGAAAGAAATCTGCTCGATTGGTCTATACCTATCGGTAAAATTCTCGCTTGAGGTCCAAGATCCGTTACAGAAATTTATACAAGTTTTTATTCACAACATAAATATTATCATCTTCGTTAGCCTGTGTCTCATCACTGCTGGATAAAGAACTTACCCAAGGTTATAATAACTTAGCCAGTTATTTCTATCTTCATCATAGTCTGTGTAAATAATTTTGATTGTACTTTATTTACTGTACCTACAGTATTCAAGAAAAAGAGAAAACTATATAATTATTTATTTAATGCATTCGTTTTTCTTATAACGTTAACCAAGAATTTTAGGAAATAATGTTTTCTTATAAAGTTAACTAGGATTTATATTATTAGACATAGGTAAAATTATGATCAATATTACGCAAATTGGAAATAATATTTTTTTCATGTTTATAGCATTAACTTTGTAGTTGGACAAAGGTACTTATTAATTTTAATGAATTAAACAACCGGTTTCGATGCCACTGTATCTTCATCAGGACGCAAACTAACTATCCATTACTTATTCTTGAAAAAATCAATTTTTGAATGGGGGCGTGGCTACAGTTATGGTGGGGGTAATTGAGAGGTGATTGCCAAAATGGGGAATATATCAAGTAACGGGCTATCCATAAAATTCATAAAATTATGTAGGCTTTAGTGTTCAGGTATTTTTTGATTTCTATTATTTCTAAGTGGTTAATACAATAATTAAGTTGTCATACAAAGTTGTTTGATTAATCAAAATTAATGGAAATAAACTTGTAATATACTGAGGGGTCATCCAACGATTGTTAAAAAACTTGTTAATAATTTTTTTTATTAATATTTAATATTACGCATCTCGATTCACATTCATCTTTCAATATTTTTGACATCTTGTGAGATAATGATTGTAGTTGACTGCATCGAAAGACATAGAGGAACAGGAAGACCACCGGTTTGACCGACCATGTAGAGATAGCAACAGGCACTTCTCCGATGCGGAGAAAATTGGAGGATCATAGTCAAGACGATGAGAAATGGTGGATTCTTGGTCACATGGGACCGACGTGAAAGAAACTTAAATAATGTTTGAGTCGAATGGGCGAAGTTTGAGACCATCTGTAACCAGACGGAGTTGGCCTCGCGGAGGCCGCGGCCCGCCGGTCGGTGACCCCTGGCCCGAGCCGCTCCCGGTAGAGATTTTTTATTGCTACAAATATATCAGTCGGCAGGGCAGTTCAAATTTGTATATTATTTTTTCTGCGTCCAGTCCAGTTAATTTTCTAAAATGATTAATAGTTTTATCGTAATTTTTTAATACCCTTCCAATTCGTGTATATAAATTCCAATTCATGTATGTAAATATACAAAACAAACTCACTGTGCCAAATTTACAAAGATTATTTTATAAACAAATCTCACCCTTTAGACGGTGTAAGTAATAAACATAGAACAATAATGAAACAATAAAGATACCAAACTTAAGAACCACCATGGTACAACATCATTATAATACTTGGGAGTTAAATGATACAATACATCCTTGTCGCAAAAAAAATTCCAAGAAAGGAACATTCTAAAATATGAACAGTTTAAAAAAGAAGTCAAATCCTTGATTTTGGACAACAATGTATTTTAACATTGCCCATATGTCGTAAATGGTTTCTGTATAAAAAAAATTACTACTTCTAAATGGCTTCTGTTTTTGAACTGTAATTTGGTTTTGAAAATGCTCCTCCCATAAGCTCGAGCTTTGGCTCATATTATGGGGAGTATAATGTCTTTAAAATGTTGTAACATTAATTTATTATAAAAAACATTATTATGTATCTAGTGTATAAATAAATATAATAATAAAAAATAATTATTAATTACAATACTCAGATGTTTATTCTAATAGTTAGTAAAAGTGTCAAATCTTGTAGTAGTAGACAGTGACTTCCCTAGCTCAAGTGCCGCCCATAGGCAAAGTCAAAGATAGCGATCTTGCTATTTTTAGAAATAACATTTTTAAATTACGTTGTATGTGGGGTATAAAAGCAAAGGCAGCAATATTCATGAAAAAAATTAATGCATTCATCGATGATTACTAATTTATAATGAACTGAATTCAAGATTTTATATGAAACATAGCCTACAAATTTATAGTAAAAAAGATTTTCGAAGGGATATATATACATAAAATCTAGAATTTAGTACATCCTAATTTAGTAATCCTCAGTGACTGCAAATTGTTGATAAACATCCCCGTGAACCACATTCTGTACAAGCATGGTCGAAGGATCCTTTATGTCAAATAATTTTGTAAAACAACAGAAAAAAATAATAGAAATTTAGAATGCACGTGATATTTTTTTGTTAAAATTTGCCCCTCAAGTGGTTTTGACAAATATGAAATAACCATTTAATTTCATTCTATAAATTAATTTTTTGATTTTGTTAATGTTGTCACTGGTCGTGGTAGCGGAAGGCATATGAAAACGCTGGAAATTAATTAGCGATTTATTTATTAGTATTTAATAAATTATTAAATGGACAACGTCACTTAACACGAATTAAACGCTATCCTTTAAATTACACTATTTCTCAATGTATCACTAGTATATGAACACTTTATTTATCACTTGCTATAATATTCCGTTCAAACTATCGCACATTATTTAAATCGCTCGATATTTGTCGCTTCGCAATTTCACGACTGAGCACACCTAGCCGTCGTCTTGCAACTTACTTCGCTCTGAACAATCTGTCAAAACAAGCTCCCGCGCCGCGGCGTAGTCCCGGTATTTATACCCAAGAGCCGTTTTTTACGAACTCTCGAGAAGATTCCTTTTCTTTCTATTGTTAAGAGTAGGTTCCCGTCGCTTCTAAGTTATTCCAGAAGTTTTTAAACGTCTTCCGAATTTTGTAGAAATACGAGTGTGTTAGACTGTGCTAGAGGCTTGTGTGTTATTGTCGTCATCGAAAGGAATTCTGTATGTAATTTATTTTGCCATTTCGTTACACAACATATACATAGATTTTTACTTCCTTTCTTTTAACTCGTGGCGTCTGCTTGTCTGGCGAAAAAACTTTGAATCGATTTTTAACCCCTTTCCCGTGATCCAATCGAGCTGAAACTTTGCAAGTAGACTCGTGGCGACGATCAAGATCTATCAAATTTTCGTTAAAAAAATTAATAATTTAAGTATAATTTTGTATTTTTCAAATTTGTTATGGTTTTTTCATACAACTTGGTAAGTTGTATGGATATTCCGACGCATATGGTAGACACGAAACCCGAAAATGAAAAATGGAGTATTGTAAAAACTTGGTTTTTATGGTTAGTTTTTTTAATTTTTAGTATACGTTGTATCCTGATGAAGGGACCATTGGCTTCGATACATATTCATAATTCAACAAATAGATGGCTCACATAATGTTTTTTCTCATTAATTTGATTATAATATAGTTGGTTGCGCCATACTAGTACATTCTGCGCAGTAAATTAGTATAGATGGACCACTGAGAAGGCCTGCAATACACCTGTAATAACATAATCGTTTCAATTTGAAACCAATGGTACGAATTTCAACTTTTCCAAACCCAGTTCACATGCATATAGCGGAATCGATATTTTTTGCCCCATCGGAATCGGCATTTCTAATGACTCTCATCAGGCTTCGTGATCTGCCAATCATCCGCTGAGGCTCGCCACCTGTTTTGTACTTTTACATCATGATCCGAACAACCACAAAAAGTTGATCTAGGTTCGCCAAACATGCCTATTGCCTTCTCAACAGCCACGCAATCAGATAAAAATAAATAAATAATCTAGCTATTTTATAAGCGTACTTTAACTATTATTATTTACTAGTGTTTTACCCACTGGATATTAAATACCCGATTTTCAGTATTTAAGAATTTTTTTGGAATAAATTCAGACCGTTATTGTATTAGGTCCTTACATATGAAATTGGCGTTTTGCCGTACTGGCAAATTTGATCTCAAATATCTTCTCTTTGGTTAGGAATTCCAAATCCAAATTTATACAGCTATTTACTCATGTATTTGTGTTTTGAAAATTATAATTCATTTGTTTTTTCCTCAATTGTTTTTTTCTTTGCGTCACTCAGTTTACAAAATGAAAAACTTGAAATATCACGTTATTTACGAGTACGAGTTCCACCGTGGCACCAGTGCTGCAAGAAACGGCTCGAAGGATTAATGATGTGTATGGCGACGGTGCCGCAAAAGAAAACACAGTGCGTTTTTGGTTCCAACGTTTTCGTTCTGGAAATTTCGACCTGCAGAACAAGCCCCGTGGACGGCCGGAGACCAAAGTTGATAATGAAGAATTGAAGGCTATTGTGAAAGCGGATCCATCGCAAACCACATCCGAGTTAGCTGCAGGCTGCGGTGTTAGTGATAAAACTGTTTTAATCCACTTGAAGCAAATTGGTAAGGTGAAAAAGCTTGAAAGGTGGGTACCTCACGAATTGAGTGAAGCAAATCAACAAACGCGCGTTGACTGCTGTGTTGCATTACTCAACTGGCACAATAATGAAGGGATTTTAAATCGAATCATTACCTGTGATGAAAAGTGGATCTTGTACGATAATCGGAAGCGCTCATCGCAATGGCTGAACCCTGCCGAACCAGCCAAACCATGCCCCAAGCGAAAATTGACTCCAAAAAAGTAACTTGTGAGCGTTTGGTGGACTAGTGCTGGTGTCGTTCACTACAGCTTTCTTAAATCTGGCCAGACGATTACGGCAGATGTCTATTGTCAGCAACTGCAAACTTTGATGGAAAAGCTAGCTGCTAAACAACCGAGGCTGGTTAATCGCTCTAGGCCACTGCTGCTTCATGATAACGCTAGACCACACACTGCGAAACAGGCGGCTACAAAATTAGAGGAGCTTCAATTGGAATGTCTAAGACATCCACCGTACTCTCCGGACCTTGCCCCAACAGATTACCATTTTTTTCGAAATTCGGATAACTTCTTGCAAAGGAAAAAATTCAACTCCGATGGGGCAGTCCAAACCGCCTTCAAAGATTTTATTGATTCCCGTCCGAATGGTTTTTTTAGTAAAGGGATCGATGAACTACCTATGAGATGGCAAAAGTGCATAGATAGCAATGGTACATACTTTGATTAAATAAATATATTATAATAAAAAAAATCGGCTTTATGTTCCTCCCATACTAAACGCCAATTTCATATGTAAGGACCTAATATTATATAATTACATTACGATATTTTATAGCGAACATTGATAAAATTTTTATACATTTGTATTTATAGATATATTTATTATTATTTTGGAAACTATGATTTCTTTTCTAAAAATTTTGAAGTTAGAGTTAAGGAACACTTAAGGTGTTTAAACAGCAATAATTATTCTGAATTTTCTAACCATATTTCGATATTAATAAGGGCTTGCAAATTTTACATACAAATTATATAGAATCACAGATTGATAAATAAAAAATTTTGGAAATAAAAAAAAGTGTTAATAGTAAATTGAATATTATAAATAACCAGGTCCTTTTTACAAATAGTTATCTTTAAAATTTATTTTCATGTTGAGTAGGTACTTTATTATTATTCATTTTTCATACATACAACTTTTTAATATTTTGATTATCTATACTTCGATTTTTAAATTTAATTTTGTTAGTATACAGTTGTATCCTGACGAAGGGGCCATTGTCTTTGAAACCTGTTGTTTTTTTTCAATAAAGAAGTGGTGTAAACTAAGGTTATTTCTATAAATTATAATTGTTATTTATTGGCTGGGCGATGATGACAATTGTTGCTATCTTATTCAAGCACGTGTATCATCATATTAACATTAATAATTTGAAAAATCCAAAATTATACTATAATTATTATTATTTTTTAACGAAAATTTGATAGGACTTCTTGATCGTCGCCACGAGTCTGCTTGCAAAGTTTCAGCTCGATTGGATCACGGGAAAAGAGTTAAAAATTGATCCAAAGTTTTTTCGTCAAGCAAACAGACGTCATGCAAAAAGAAAAAAAAGTAAATACATTGTTTTTTCAATTGGTTGAGCAACTTCATGGTTTTTCTGAATTTGAAAATCATTTATTAGAAAATGATCACGGTTTTGATAAAAATTTAGTACTTTATATTTTACATTTAAATAATTTTGGTCTGAAAATGAATAGTCCTGAATCATTAGAAATTAGTAAAGTATGTAAAAGTAAACAAAATATTATTAATAATCAATTAAATTTAACTACCAACCCAGTTCTAAAAAAAACTCTAATAATTTTGTGTAATCAATAACTTCAGCAATAGTATTTAAAAATATTTTTTCAAATAATTTAAAAAAACAAAAAAGAAAGACATTATTCATTTTGATATTTTGATATTTATAAGTCACCCTAACGATGGAAAGGTTTTCCGAAACATGTAATTAATGAATAAAAGTAGATATAAACAAATAATAAAATCTTTTTTTTTTAATACATTATTTTTAATAAACATATTCACTTATTCATTCGTGATAAACTCATTCACGATATTGAAATGTTCTGATGTCCTTAAATGAAAATTAAAGTATATTGGAAAAGGCCTTTATTTATGATAAACATCGATATTTTTTGAGTTTTTTGATTATGTTAAAATAGCATTTAAAAAATAATTGTTATAAAACGGCGGCTAGTTATGCATCAACCTAATAAATTGTTAAATTTTAAATTCATATACTTGTAGGACAATATATCAGGTTCATTAACGGCCTATTAATAATCTTTTTTTAAATAAAATGAAATACTGTTACGACATTCGTATAAATAACGAATTAATTCACTCTGAGGTATTCAAAACTTCCGGCGCACGCTATATCCGCTGTAACATATTTCTTCTGACATATAGTATGTAATAAATAGATGTCACGTAAAAAGGTCATATTGAATACCGTAAAAGATAACAAGGTCATCACTCAACTTTTGTAAAAGGTTTCATTTCGTGACGTAGCACTTGTCATGTTATATGTGAAGCAGGTGATCTTGAATCTCGATAATAATAATTTCGTTGTGTGTCCTACCGTAACCTTTTTTATGAAAACTATCTTTTTTTTCGTCTTTACTTTTTTTCATTACTTTATTACTTTTTATAAATAAATAAAAACTTATACTTCAGCATCAAACACGTAAAACTACCGTCATTTTGATGACTTTCGGCTAGTCTTTATATAAATTATATTAGGAAGATATATCTGTTAAATTATTAATTAATCAAATTATATATATATTATCCTACTTTTACGTATCCTATAAAAATCTGTTACACTTCTTTGAATAATAAATTGTGAAAATAATATAAATAAAAATTAATTAAGTATTTCTCACTGTACTATAATCGTAAGGCCCTAAGTGAAGATTGGAAATATTGGGGGTTCACATTTGATTTTGTGAAATTTTCGAAGCGTACTCTGTTAGAAATTTGGGTTGGCGCGACATTTTTTTACTTGCTTTGTGTTATCTATCGTGAGATATAAACCTTTGAAATATTCATTTAAATGTCAAAAAGTGACGTCACCACATCAAAAGGAAACTCTCCTTGGAAATTTTATTTTTAATTATTAAGAAAACGAATTTGATTTAAACTAGCCTCGTTAAAGCCTAACTAAAGTTATTCATAGTTCAGAAAAAAATTAATGAATACTATTAAATTTATAACTATTTGAAAATTACTTAAACTATGTGAATTAAATTATAATTTCATAAATTACTACTTAAGTTTCGAGACTAACAAACGTCAAGTATTAAATTATTTGACTGAATTTTAATAGAATTTTTACGTGGATTAGTTGGAAACAATAACGATGAATTGATTATTTCCACCTAATCTATCTAAAAATTAAAAATTTGAAAGTAGTACTAATAGTAATACTTCACCAGTCGATGAGATATTCTGCTATTCCTAAAACTTAACTATAAATTTATAAAATTATAATTTGACTCACATAACAAAGTTTATGTTTTCAACCCAATTTAATAATCACCGTGAATAATTTCAACAATGTAAACCCTAAATCCATCAACAATATAAATGGCGAAATTAACCAAAGACTTCATAATATAAATCTCGCAATTTATCGTTAATTCTAAATGGTTAACATGGTGAAATTTATGATTAAGAACGCAGATCCCCGGATAATAGAAGTTCCGAGTTCGTATCGCGGCGGTCACCAAATATATTTACGATAAGACATTTATGATTAAATTAAAATCGGTTGACAACCGAAAACCGAAACTAGTTGACAAATATATAGCGATAAAGTGGTTTAAAACATAGTATTTAATTTATTCTTAAATGTCTTATAATGTCAAGCCACAAAGTGTTTTCTTGCTTTGAAAAATTTATATTTACGATTTTTTGTACCTATATATCTTTCTATTGAAATCGTGTTTTAACATTTAAAAAAATATCGCGTTCCACTTGAGAAAAAAATAATTATAATATTTATGGTTAGGTCGTAGATAGGAAATTTATTGCAGTCAATTTACAATTTCCCCGCAGATCAGATAGGGTGTAATCTGCGCGGGTTACCATTGGACTCCCGGCGCTCCCACCGGATGCTGCAGAATTAAGATCTCCCTAAGCAGCGCGTTTATCCCGAGAGGCCTGGCCATGCAATATCGCTTGATTTATCGAAGGCTGTATTCCGTCCACGTACGTGCGTGGTGTTTGTGCAGGTACCCACCCTTGACTGAAAGACGGAAGGCGGTCTCTGCAATAGCAGGTAGTCAATTTCATTCCTATAAATCACTGACGTATAAGCGCTCGCACCGACTGCGTAATCTGTGATTTTAATTTTTTATTTATCGGTTCATACATTTTGCATGCCACGCACTGGACAAGGACTAAGGTTATGTTGCTTACTTGGATGATTTAAAAGTACTGTGGGCCGCATTGTCACTGCAGGTTGTGTACTTATGAAAGAAATATATATTCAAGAACACATTCATATTTGTGAAGTTGTAATTTTTTAGAACAAAGATCAGAAAAAAAAAATTAATGAATCAATAAAAATAAGAACTACATATAAGGTCGATATATTCACGGAAATATAGAGGGTTGCTATAGCTTAGTGGTCAGAGCACCGGCCTCGGAAAGGAGGTGACCTGGGTTTGAATCCCAGTAGTAACCTAATATTTTTTCGTGAATTAGATTTTTCTGTATGTCTTTCTAATTGATTAATTAATTTGTTTTTAGAAATACCTATATTTTATTATATTTTTTATTTATTTTATTTTTCAGTTATTGGTTTTCTTACAGCCATATAATTAATAAATCTTGAAAAAAAAACAATTATTGATGTACAACGCCTTGGGTCAATTACAAGAAAACACATGTATACAAGAATATTTAAACCAGGATCGATAAAAAAATAAGAAAAAAGAATATGTCAAATAGTGAGTTTGTGCGAGTGTGTATATTTGTGTGTTTTTATGTGTTCGTGTCTGTATGCGTTTTTATGTATTCGTGTGTGTGTTCACATGTGTGGGAAAAAAATGTCTATTTTATGTATATATTTAAAAATTTGTATAAAATCTAAAGAAAAATTTCTTCAATAACAGCTAAATATCTTTGTACTGTTAGCAGTACGTCGACGGCCTCTACCTACATCTACTAAAAATGCATTTTTGACGTTTTTTATTTCAATACATAGAAAATATAATTTTCTGTAATTCAAAATTTAAGAAATTCACGAAAAAGCAGAAAATTTCGCTCATTTTGCATGTAAAGCCAAACTTCAATCCGCTGGCTAGTAAAATTGCGTTTTTAATTCACGTAAGAACCATCTATTTATATTTATAAAAAAAACAATTGTATAAAACCACTATTTATTGAATTATCAACTTGTTTTGGGACCAATTTTCCCCTCACCAGGATACAATGTATACTAAAAATTAAAATTCGAAATATAGACATTAACAAAAACAAAAATAAATATATGGGAGATGAATAACTAATTAAGACCTAATGTGAAAACATATTATTTAGAAGGTTACTGTTTGCAACAAATTGAAAATCACACCTCGTATTTAAATTTTTTAGTAGGTACCTATAAAAAAAATAACTTGTAAGGAAATATTCGTAAAATGAAGAAAAATGGAAGATAGTTTCATTTGTCTAAAAATCAATCACGGATATAGAAAAATACAATTCACTATCGTTAATTATATCAACAATATTTTAAAAATAGCGTAACAAAAAATTGTAGTACTTTTTTTCACCCTCTATCGACAATAAACCGTTTACATACGTTTGGTATGACTCATCCTTTGAGATATCAAGAGGTGGTGTACTATTTTGTACCTACCAAATTTGCAAATTTGCAAGTGATTATTATTTCAGGAGTTCCTTGTATGACTTCCTGTTAACGAGTAGTGGAAGCGGTCAAATCTTGTTGAAGACGAGTTTAAAGATGACCGAGATTATGTATGTGTAGGCAACGTCGATATATTTAACCAACCAACCAACCAATATATTCTTTCTTTTGTACTTTATTTTTGTGAATTGATTATTTATCAGGATAATCAAGCTATTACGGGAATAGACAGACAGACAGACGAAATATAATGTATGTGATGATCAGGGGGTGCAGTGAGAACAAGAAGCGTGACTTTTTCCTAAGCATACATTTAGAAAATAAACCGAAATAAGAGATACATCTAGCAATATTCCTATCACAATAATTAACATATTACTCAGATTTTAATATTTCATAATATTTTGCTAGAGAAATATTTAATTTCGATTTTTGCCTAATATGTTAAAATAAAAGTCATGCTTCTTGTTCTCACTGCACGCCACTGATGATATGTGGGGTTTAAAAGCAAAGGCAGCAACATCCAAAAAAATTAATGCAGTCATCGAAGATTATCAATTTATTATGTACTGAATTCAAGATTTATAGAAGACATAGATAAATAAAGCCAATAAATTAATAGGAAACATGTTTTTGGATGAGATATCTAGAATTTAGTACATTTTAAATAAGGAATCCTCGGTGAATGCATTCAAAACATTTAATTTTTTGATATTTCTGTCTTTGCTTTTATACCCCACATATATTGTATACATTATTTTTCTGTATTGACCATGCTAGAGGTTGACCAACGTAACTTGGCGTGCGGCGACTTTGGAACTAAAACCCGTCCCGCCCACACCCCGCGGTAACCCCTCGCCCTGTCACACAGTTCAATCTCGTATTTGCGCGTGAGCTGTGACATCTTGATTTCCAATATACACTGAATTATATCCAAAACAGTCTTGCAACACCTTGCAGGTGGTGCAAGAGCGATTACCAATGTAGTTTTAAGCTTTTGAGAAGCTGAAAAGGCAAATAATGGACCAATATTACCGTTTGACATGACTCTAAATAGAGCGGCCGCCATTACTGTCTTGTTTCTTTAGTGATGCCTGACCAAATTTCTATTATAATATCATAGAATATAGTTGTCAATGTACCGAACAATCTGTATATATGTATATAACTTCTGTTTATGCTTGTGGCATTCTATTGACAAAAACGCTAGTTAGTACCACCTTGTAACTGTGCAAGGTAGCATTCCAAATATCTATTTCGGTTTATTATTGCCAAAATGTTGTATTCTAGATATTGGGGAGTAGATGTAAAATTGTCAATTTTCCAGCGGGCTGGTCAGCGCCTTGTACGCTCCGGCTCGCCGATGGCCCGCAAAAACGCGCTGCATTATTTAATGGCGCGGTACGGCGGAGGCGGAAATTCGCGGAGCCGCGCCGCCGCACGGAGGGACGGGAGACAAAGCCGCCGCTCGCGTCGGCCGAGTCACAGGGCAACCTCTGTTGACCGGTCCGGGCGGGTTGCGCGCTGACCGCGCTCCTATTTTTTGCCCTCGGCCGCGCCGGCACCTGCGCGCCGCCCCGGGCCGGGGGGGGCCGCGCGGGAGCGGGTATCTTCACCGGGCTGGACCAGAATCCGAGGATCCGAGAAAAATTGGCGCCCGATGCGGTCTCGGTAGCCGGTCTCACACCCCTTTCCCCTCGCATACTAAATTGATTTAAAATGATGTTGTCACTCCCAGCATCCGGGCACTTTCGGTGTTAGATGTTTTAATGTAAGCAATATATATATATAACATGACATGACTAGTAATATTGAAGTTTTACGTAGAGCAAATACAAACAGACAGTTGCTCGACATAGTAAAGTTCCGTAAAATTTCAGACTTTGGTCATATAATGAGAGGCGAAAAGTACTTCCATCCTTCAGCTCGTCATCAAGGGGAAGATTGAGGGTCGAAGAGGAGTCGGAAGGAAGCGGCATTCCTGGCTTGGAAACATCCGAGAGTGGACCGGGATAAGAAGCGTGGAAGAGCTGTTCCGCACTGCCTTGGACAGGGAAACTTTCTCCCAGATGATCACCGACGTAGGGAAGAAGAAGAATATATATATTTTATTTTTAAATGCAGGTACAAATACGGAATACGTGTCACATCATTATTCTTACTATTTTCAAACTAAGCGAAACGCTTGTGCTTTGAAAATATGTCTAACTTGCTGGTCTGGAGTAAGGTTCGAACCCGCGACCTTTCGATGACGAGGCGAGAGTCCTAACCGTAAGACCAGTAAGCTACTTATTGGCTTTACCTATCAGAGTTTCTCCCATGGCTACAAAAGTTAAGAGACCAAAAGAAATGTGTATTTTACAACGCATTTTTATCGATTGTCGAGCGATGTAATTGATATTCCTGAATTTTTTTTTTATATTCCTGATAAATACCTTAAATAGCGTCAGAAAAGATTGTTTCGCATTCTCATATACAGGAACAACCTACCGATAGTTATGCCTGTTGGAAGAGTTACCGCTATGCTAAACAATATCACTTTGGACATTATTAATCCGTTCCATATCTCCGAGAGAATTTTCCGAAGCCGGATTCTCCCACATCTTTGACATTATTATATTTAGAATTATTTTATGTATCTTATTACGCTTACGAATTAAATATATTTTTGTAATGTTAATATTGTGTACATATTAAACTTATTTAAATTGAATATCAAGCGTCGTAAAAGGCAACACAGTGCCATGAGGACAATTTTAAAAATATATTTATAAAAATATGATTAAATTTTAACCAAATAACTTACTTTGTTTTTCGGACCATAAGACGTACTTTTTTACTCTGAAAAAGAAACAAAAATTGGAATGCGTCTTAAGGTCTGAAGCAATGTTCCCTCGAGCAAGGTGTGCGGGTGTGTGATTGCACGCTAATGATGATAATAATTGGATAACTTATATAGTGCCGTTTTCGTGAGGGCACTTCATGTATCAGTACAAAATAACTTCCTGACTAAAAAACTAATTTACTACTACTCATGTACTAGATGAAATGCAAAAAAAAACAACTTTTTAAACTATACTTGAGAGTGCCAGTAAGAATTAGGTATTTTAAAATTTTGAAAACATTACGTAGTGTTGTAACGGTCTGATTCTATAGGATTTTATATGATTGTCTTAATAAGTGCCTCTTTAGTTGTTTTTGAACTGTGATATGCTGTGTTTGTTTGGTAGTTTATTACAAAACTTAGGTCCAGCCTAAAGTTTTAGAATAAACTACAGCCGCTAAAGTACAATTAGTATTGTGGATGTGATTTACTTCAACTTGTATTAGATGGTGATGCTGAGCGAAGTGTTAGTTGTATGTTGTTTGCGGAAAATGGAACGCAGAATTCGATAATGTATTGAGGGGCCATGTTGTGAATAGCCTTGAACACATGTTGTCCGCACACGTTCCCAGCAACGTGATTTTGAGTTACGTCTCTATTGACTTCGGTAGTTCAAGAAGTCATCAAATGTATTTAGGCAGGTAATGGTCGACTTAGTCCACTGCACCACGAGGCAGCAGTTCGGAAGGTGGAAGCTGCGGCCGAGAGAATGGGAGCAGTGATGGGGGAGGCGGGGCCGCAGTGGACCACTGGAGAGGATGGATGTGATTCATTAGACGGGCTGCAGATACCGCGGTAATGGCGGACACTGCAGACGGGAGGAGAGAACTGCGAGACAATGAAGTCGGGGTAATTTGGGAGAAGAAATGCGGATAGTTTTGGTCCATTAAGCGGGCTCAATGACAGTATTGAAGAGAGAGGAATTTTAAACAAACAAAAACAACGTCTCGCTCGGAACAAGATCCAAAGATAAGTACTGGCTTTTAAATTAATTGTCTCTATTACGGTAACAGCCTTCTTGTGGTTCTTTAACGTGGGGGTATTAAACATTGATTATTATCAAGTAATCAATGGTCTATGCCACCACCCCGTCGATATTCTATTCTACATTTAGGGCGTTGTTTTATTTTGTGCATACTAATTTGATGTTCGCTTGTATTTCAATTTTTTTTAAATATGCTCGCAAGAAAGTAAAACGGGAAATCTCCTGTACTTCTTCTTTCTTTTTGTCTTATTTTTTGACAATTAAATGGATGTTTGAAAGCACCACACGCGTTGATGGAAATGCGGAGATGCGAACTAAAAATTCAAGTTTTTTTTATTATTTCATCCAAGAGAGTTAACCATAAGTATTTAACTAAATGACTTAATTGTATACAATTATTTATTCAATAATAAAATTTAAAACATGGCTATAGACAAGTTTATGTATGACTTTAGTTAAAATAGCAAAAATAAATGAAATTAAAAATTTATATGAAATTTATACATATTAAATAAAAAAATATATTTATTAAGATGTATTGAAATGGGGAAACAAATGAAAATGGGCAAAGATATGGTTATAAACAAATTCAAACATTTTTTTGCAAGTAGCAAAAACATGTGACATAATACCAAATGGTTGAAAATAATGTAGGGCATTTGCATTTTATTCCATATAGCAATTTTCATTGTATGGGTTACATATTTTTGATATGTATGTATGTGTATGCGAGATGAAAAACTGCCTTTCTGTAAAAGTCTTACTCTCATAGTAGTGTCGGCGACACACCTACTCTCGAGTAGGTGTGTCGCCGAGTCTACCTTGGTTAATTTTCGAGTGCAGGTAGGTAATATAAGTATTTGTAACTAGACGCATACTTACAATTTACACTTAGCTAAATAAAGTTAAATAACAAAGATTGGTCGAAATATAATGATTAGAAATTATGCGGTGAAAATGGAGTCAGAAAAATTCAGCTGATAATCGGACGTCCGGAAAGAGAGTGGTAGCTATATGTTATGTAGGTACCGAGTGCAATCAACATTAAACTGATAGTTCCCCGGATTACTCTCGATATTTAAAAAAGTTATACTGCTCCTTTAGATTGACTTCTTCTTGTGCGTCAATTGCATTCTACAGATTTAGGGGCTGTTGGAGAGAAGTGCGTATTGCCTTTTCCACTTGGTCTGTCCATCGGTTGACACATCTTCTCCTCTCATTTCTTCAACTAAGACCTCCATAACAGGCTTCTCCGTGCTATCTCCTCCTCTCGTAGGATGCTCAAATCTTAAATAATTCGCCTCAGAAAAATGGTTGAGAGTCTTTAGTTCACGATTATTTCCTTCAGAGAATAAACTTTGGTAGGCCAGGCCTATGTCTCCAACCAAACATCTCAAAGGCTCCGATTAATTTTCCTTTGCTAAAATGAGAAACAAACATCATATCCATAGAAAACAATTGAATATATCAGAATTACTCATAGTTTATTTTTAAATTCTGTGATAACAACCTCAACGATAGAAATTTTCAAAACAGAGTAACAAGCAGTTAGGTATTGGCTTGTATATTCCCTGATATTGACCGTAGACAGCGTCAGCATAGATTTTTTCGCATTCCAATATAGAAGACCAACCTGCCGACGGCTATGTCTGATGTATCTCACTTTGGATATTGATAATATGATCCATTTCTCTGGAACGGTTTTTAGTACTATGATTCTCCTACATCTTTGATAAGAATAATTTTATATACAGGTTAATTAAATGTTCAAACTTTTACAAATTAAATCTCTGTTTGTAATTTAATTGTTTTATAATGTATAAGAATGGACTTTGTTTTTACCATTAAATTGTCACCCTTCGTCAGGATACGAGGTATGCTAAAAATTAAAAATCAAAAATCGTTTTATAGTCATGGAAAATGATTATAAATAATTATGTACAAATATGAAAAGAATTTTAAAAGGTGACTTTTCATAACTGTTCAAAATTTTTCTGTGTAACTTTGTGAAAAATATTTTTTTGATTTGTTCCACTGTATATTTTATTTTGAGTTAAAACGTTTTCGAGAGACAACCTCTCATTATCAATAACTTATTTCATCTGAATTTAAAAACAATTATAGACAGTAATTATGGGGGTAGAGTGTATATCATTGGTTTAGGGGGCGGGATTAGAATGGATAGGAGTGGGGACGTAATGAATGGTATTTGAATGTTAATTATGTTTTTATTATTTATATTATTATTATAAATTTCTATGTCTTCTAACTTTCGTCCTTTATTTCAATTATGGAAGAGTGTTAAATTATTATTATTATTGAAGGAATGATTCTCCATTTTGGCATGTTCTGCCATTTCTGAATTTATGCTGAACACCTTAAATGTTAGGTTTAAATGTTTCTTAACACTTAACCTAATACTAAATTTCTATACGTTTTTTTCTGTGTATAGTTTTATGGAATATTCTGCGATGTCTATTGCAGGGTCCATCATTATGGCTGATGTGGCTGAGTGTATATTGGAGTGTAGGTTAAGTATTGCCTTGCAACACCGTACCGAAGTCGAGATGTGTCCAAGTTTGCGTTAGGTTAAGTACTGGATTGCAGTACCGTGTTGAAAGCAGGGTGCGTATGTCTTGATGTAGTGTGTTGTGTTTCCGCGTCGGAGAAAGGTGTTGTCAAGAATTTCTGTGGCGTTATGTAACTGTTTTATCTACTGTCGGATGTCGGACTGTGCGGAGTCGTCGATTTAATTGATCCTGCAGCTCCGGACACCACGATGTTTTTTAACTCAAGACCGTCATCCCTATTAATATCTACCGGGTGCTCATATCTTTTGATTGCCTCCGTGACCAGGCGCGTGCGGTGACTCTTGGTCATTTCGGCTCGAATGCAAAAAGGTGGCCCGTATCTAGAAAGCGCTCAGCCAATGTCGATTTTTCTGGATTACCGATTTTGCATGTTCTTTTATGCTCGTCAACTCTCTTTGAAATCGTGCGTGCTATTTGTCTCACATACGCTTTGTCGCAATCTTGACAGTCGAGCCTATAACCACCATCGTTCTCAGGGGGAATCCGATACTTCCGCTGGTCTTAAGCGGTCCTTAACTTTGTTGTTTTTGCCAAACACTGTCTTAATCTTCCGTTTCTTGAGCTCTCTTTTATGCTCGTCAACCCTCTTTTTCTATACGTTTTTTGTGTATGAAAATAATTACGAATATTATATACGTACCAAATAAACTTAATTGAATTGAATTGAAATTGAATGTACGTATGTTATTTTTGAAGATCTGATCTTGTTCCAATGCTCTTCTTTGTATTACGAGCTAACCTGTTCTTTAGAAACTGGTTTACTGCGATGATTAAAAACATCATGATCCTGAAACGATACTCCTCTCCTACACACGAGTTTATGTCACTCATGTAGATGAGAAATCTCCATCATAACTGTCTCTTTCTTGTAAAAAAAATGTATTTGTAATAAATAAAAAAATTAATTTTTTTTTTTTACAATCTTACCTTCCGAAGACCGCTGGCCCCGGCCTCCCCGGACAAGGTTACCAGTGCGCAGTGCCCCCGAGGGCCTCGGTTCAAGTCCCCCCCCCACCCCGCCGCACCCACCGCTCCGACCACTCTCTGTCTTCATATTATCGGCTCCGCAGAGAGGAGCTGGACAAGGCATTAACCAGCAATTAAAAGCAGCCATAAGAAAAAACAATTTGCGACCATCGCCGACTGTTTGTGCGCGGGACCTGATATTGCATTTAAATGATATGGCCGGAAATTCTTTCAGATCCGCTTCTCGTGATTTTGTTTTTGTTCTCGTTAAAAATTTAATTTGGTGTTGCAGAGGACAGGAGTCATTTTATCTCCACATTAATGTATTTATTTATTTATTTATTTAGAGTATTCACAAGTTCACAGTACAATAAATCAAAGAAAAATCTTGAAATATCCTACTCAATTATGAACGACTCAATATATCAATGTAATTACAGATCTTAACCCTAATCTAACCAATTATATAAGAAATAAAATAAGAGAAAAGTGAAATAGTATGACAAAAGCAATAAACAAAGTATGAAAACAGTAATAAAAGCAATAAATCAAGAGAAAAGTGAAATAAATCAAGAATGAAAACAATTTTTTAATTAGTTTTTAAAACAACACTAGTTTTTAAAACAACAGTTTTTAGAACAACACTCTCCCAAACATCGCATTCTTAATAATACTTGAATTCGCATTTTCAATGCGAATTCAAGTATTATAATCTTTCACAGTAAATTAAAAAAATTAAAACCTTCCTAAAATTAAACTTAAATTCATAAATTATTTAAACCTATAGCTTTTTTTCAAAATACTTCATTGTCAAATTACCTTTTATTGCCATATTATTAAATATGTATCGCATATGTACTTATATACAAAATAAGAACTGAGGCTCCCTCATCAGACCAAAAGCTTCTCTTCGCTGATGAGGTCTACATGACTACAATGTATTAAAAAAATGGCTATTTGATATGTATAAAAACTGTATTTGTACCATATATTAAATTAAATTTAAAAAAAATACAAGTGCGACGTAAGGTTTAACGCTTTTTTAATTTCTGCATGAGATCGGTCCTTATCGTCACCACGAGTCTGCCTGCAAAGTTTCAGCCCGATTGGATCACGTGAAAAGGGTTAAAAATCGATCCAAAGTTTTTTCGACAGACAAGCAAGCAGACGCTGACTTAAAAGAAAGGGAGTAAAAATCAAACCAATCGAAAGTGCTACAAAACACCTTCATCAGGCAAACCTTCCAATCCAAGATAAAGAATCGGTTTCCTCGAAGAAAGTTTCCCGGTGACCGTAATTAACATATTTAATAGTTTGTAATAACTTTTTAGTGCACAATGTCGTTGTAATGTATAATATTAAAAGAGAGAGAGTTATATTTCCTTACCGAGCCTACAATTAGTCAACAATCGCTCGTAATCAGCTTTCATCTGAAGTCACATTTATTGCAAATCTGCATATACATTATTTCTGCACAACTGGTATACATTTACGCCAACAGGAGTAACTAACGAATGACATTCGCTTCCGTTCAGCTAACAAGGGTTAGCCTTTTAACAGCCTCCGTTACCATTCGCGGGTCGTTACTGCATAGTAATCTGTTGGCGGTAATGCGTCATTTAAGATTAACTGCGGCAGCGCAGATAACAGGTAGCTGCAACTTCCTCGGTCTCTCTAATCAGACTACCTCACTTTCTATATTTATGCTCTGGCCATCTAGATGGGATGCTGCCAGCATACTTGATCAGACGCTGTAAACGGTATCCAATTGAGTAACAAACTGAAAATGATTTCATCTATTTATTTTATCTCTTGGTAGACGTGCTCATAAATGAGCATCGCGGTCCTTTATTCTGCTTCCAGAGCTCGTGCTGGTTACTTCCATTCTTCGCTTTGTGAGGGTCCAGTCGTGTATTGGACTTGGTCCATTCATCTTATTGGAAACCATCCTCTCGCTTTCCATCTTTGTAGATTCCCAGTGACGACCAATTTCTTTCTCGTAATTTTAAAAAGTTGTCCTACTTCATCTGTACCGAGGGCCTACGTCCATCTTCTTGGAAACCTATTTAGAGATCATTAAGAATATAATCACAATATTTTTAAGTAAGTTTACACTCTTATATATACATACATATATCACTGACTTACATCTGTAATATTACCAAACAAATAAAAGTTCAAAGTTTTTCAAAACACAATTACTCGATTTTTGTACCCAGAGGGATTTTTAGAGTAGAGTTTTCTGTGCTATGATCTTTCTGGTTAATGTTTCGGATATCAGTGCATAGTCCATCAAAAGAATGTCGGTGTTATAAGTTTTGATGCGATATTAAGTATTTTCTGTGTATAGTTTTCTGGGATATTCTGCCGTGTATATGTGACCTCTCTGGCCAACGTTTCGGATCCCATTGCAGGGTCCATCATCAGGGCTAATGTGATAAGTGAGTGTTGAAGTGTAGGTTAAGTATTGCCTTGCAATACCGTACCGAAGTCAGGGTGTCTCCAAGTTTGCGTTATGTTAAATACTGGATTGCGGTACCGTGTCGAAAGCAAGGTGTGTGTCTTGATGTAGTGTGTTATGTATCTACTAACGGATGTCGGACTGTGCGGATCGTCGATTTGATTTATCCTCCAGCGCCGGATACCACGATGTTTTTAACTTAAGACCGTCATCCCTATTAATGTTTACCGGGTGCTTGTATATTGAAATATCAAGACACACACCTTGCTTTCGACACGGTACCGCAATCCAGTATTTAACATAACACAAACTTGGAGACACCCTGACTTCGGTACGGTATTGCAAGGCAATACTTAACCTACACTTCAACACTCACTCATCACATTATCCCTGATGATGGGCCCTGCAATGGCATCCGAAACGTTGGCCAGAGAGGTCACATATACACGGCAGAATATCCCATTAAACTATGCACAGAAGATTCTGAACGGCCGTGAAAACCTAAGGACGATATTAAGTATTGGCTTGCGATACATATCGAAAGCAGGGTGTATCTGTGAATATGTGAGTCGTTTCATTTTATTATTTAAAAAAATATTTAACAAACCAGACCATTTCGTTATTTAACCTTATATATAATCCTAGAGTGATATATAAATATTCAAATGATATTTTGAAAATAACATGATTACACTTTTTATGATAAAGAAACTAACCTTGTTAGAAGTAGCTGCAAATATATTGAACGAGATTCTTCCGACAGTATGTCTTTCATCTTTCAGGACCTCTTCTGCTCCCATTTTTGCCTTGATTGGTGAGAAGCAGGATCTCCAGATGTCTCGTGATATGGCCAAAATATTGCGTCTGTGGATTTATATTGTTTTGAGAATATCTTTACCCTTTCACAGCCGGATCTTTACAATATCATTTGAAAACATATTAATTAAGCGAAAGCAATGTGTCGGTGATTGTCCATGTTAATTAATATCCAAAGCGAGATTGTTCAATCATGAAATTACTATTGCAGTAGGCATAAACCTGGCGTAGTTACGGCCTGCGAGATTAAATCATGACATGAATCGTACGACATTAAACAGAGACATGATTCAAGAAAATTATTATTAAATTAATCGGAATATATTCCAATTAATTTATCATGCAAGATGATTAGACCTCTCACTCACAACGAGGTTGGTAATTTACCTAGTTACAGGGGCTAGTTACCTTGGTGAACTAGTTACTTGGGTGTTTAGGGGATGGATGAATCAAATTTTTACAACATCGCATAAGAATTATTTTTCTCTCGTAAAACGATCCATTGCGATCTAACAAATTTTCGTTTAAAAAAATTGATAATTTTGGATTTTTCGAATTTTTTTATTTCTCCCTTTCGTAGCGTCGCCCGACTCAATGCATGGGGTAAGCGCCAAACCTGTTTCAACTAGTAAATGAGAAAGGGAGTATAATAAAAACTTGGTTTATTTGGGTTAGTTTTTTAAATTTATGTTTATTGTTTTGGAGGCAAGTTTATAGAAGTTTATAAATCATGTTTTCTATAAAAACTATTGAAGGGAACTTCAATATAATTTTAAGAATTTAAGTTGTTTTTTGTATTTCGGCACGATTCTAAGAAACAATTTTGTTCACACACTGATGATAAAGTAATGAAAGGTAATAGGTACATATTAGGTGGTAGAGGAGACCTATACTATTTCATATAATTGAAACATAGATAGGGGAAACCAGACAGTTACGGGACACCAACATGGACAATGTGGTAGTAATGAGGCAAAAATAAGCATATCCTTTAGTAAAAAGTTATGAATATTTTAAATAGAAGTCACCCTACTATATACTAACCAGAGTTAATATCATCTTTATCGACCGCACAACGACAATGTTTAAAATAAAATATTTCTGACGTATAACAAGTTTCTTGGTGGACACGGAATTTGTTAAGAAATTCACAAGAGATAATACATTTATTATAGAGGTTATGTGAATTAGTTTATTGGTATTTAATTGTTAATGTTAATTAGTCTATCAGTATATGAATTCCATTACATAATGTTGTTGATTTTAAAACAATAAATGTAATGTAAGTATTTTTTTAGAAGGTGTCTAATAACTGTACCCGCCAAAGACATTTTTTCTATTATGGACGCCGTACAATAATAGAAAAAAATCATTTCTAAAATATTAAAAAATTCGTTATTTCTATAATATGTGAAATGACAATCAAAATGAAGAATATAGTCGAATATCCATAATGGAAATCATTTTGCCATGAATTCCAAAAAGCCATGAAATTCATATCCCTGATAACTTATGTGTATGTCATATTTGTTACAATGTGGATACTGAGGATAATGGAGACCAAAGTGATTAATCAGTAGATAAACTATTTGATTTAATTTGGAAAACAAATTAAACTTGCATTTCTCTTTAATTTTTGTTGCTTGTCCAATAACTGTAATTTCGGTGTCCAGTAACTGAAAAAATTTTACAATTAAAAATTATTTATTTCCAAATTACTTTAACTGATATTAAAAAAAACAACTGTGTATTTAAAAACTTATAAAATGATTGAATAGATAGTATTTATTTCAAAGCGCAGTTTCATTTCCTGGAATTTAGCTACTCAATCAAAGAAAAAATATGTCTTAAGTGTCCCATAATTACACGGTCTCCCCTAGCATTTCTCATATTATTTTTTTTTATTGTTTTTTATTCTTCTTCTAGTACATCTATAGATCTTTGCTACAGAAAATTACGCCTCCTGGGATGACGAGGTCCAGTTAACCTCCATCTTTTCGGTGGTCTTCCCGGTAGGCGTCGTCCAGGGATTTCATTCACCGCTGTATGCACGAGTCTGTCACTGTCCATTCTGGCTACGTGATACCGCCAGAATCTCCTTCTGGATCTACTCCATCGTGTGCTGTGTCCTCTATTTTGCAAGTTTCCCTTGTGTCTTCATTTTGGACACGCTCACGTAGAGTTTTTCCAGTAATGGATCTCAGCACCTTCATTTCAGATGTTCTGAGGAGTCCTTTGGTGCGGACAGTGTCAGCCCGCGACTCTACAGCGTATGTCATAACAGGTCGCACGCATGTCTTGTATATTTTGACCTTTATTGTTTTTTATTCTAGTTAACAATTATGTTGAAATACTTGCAGCTGCTTTTTGCATTGATGAGTTGATCAATATCCCTGGTATGTCTATAACAATGATAGAATTTACGTTTAATTTTCATATAAATACAAGTTATAAAATAATTAGATTAAAAGTGCCCTCATAAGGCGAAACGCGTCTCACGAAAATTGAATACGTAGAATTACAAGCATGTTTTCATTTTCTTACGTAAATATTGGCGTGTATTTCCACCGCAAAATTTGGCAGTTCCGTTGAATTTTCAATCCAAATTTAAATAAAAAAACAAGCAAGCCTCACAGAAGTCGTATATTACGATGTGTAACAGTCGACATTTCACAATTAAAAATATCAATTGAGCAGCAACAGAAATCAACACAAAAATTTTAAAAAGCTAATACTTATATATTTATAAATTAGTAAATACAAGTAAAGAAAATGTATGTGCATTTATTTATTATTGAATTTTGCCACACTAGGTAGGTACCGTATATCCAACATACGCATTTTGTTTAGAAATGTGTTTGGTCAATTATATGTTTTTATTTATTTTCATAGATGGCGGTAATGTGCCGCCATACATATTTTATGAAACCTTGAATAAATATTTAAAAATAATCACATAAATAACATAATATTTGAGAATTGAAATCATAAAGAGTAGATATTGTTTACATGTTTAATGTAAAAAAATAATGTGTTTTTTGATAGTTTCGAAGATATATCAAAGTAACAATATCCACACGCTTGACACCAGCCGCGCAGCATATATACAAAATCAGAAGCGTTGGCTGTTGGAAGTCTGTCTTCGTGCGTCTTCGCTGTGATGGCACTTGCTGGACATTGATTTGTTTATAGACGATGATTGTTTTGTCAAATGAAATTGCACGCGTCTTTCCTGTTACGCATTTCCGTCCATTTTCACAAAATCACTGGCACAGATTGCAGAAAAGCAAGAGGAAAGATGTTACACAACAATAACGGAACGCTTAAAAAATACGCACAATACACGTGATATTCTGCGTTTTGTAGTGATAATTAATGCAATAATTATAAATTATATAAAATAAATTATAACTTACTGTAACCTCAGTTTTTATTTTATATATATATTTTTTTATAATTATTGTTTTTTTAACTATATAAATAATTTCTCCCTTTACTTCACCCTCTCCCCACGGCAAATTTTATATACAAATCTAAACTATTTGACACATCTTACTCAAATTTTGCATGTTATTTCTTTAGGACCCGAACAAACATGTAAAAATACAGGTTACAGCTAGTTACTTAATAATACAATAGGTGTGGTTGCCGCTATATACGTATGAATTTATTTATTCTGAAAGTGATACGTTTCTATGAGTTGTCATTTGTCATTGTCACAAAATGCGTCTGGTTGACTAATGTACAAAGTTGTAAAATTATAGAAAAAAATGTAAAAGTGTAAGTAGGTACGTATAAATACTATAATACATAAGAGAGGTAAATTTTCTCGGTTATCCCGCGTCAGATTACACATGTCACCATACCAAGGCATATGCTACAATAATGAAACCAGAGCAGAAACGAGACGTGGCTTTTCGCAGAAGTGTGAGTAGAATACGAGACCTTCTTATTCCACGCGTGCTGTGGCTGTCATGTTGGTTATTCGGAATTTGCTTACAGCTATCCGGAAGACAGATTTAAATGTCTGGCCAAACTATTTTCTAAGATTTACAAAAATCAATGTTCCCTTTTGTGATTTTTCCTCGTATGACAAGTTTCAGGGTCTCATCAAATCTCAGGCGCCTCGTGACATGTTCAAAATTCATCATTTTCCTTAACTTTAGGTACTCAAAATACCAAGTCTGATGAGCTCAAAATAATTAAGAAAATATATGCAAGAAATCTACTAATCCACCGGTATAAAAATTCTAATAATTTGTTTCCAAAGACAGCAGTCTAAGCATGGAAGACACATAAAAAGTTAAAATTATTTAGTACCAACTGCTAAAACTACATTTGGACAGAGATCCATTAAATATTACTCCACTAAATTGTGATTTCAATGTCCAGCAAGTGCCATCACAGCAAAGACGCACACATCCAACAGCTAATGCTTCTGACTTTGTATATATGCTGCGCGGCTGGTGTCAAGCATGTGGATGTTATAACTTTGATATATTTTGGTTTATATCTTCGAAACTATCAAATAAACACTTAATAATAAATAAACATTCATGTAAACCATAACTACCATTAATGTATATGAAATATGAAATAAAAGATGCAACAAATGGATATTATTTAAGAATTTTGTATTAATTTGTAATAATTTTGAAATAAGTAACATGCTGGTATAGTGGTCATGGAGCTCAACTAATGGTGGTCGGTGGTCATTCCAGGATACCGGCAAGGAACACCAAAAAAATACAGAATTGATAATATATTTTTTTATTTATTTATTTAATTTATGTTACAAATACAGTTCTTTTATATACATATCATATTAAACTTTTTTTTTTAATACTTGGTAGTCATGTAGACCTCATCAGTGAAGAAAAGCTCTTGATGAGGGACCCACAGTTCTTATTCCTTATTATAATACATAGGTACATAGTATATACAAGTTATTTATTAATACAGCAAAAAAGGTAAATTGATAATGAAAGTATTGGAGTTATTTTGAAAAAAGCTATAGGTTTAAATGAATTATGAATTTAAGTTTGATATAGTAGGTATTGATTGTTGTTTAAATTTATAACAGTAATTTTAAAAAAGGAGGTGTGAAGTATATACAAGGTTAAGAAAATAGGTATAATAATTTGTTTGTGATTGCATTATGAATTCAGGACGGCAGGGTGTAGAGCTTTTAGTAGCGAATCTTTATATTGGGCTAAACTGGAATTAAAAATATCAGAGACATGCGCACAGGGCTATGAAGGTGGTTATAAAAGGTTGTTGTGATAGGGACCGAATTTCTGCATTGCTTCTAAGCCTCTCGTGCCTATTGCAACACTATTTTCCTTTAACTTTATTTTCAAACCAGAATAGCCTTCGTTTTAATTAAAATAAAAATAAAATAATTATGTAATCAATCTGTCTTAATACATTAACAATACTTAAATATTAGTAAAAATTCTGACGTATATAATGCCCACCTCAACACAGGATTATCTCGGTTAGGAGGTTTTGTTATTATTAATAATTAAAAAATATATTTGTATAAAAATCAGCATTGGTGTTAAGGCTGGACATTCACTGCAAATGCATATTTCGTCACTGCCGACGATATTCTGTTTTATAATTACGTCATTTATTGACACATTTCATAGTTCGGAATTTTTATTTTTTAAATATTAATTAAGATGTTTTTATAAAAAAAAATAACTTTGACTAAGTGAGTAATGTCTCAAAATACGGGAATAAATAGAATATACTGTTTAAAATAACAAGCGTTTTAAAATCATGAAAAAACGTAAAAATTTCTTGCAAAAACATTATAACTTTATTAATATTGAATATTTATAAATTCCCGTAGTATGGATTCTAGATAATGAAGTATACTTTATACGTATAAAAAAACACAGTATGCGTACATATAAATATTCATTAAAAATTAATGCCGCCTAGGACACTAAAAACGATTTTTCGGCCGCGGCCTGTCGATTAATGCTTATATTTTATTAATTATTATAAATAATGTCCAGTTTATTACTTTTATATAATAAAAAAGGTTCTATCTAAAAAATTGCAGTCTAGAGTGTACATTCTGATATAAATGAATAATAAAAACGCACATTTTCTTAAAAAAAAAAAAACGCCGAAATATGCATTTGCAGTGAATGTGCCGCCTTAAATAGCAATGGCGAATAATGTGTCCTTGTTATACTCCTAAGTGAGACTTACAAAAAGCACTTTTTACAACATTCTCCATTTTACTGATGATTAATGCTTAAAGATGGGTTTATTAAAATTATTGAGCATATAACTGAACATTAAATTATTCTCAATACATAAAATGCCATACGAAGTTTTCACGACCCTGTGTTATGATGGAGGAACAGCTCGCGGATGTCAAAGACAAGCAGTGCATCCAGCGATGGACCAGTTTCGCATTCCTATTCCCTATCGGGTCATCTCCGAGATGTATCTCCCGGACCGTGTTTTTAGTTGCCCTCTTGATTTGCACTTATTGTGAGGTTAACTGGATGTTGAAGACGTGTTCTCCGTATTGCAAAAAAACGGTGTTTCGCTCTCTCTATTGATCTGCAGCGGCCGCGGACCACAGACATCTTTTTATTGATTTTAAAACTGGCCGCGTTTGGTTGCAGGCTTGTCGCCGTGTTATGTCTGCAGATGTATCTGTCATCATTCACAAAGTAACTGCCATTACTCAAAAATCAGCTTTAATAATGTTCAAATAATCTCGTTACAAATCCAAGACAGAATCCATGGGATAATTCGTTAAGGCCTTCATAAAAAAATACCTATACACTGTCCTTATTCGCTGCTATAATAACATAAAGTAAAACACTTTATATAGAAAAACTTAACAATATTGCTTTCTCAACGTAACTTGGCGTGCGGCGAATATTGAACTAAAACCCGCCCCGCCCGCACCCGGCGGTAACCCCTCGCCCTGTCATTCAGTTCATTCTCGTCTTTGAGCGCGAGCTGTGTCATCTTGATTACCAATATACACTGAATTATTATGTCCAAAACACCCTAAACAGTCCGGGATGGTGCAAGAACAATTGCCAATGAAGTATTAAAGTTTTGTGAAGCTGAAAAAGCGAATAATGGACCGATATTACCGTCTGACAGTTTGACAGTTAGAATGGCCGCCATTACTGCATGGTTTCTTTAGTGCTGCCCGACCAAATTTCTGTATTTAATACGACACCGGTCACCGGACATTCTGTACATTATGTATTGTGTAATAAATTTACATACACCCTGACAACTTCTGTTATGCGACAGCGACGCCCTCCCTCGCACGCCAAGTTATAGTGGTACGTCTATAGTTTTATATATCAGAATTCCCTATAACGTCCGCGTCCGAAAATAATCAATTGAAAATATCGCTCCGCTTAGGTCGCTAGAACCTAGTTTAACTCAAAATCTTCGAACTCCATCACCGTTCGGCGGCGTGATACATATAGCCATGCTTCCTCGCACCCGCGCTTCCCACCTCTAAAGTGGAAGTATTCCGGGTCGATACGATCGGTTTTCTGAAATATTCAAAAACCGTTATAAAAAAAATCTTAAGCAAATTAATATATTGAATTTTTCTCTACAAACTCTTATCTATGGTATTGGTAGCTGGCGTTGTGACCTAAAATAGCCCTTCGATAATCATGCTACGAAAAACGCTTTAAATGTTAGAAACGCGGATAGATTAATGTGATTTTAAAATGCAAAAATAATATTCCATCGGCTGAAAACTGAATCATCATATGGATGGCGTCTTACAACAATGGGTTAAGGCAAACTCAGTTAAAACTGATATTTTCGACGTTAAACTAAACCAATATTTAATTCTGTGTTTCTTTGGACGATTAATGGTCAACTAATTGTGGTTGTAAAAAAATATTTATAAAATGCTCAGTCCACACTGTCTACACTGCTTAATCTGTTTTTATAAATAAAGTTACAATCAATACATAGGGTCATATATGGGGAACCTTTTAGAAAAAAAGAGCGTATCACACCAAGAGCTCTTAACGATCTGCGGCGGGATACTTGTTTATGCTTGTAAACGGCGGTTTTCTAACTGTAAAACTGAGTCTGTGTCACACAGATTCACCATCATTGCTCTATACTTACCTACTCATATTCTTTGGTTTTATTTGTATTTCCTCACGTATATTTATGTTTATCATGTCTCATTCTATTTCTTGTATTGTTTACTATTGTTGACAGTGAAGTGGTTTTGTGTGGGCGCCTCCCCTCACCACTTGCACTCATACGAGTTTAAGTGGCATAGGAAGGATTACTATTTTAGCATAAAGAGATGCCGAATTTTGTAGGGCCGATATGGGAGCTTTGCTCATAAAATGACCCTGGGTTTGTGGTGATGTCCCTCTTCACTATACTTATCTACTGATAATACTCCAGTAGGGTTATTGGAGCTTTATTTTCAAATATTTTAGGGTATTAAAATAGGTTTTTATAGTATTTTGCAAGTAGATACCTTAGAATAATAAACTTAAACATCTAAAATTAGGACCAACCCTCCGAAGGGGATGGGTTGCAAATTAATTAATTAATGCAATTCATTTGAAAATGTTTGCAGAGTAACAACCTTTACACGTATGAATATGGTTCATTTAAATTGTTTGGTTTGAAAATACATCTGTATAAACACCAAAATCGCAAATTTCTTTAACCCCTGAAAATAGTACATACTCACTCGTCTCTACATCATTTTAGCTGATAGAGCAAATTTTTTGTCAATCTGACAGTTTGTATTTCATTTCTGACAGCTGTCAAAATGACATTTGTGCCGCCATCTTCTCACGTCACGTCGGCGCACCTTATAAATCGGCCAAATATTGTGTAGGTATGTGCGTTTTAATTTAGCACAGGTATTTCTGCATACAATGAAAAATATTATAATTGTAAACTGGCATAAACTTTATTTATATCGGTGATATTATAATATGCAAGCAATAATCCGTCGAAAATAATGTACTTTTCCGTGTTAAAATTTTAGTTTTACATCATTTAGTAGTTTTCTTGTCCTAGCGGTGTATAAATCAAAACATATAATTCTCTTCTAAAAAAAATTATATTATTTTTTATAAAATATGCTAGAAACTGATTTTTTCTTGAAATTTTTGTTATTTTAATATATGATTTTCACGAGTATTGTTATATAGAAAATTATATGTATATTTCGACAGCGTGTTAAGCTGTGAGATCAGCGTAGCTTAGCGTCTTGGTAGCGTTAATGATGGACATTGTTGCACGGAGAATTGTGTTGTTTGATTCTTCAAACTCACACATGAATATGGAATTTAAACGAAGTAAAAATAATTTTTTTAACGTTAAACATTTTGAAAATTAAAAAAATATTTTTAGAGATTTTGTCACAATACCAATATTTTAATATAAATTTAATAAAAATTAAATATAAATTTAATATAAATTTAATATACATTCATATAAATTAAACAAGTGTATTATTAGAAATATTATTTTCATCCAGAAGTTATCTGTAGGCATCTGCCACAATTCTCTGCACCAGAGCTAGTAATCTTCTAAATATAATAATTTCGTTGTCTGTTCGTTACTTCGTGCAACGTCCGTAATTTCGTTAGAATTCACGGCTAAAAAAAAAACAAATTAAACGGCCGGAGACGGGGCTTGAACCCTAGGCTGGCAAACCGGACCGGCCGCTTAACGCATGTTGCTACCGCCGCCCTATCCGTGGACCGCCAAAAATATGCCATATTATTACATCCACTCAATAGTAAGCAAGGCGAATAGTAATAATAATAATAATATAGTACGACTAGTAAGTTATAATTTCTGAAAACACTCAAATGTGAACTAATTAATTGTTATGGTTAAAATTATTATGACTATTATTACTATTACTATTAGCATTGCTTACTATTTAGTGAATGAATTTCGTCCAGGCCTTCTTCTGTTTTCTTCCGTGCCGACTGATTACTATCATCTGTGTATGGTTTTCTGGGATATTGTGACGTGTATATAAGACCTCTCTGGCCAACGTTTCGGATCCCATTGCAGGGTCCATCATCAGGGCAAAGTCCGACTTCCACAGTCCGACATCCGTTAGTAGATACACGACACACTACATCAAGACACACACACCCTGCTTTTCCACGTGGTACTGCAATCCAGTACTTAACATAACACAAACTTGGAGACACCCTGACTTCGGTAGGGTATTGCAAGGCAATACTTAACCTACATTTCGACACACACTCATCACATCAGCCCTGATGATGGACCCTGCAATGGGATCTGAAACGTTGGCCAGAGAGGTCACATGTATACGGCAGAATATTCCAGAAACCTATACACAATAGATTATGAACGGCCATGAAAATCTAAGGATATGATTACTATCAAATTCCTATACCTGGCCATATTCGTAATGGAATGCAAGATATCTGTGCTGCAATATTAACTCGAAAAATCGGAAACTACTGGCCATACAACCTGCAGGAATTTAACCTCTAAATAAGTGAGCGATGGGGTAGGTGATTAGATCTCTCTGGGTGGGGGGGTGGGGGAGGGGATGACCGGTTGACCGGAGCCTACAAAGGTTGGCGCGGCCACTCGACATCTTGGCCCGAGGCGGTCAATCAATAGGCCGCTGCAATGTGACGTCGAAAAAATAACGCGATAAAAATATCACGTTAAAAATCTCGTTATAAAAATGTCATGATTTAAAATATGTTTTACTTTACTTTGTAATACACACACAATATGAGCTATTAAATTACAACTATAGTTTCGAGAGGAGCAGTCCCTCTCATCATCAGGTATAGATAAGGTTAGTTAGACAGGTTAGTTAGTCCCTCTCATCATCAGGTATAGATAAGGTTAGTAGACAGGTTAGTTATTAGTTATTATCTATACCTGATGATGAGAGGGACTGCTCCTCTCGAAACTATAGTTGTAATTTAATAGCTCATATTGTGTGTGTATTACAAAGTAAAGTAAAACATATTTTAAATTATAATGTTGCACCACGAAGTATCTGCCAAATCTTTCAATGATATGTCATGATTTATTCAATTCAAATATTAGTTATGTTAATTAAATTGCAGAAGGACGTCAAACGAGATATTGTAAAGATGATGTAATACAATGATTTAATTTCAAATAATAGAACGGAAATATGCAACAAGCTTTAGAATAAATGATATTTGTCTTGGCAATAATGAACTAAAATATGATTCAAGTTATATCCTAATATTCTTAATGTTATTGACATACCTAAAGATGTTCAAAAATTATTATCATCACAACTATCAACAGAATAAAAACTGCATACTTCAGACAAATGATAATTAATGTAGATAAATTATAGACACCTCACAGAGATGAATTTATTTATATGGGAAATCATGTACGGAGATCTTTTTTAAAGTATGTACAGGCTTACAACCTATCACAGGCTGGCTTAAGTGATCACTTTACACAGCGTAACGTTCACCGATAAATACTTAGCCAATAAAATAAGTGAATGTTTTTTCAATCCACACTTTCTATATATATCTGCAATATCTAAGAAATTAATTAATTTAATATAGTATTTTACCCTCATTTTGTTGTATAACTGCCAATCTCGGCACAGGTGCCTCCTAGTGGGATGAGTGGCTCATTCCTTTACATAAATGTATTTAATTTCAGGATTTTCATTCATCAGACTTTCACTAAAACATAGAATTTCAAAACGCGCGTTCACTTTGACAACTATACTGGGGCATATAAAAACCATTACATAAATAACCTCGAAGATATACAAAAGACAGGTGACATGACATATCTTCTTTATAATGAACAATAGAATTCACTCCCCTGATATCTTAAACTCCATAATCAAACATTTTGGTGTCACGAACAAGAGCCTTAAACCATTTTCTCCTGGATCATTGGAGAACAAACTACATTGAATCATCTCTTAATTTGTTTAAGCTTTGAACAGTTTATTAACCCTATTAAGAGTAAATACTAAATACACACACTTGCATACACACACACACACACACACACACACACACACACACACGCACAGGTATGCACTAACTTACCAACTAACTACTTGAATTACTACCTGTAATATATTTCTATGTAATTGATATCTGGGAGTATGCGAATAGGACGGAAGATGCGGGAATCTATAGTGTGACCGAGGAAATATACGGGGGGGGAGAGTATTCCAGATTGGGCGCTTAGTAAAAAGCTAAAAGAAGGAAAGATGCATTGCCGCGTGAGATTCTCTTGGCTTATTGAAAAGTAATGTGAATAGTGTCCACCTCTTACCCAGGACCATTTTATGATCAAATCTTCCATATCGGTCCTGCTCATTCATCACCGGTAGACATTTTTTTACTGTCGTGTCTGTAAAGGGCCACACGGCACAGATGGCCATAAAAGTCCTCCCACTGTGTCTCTCTCCTACAGTGTCTCGATTATTTAACAATTACAGATTTTATAAAGAGTCAGGAAAAATGAACAATGCCGGTATAAAAGTTTATTACCACCAACGATCGTGAAGTTTAAAGCGGGTTAGGGAAAAGAGGATAGTGAAGTGCAGTGTAAAGTACTAAATGAACTATCTAGCATTTAAATTACTTGACCATTACGATTGGCTGCATTGACTACTATCAATGGCTGTAAGAAAACCTGTGAACGAAAAATACAGCCTGATTTAGTGCGAAGAGTGTTTGAAAATTATACCTCCAGATTACGCCATGTATAGATCTTTTTATATAACCTTGCAATTGAGTTAGTGTGGGTACATTGCGTGATACGCGCATTGTTTCGTTGTGTTAAGTTTACGGACACGCCTCTCTCGTATCCGTCAAATACGACAAGTGGGAGCCCAAATTGAATGTTACAACAAGATAGAACTAACTTTTTTTTGTAATTTTTGTATGAAAATAAGATTAAGTGGGGCTGATAGTATACACACGACAAAATAGAACTGATCAAACACCAAAATTTCAGCACATACGACAGAATAGAATTCTGTACCGACGAAACTAGAGTAGGTACGATAAAATGGATTGGAGCGATTTGTAGAGCTAAAGTCTCAAAGCCTCACGCCATCACAATGAGTCAAAAATGACGATTTTAACCTTACGACAAGACAGAACATATAATTTGTATTGTGCTGACCCTAACATTGATGCTGATATTCTTGCAGACACGTTATCTTCGTTCAAAAACTCACTCATACACAACATCCATTTTCTAAACGACGACATGAACCTATAGATCCATTAAATACTAATCGCACTACACTCAAACACAAATATATAATAAACATAAATGTACATGTGAAATATAATTAATTACAAAAATACATGTTACTAGAGCGTGCCGAAGACACTTTTAATTGGGATAATGGGCATAGTCTTCACTATAATGTTTATTATCTGAGTGTCATGTACCCATTATCCTGTCAGTGTCTCTAATAAATAAAAAAAAATAAAAAAAACTGGGGTGACGAAATTACATAAAATATGAGAATTTAAATCATTAAGGGTAGTTATTGTTTCATCATCAGGGCTGATGTACCCTGATGGACCCTGCAACGGGATCCGAAACGTTGGCCAGAGAGGTCACATACACACGGCAGAATATCCCACAAGACTATACACAGGAGAAGAAAGATGTTACACATCAAAAATGAAGCGAAACGCTCGGTTTTTTGACAGGTGTCAAAAAACAAACGCCGCCATGTTGTCACGTCACGCTGGCCAGGGCCATGGGGGCAGGGCAGCAGCGGCAGACGGACGGTAGCTGGGGGCGATCGGACGCTCGTTACATAAAGCTGATCCAGATTCCTGGCCGGGCCAGCTCGAGGTCGCGCTCCGAGCGCACGCGCCGGAGAAAGCGAGCGGCGGCACGAGACGCCATTATGCATGCTAAAACCATAAAACAGTGGGTAGCGAATGTCATGCGAGGGCAATTAGCTCGCGCGGCCATTCCGGGTTGCAGCTTCGCCGGCTTATTTTAACACTACGTTTACGGCAATTTTTACTTCCTTTCATTTAACTCGTGGAGTCTGCTTGCTTGCCGGCTTGCAGGCTTGCCGTCGAAAAAACTTTGGATCGATTTTTAACCCTTTTCCCGTGATACAATCGAGCTGAAACTTGGCAAGTAGACTCGTGGCGACGATCAAGAAGATCTATCAAGTTTTCGTTAAAAAAAATTAATAATTATAATATAATATTGGATTTTAAAATTTTTTATTGGTTTTTTCAAATTGGAATCATTAGAAAAGTTTGATTATTAGCGACGGCGGCCCGATAACGTCGCGAATATTTTCTAAATTTGAATTACTCCGTCAGTATACATAATAGGTACTTCACTACGAATGTCGAAAATCTAAATTGACTGACAAATGTTTTTAGAATTTAATCTTGAAAGCATGAAGTGTCTTTTTTTTGTCTATCGATTTTTAACCCTTTTCCCGTAATCCAATCGAGCTGAAACTTTGCAAGCAGACTTGTGGCGACGATAAAATGATTTTTCAAATTTTCGTTAAAAAAAATAATAATTTTTGTAAAGTTTTGTAATTTTTCAATTTTTTAATGGTTTTTTCATACAATTGAGTAAGTTGAGTAAATTGTAAAGATTCCGACGCATATGGTAGACACGAAACCCGAAAATGAGAAAGGGGGTATTGTAAAAACTTGGTTTTTATGAGTTACTTTTTATATACCCATCTCTATGGGCACCCATCAAATTGACGGACTAACATAAATATACAGGGTGTACCAGAGCTTGCAGCGGAAACTTGGCCGGTAGATTCCTGACTGTGTTATGAGTCTAAAATGTTCAAGCAACCATGACCTAAAATTAATAGTTATGGAGATATGTAATATCAAAATTTGCATTTTTTTCAATATTTCTGACTAATTTTTTGCAAAAAGTTGAACTACCATTACAATAACGTATATTGATCATGAAAAATTCATTTGCTTCAATACGACTTAAATAAAATTATGAAAACCTTGTAAAATATAACTTTTTTCAATTTTTGCAAGGTTTTTTTCATTTTATTCGACTTGTATTAAAGCGAATGAATTTTTCATAATCGACATTAGTTACTGTAATTATAGTTTAACTTTTTGCAAAAAATAAGTAAGAAATATTGAAAAAAAATGCAAACTTTGATATTGCATATCTCCATAACTATTGATATTAGGCCATGGTTGCTTGAACATTTCAGACACATAAAATAGTCAGAAATCTACCTGCCAAGTTTCTGCTACTAACTCTGGTACGCTCTGTATAACTTAAAATGTTTTATTGTGTTCTCTTTTCTTTTTACTTGTGAGGCATTCCATCGTCACGGGTGGGACATTTTTCTAGTAAATTGTCATTATATGTTAAAATTTTACAACGTAGGTATATACATATTTGCAATTTGTAATATTTCTTCTCGAAGAACGCAACTTATTATATCTTCAATCATTAATCGAGCAACAGAAAAAAAAAGAAAATTGAAAAATAGAAAAGAAGAAAAAACTTTCGGAAAAAAAATATTTTCGAAAAAAAATTAATGTTATGTGCGAGAATTTTGATACTCCATGTATTATTCTTGCCGCCGCATTTATAATGGACTGTAGTCCATCCAGCATAAATGCTATTACAGTAAATGTATATTATAGATATCTCACAGAGACGAAACTGTATTTCTTGTGGGAAAGTAGGTATAGAAGTCATTTGGGTATACATAAGACTTATGACCTATCTTATGGTTGGCTTAAGTGATCACTTTACACAATGTAACATTCGTCATTTCCGCCCATGATAGAATATACCATGCTTACTAATTTTTTGAAAGTTGTATATATGTTCAAATTGTGTGGCAAGCTTTCACACACGAGTTGTAACCGCCTTTCCATGCGGCCTGCACAAAGCCATTTTCATTCCCCTAAATCCCCACAGATGTCGCTAATTATTTTAATATCGTTAATATCGCTAATGAGAAAATCTACAATTGATTTACGGAATTTGAGAGCAATATACTTTTTTGTGTATGAATGACTTCTATATCTACTTTCCCATAAGAAATACAGTTTCGTCTCTGTGAGATATCTATAATATACATTAATTGATTAATAATGTCTCTAATGACATAAATCCAGCACTGTTCTGAAAGATTTGAACAAACTCAAAATATTATGAATTGCTATTACAGTAGTCCACACGTGAAACCACCAATGCATTTATGGGTAAGGGAAGGTATATCCGAATACTTTTAATCTGTGATAAAAACATGCACTTACAGTTTTAATTATTTGTGTAGTTATGGAGAGATCTGAATCGATGTACACGCCCAACAACTTAACTGCAGATTTAGCATTCACAGACATTGATTCCTGGATCAGATATTGTCGTCTAGATGTCGCAGCCCATAGTAGCTGTGTCTTGGATGGATTGGGTGGTCTAGATCTAATATTAAAATACTCACTTAAAATCGTCACTATAATATGAATATTAATATTATGTATCATTGAATTATTTCATACAAAGAAGATAATTTCATAAAATTAATTTCGTTCAGGTATGATTAACCAGATACTGGAAGACGGTCCTGTTAGAAGCCTCAAAAACCGTCGAGCTTGCTTGCGAAGATGTATGAATGTAGATGAAGCGAAAGTTGTATGTCAGGACAGAAGAGTATGGCGCTCTTTCCTCTCTGCCTACCCTCACGGGGAAACGGCTTGATGGTAAGTTAGTTAGTTAGGCCCGGTTGTTTTAAATTCGATCAAAGTAAGCGTAGAGTTTAAACTGAAATTTTACGTTCTCCACCAATCAGACGATCCGTTTTCGTAAAAATCTATGCTTTTATCGACCGCTTACTTTGATCGAACTTGAAACAACCGGGCCTTAGTCTGCATGCTCTCGTTTTTCTTCCATCTACGTGAGATGATGGAGGTATGGCGTCCAGTTCTCATCCAGGCAAAGGCAAGTGGAGGCGGTCAGCTCTTCTTTCGGTGGCTGCAAAGTCCAACACAAGACGATAATCTGGAGTCAAACACAATGAGCTGGAGGTCTCAGCAGGTTGCCGCTTTATTCTGTCGCTTCGTTTCATTGTCGAGCAATGCTTTAAAGTGTATTTGCACACATGAGTAGAGTCACCAGATGCAAAAATTAAAAATGGAACAATCAACTGTAAAATTTATAGAAGCGGAGGACATTTTAAAATGAACTACATTTAAGATATAAGCATTTATAAGGGTTAACCTTGAAACCCACGCAGTTTACATATTTTTATACTTCATAATATTTCATGTTTATGACAAATGCAACTATTAATTTTATTTCCAACATCATTTCTCTATCATAAAAGGATATTTTGTAACATATGATTTTGTAAACATTTTTCTGATTTCTTAAAAATGTTTTTTAATATCAAAATAGGACTGTCTATTAGGATTATCAACGACATGTTGATAAACTATGTTTAAAAAAAAATTAATATTATTCATGTAAAACAACATAGACGTCAATAGAGAATATACCTGTACATATTATGTTTAGGTACATATCTCTGTCACACATGCATATTGTATCAAACCACCATTTGAAATAATTTGTTTTTCCTACATATTTCTACTTAATCTACAAAGATACCCATATCCATAACTTTCCTTAAATATACACCTGTGGACCAATCATAGGTATATTAATGTTCCGAATGTTTCAAACGGTATTTAGATGTTTTTGGGGTACCTCCGATAAAATATATATAATGTTAGTAATAATTATGTGAAGTACAGAAAGAATAATACATTTTAATGGAAAGGACACTATTTTCAATGTGAAAAATAGGTAATCATCCTCTTTTGTAAATTATATGGTTACTCCAATCCTGTGCATACCTACAAGATCATGAAAAAGAGATCTCATTTTTTAAAACTAAAAGTTGTAGAGAACAAAGTATATTTTATTTGATACCTCTCATTGAAAGTAATTTATTTTAAGCACAGAATAAGTACACCATTGATTTACTGCTTGAACCTGTTTCATCTGATTAGATGCTGTCTGGAAACATTGCTTGTCACCAAGGTCACCATCAGAAACATTGATTCTTATCTTGAACCGAGGTGTGTACCAAGGTTTTCATGTTTACTGGCTAGGCATATCACAAATAAACAAGATCACCAGTTTTTAGTACAGCCACAGACACTTTCATTTGTTATATACTTCTCATCTAAAAACCTATTCGCTTTCCTTTGTACTAAATTCAATGCTTAAAATTAATAGAGCGAGATGGCATCATCTGGCTTTTTCTTATTTTAGGAGGAGCTTAATCGTAATCGCTATCACAACACTGGTTACTATTATAAAGGTAGTATCTAATGTAATAAATAAAAAAATAACAAATAAAATTGAAGTTTTTATTATACTCCGTTTCTCATTTACTAGTGGAAACAGGTTTGGCTCTTAACCTACGCGTTGGGCTTCGATCGGGCAACGCTACGAAAGCGAGTAATAAAACATTTCTAAAAATCCAAAATTATACTATAATTAATAATATTTTTAAATAAAAATTTGTTAGATCATTTTTATCATTGCCACGAATCTGTCTAAAAAGTTTTAGCTCGATTGGATCACGGGAAAAGGGTTAAAAATTGATCCAAAGTTTTTTCGACAGACAAGCAAGCAAGCAGACGCTATGAGTTAAATGAGAGTAATAATGAACTTTGTTTTCACCACTTTTGTATTGAAAAATATCAACATGTTTCAGAGCCCATGGCCCCTTCGCCAGGATACAATTGTATGCTAACAAATTAAATTCAAAAATCGATGTACAGACAATCAAAATATAAAAATTGTATAAAATATAATAATTAATTAAGTATTAATGCCAATTAATTAAGTATTAAATGGCCAATAATAATCTGTCAAAGGAAGCAAGACTAGCGGTACACAATCGCGTTCTAGTGTCAACTCTGACGTATGGAAGTGAAGCCTGGAATTGGCAAAAGAGGAATGAAAGTAGACTGAATGCGGTCACTAAGATGCTTGTGTAGAAAATCTTTGGTCGACAGAGTGAGGAATGAACAAATTAAAAGTGAATGTAATTCTGGCTGTAGTGTGGTAGATAGAATAAGAAAGGAGTGTTGAGATGGTTTGGTCATGTGGAACGTATGAGCGAGGAAAGGATGGTTAAGAAAATATACGAGTCGAGTGTTGAAGGCAACAGGAATAGGGGGCGTCCGCGAAAGACCTGGCACGATGAGATACTACAATTATTTGAGGATGGCCCTGTCAAAAGCCGCAACAACCGTAGAACTTGTATGAGAAGATGTACGAATGGGGCCGAAGCAAAAGTGGTGTACCAGGATAGAAGAGTGTGGCGTTCAATCCTCTCTGCATACCCCTGCGGGGAAACAGCGTGATGGTCAGTTTAATTAATAAATCGGTAATTAATTTCCAGTTTTTTCATTTGTCCCACGCAGCTCCTCCCAATAGTTATTTTAAACCAACGATAACGAAAAGATTATTTCTTGATGAGAAGAGGGAAAAGTGATGGTTCTTGATGACAAGTGGCAATATTACATATTTTTACTATCAGCCGTATAAAAACTTCATTCATAAAATGCTCGATTCATTCAGCAGTACTATTTCAGCCTCGCTGATCATTCAGCTGATGATACAGCCTTCTCCAGCCGGTTCCCTCGTTGCTGGGGATCGTGATCCCCGGGTGGTGACCTTTTTGATATCCTTGATGATTCTCCACACCTTTCTCTGCAGCTCGCAGAGCCTGGAGAGCCGTGAAGAACCCTTAAAAGGGCCCGGGCTTATACGTATTGGGGGCCTTTTTTATGAAGATAGATCGGACCTTGATGGCTCATCAAGTACTGAACAGAGAGGAAAAATGGAAGGGCTATGTTAAAAAATTGAAATTCCAACCCTTCTAGGATAAGATGATTATGATAACTATTACACTTGATACTTTGTAGATACATAATTACTACCTTATGAAAATAAATATTACTGACGAATTCAAAAAAATATTATAATTGTGTTCTATAACGCCACTCTGGGACAGGCGTAGCCTAGTAGAGTGGCATAATCCACAAATTTAACAAAAAAAAATGTATCATTTATCTTATATTTTAATATACCTTTATTTGTAAACAAGGAATTTTTGGACTAAATATAAAAAAAAAATTAAAATTGGTATTCGGTATGCATGTTATGAGTATATTTCGTGAAGCTTTAGAATCTTATATCCACACATCAACACGCTCAAAATATATTTTCAAATGTAAGAAAATTGTAAACTTTGCTGTCTTTGCTTTTATATCCCACTATCTTCGTGAGTTCAATTATTAATTTATATTTAACTGGTTGAGTTTCGAGAGTATCAAAATCTCACATCAACAGGTCTCACATTAATAAAATCCCACATTAACATACACTCATCATAAATAATCTCTATAACATGAACGCCAAATAATATGAATACACAAATTATTTATTTATATGGCATGAGCTACAATTTATATGTTTAAGATTAAAGACATCTAACTCACCCGCTTTTAGATAGGTAATATAAATATTTATAGAGATAAATATAAATAATATTGCAAATAAATAGCCTCATTCAAAAAATAATAATTACAATTTCAGTTATTCAAATTTATAAGTAGGAAATAAAGCAAAAATGTTTTCACAAAATTATTAACATCTCAAAATCGACGGCAGTATTTTCTTAAATGTAATCAAGCCTTCATGAAATAATGTGTCACAAGCACAAATTCGCTGGGCTCATCACCAACCCTATGCAGCCTGTGCAATATTGAATGTTATGATAGTTCTTTTTTTAAGACTTTATTTTTTAGTTATTTATTTTAGACTTTTTATTTATTTCAATGCTATACACAAAATACATTCATTTTAGGTGTATTTTAACTATGCTTGTCTCAATAGAAAACTCTATATTAAGATAGGCAAAGTTATCAATTTTCTTATATTAAATAATATATTTTGAGTGTGTTGATGTGGGGATATAAGATTTTAAGCTACACGAAGTATACTCATAACATGCATACCGAATTCAGAATTTTTGCGAGGTAGTCACTTGCTCACGCCTGCCTGTCGATTTTTATTTCTTGAAATAAGAGTAAATTGTAGAATAAGAAGAGGCTATGTGGAAGAACTGGAAAGTTCCTGGGTAATTTAATGGTGTTGGTGAGCGGGCAGTCCGACCAGCCCAGAGTCATGTATCATACATCGACTGCTCTGCGGGCAAAACCAGTGGCGGAGGCCGACATGACATTTCATTTTATTATAAATGTATTATGATTATTTTTTTTTTGTTAATCGTACAATACATTGTTTACATGGAGACATTTTATTGAGATATTATTTGTTTTATGTATGTCTGTTCATAAAATATTCATACTTTGTACTCTATTTCACTCTAGGACCATATATTGGGGTCAATAATGACCTATTGACGATCTGTTTGTTAAAAAAGGTAGTATATATGGAATCCGCGCGTGGCGCAAGTGATGTCGCGCAGATCGTTGCGGAGTAGCGAGGTACAGTAGCCGGCAAACACCTTGAAATTTTTCGGCGTAGTGGGGGAAAGTTTGCGCATATACCATTCCACCAAAATGACCTAAATTTCATCTTCTGCGCATTCTCGCACTGCGCCAAAATTTTTCAAGAAGTATGTACCTACATGCAAAATTAAGTACTGGCAACTGTACGTACTTGCAGTGAGCCGGCCGGCCGGGCACTCTGCTCGCAGACGTGATTCCGTGTACACGCGCACGATGTTTGCAATAAATAAGGAGTCCCGTTGTCAAGTGTATTGTTCAGATAATTCGCCGCCAACTATAGATATTTTTAAAAATAAGAAACAAAATAAAAAACGTCAATATTTAGTAATAAAAAGATATTGAATTAAAATATCTTGATCGTATCATATGTACTTGAGTGTTTTTTATATAATACATCAAGTTTTGAGCGTCGTTTTTCAATATGTATCTACTCGTATACTGTAAAAAAGAAATGTATCATATTAAAAATACGCAAAAATCTTATCGATCGGTTTAATGATTTGAAATAAATTTATATAAGTAATGAATTAATATACGTAAATACGAACTTTTTCTCGATTAATTTTCAATGGATGTAAATCGAGTGATGTCATTTTCCTATACAGAGTAACTAATTTACTCGGATTAATATCTATTCGACAGTTATCCATTCAAATATTTCCTGGGTCACCTAGAACTCATCTTTTTCTCTTCCACAACAAAATTCCTTTTTGTTTTACCACACCACCCTGCATGTCAAATCACATTTAAAGGTGCTGGTTTACGTTTTCAGTTACCGCAATCAAATCCTATTTAATTTTGCGTACTACACAGGCTGACGAGGGGTTGTATTTTTCCCGAATAAAATAAAATAAATAATTTTCATTTCTTTCGCCCCCACTGAGTTGCGTAGGCACGCAGGTTAAACAAAACCAGTCCACGGGGCGCGCAGGCAGCAGGCAGGAGGTAGCAGGCTGTGCGCGAGAAGGGAGGCTGCTCCGGTCAAGGCGAGGCTGTTGAAGTGACATTTGACTCGGGACACAGCCTGCGAGGGCGCGGGGAATACGCACAGATAAATCCCCATACAATCAACGTATATTATAGATATCTCACAGAGACGAAACTTATGTTTCTTATGGGAAAGTAGGTATAGAAGTCATTTGGGTGTACATAGGACTTATGACCTATCTTATGGTTGGCTTAAGTGATCACTTTACACAATGTAACATTCGCCATTTCCACCCATGATAGAATATACCATGCTTATTCATTTTTTGGAAGTTGTATATATGTTCAAATTGCGTGGAAAGCTTTCACATATGAGTTGTAACCGCCTTTCCACGCGGCCTGTACAAAGCCATTTTCATTCCCCTAAATCCCCACAGATGTCGCTAATGAGAAAATCTACAATTGATTTTACGGAGTTTTGAGAGCAATAGCTAAAGTTTCGTCTCTGTGAGATATCTATAATATACGTTAATTGATTAATAATGTCTCTGTGACATAAATCCAGCACTGTTCTGAAAGATTTGAACAAACTTAAAATACCCCATACAATCATCCGTATTCTGAACTTGACAGTATAACATTGTGACGCCGTTTTTTGACGTATTATGATCGACAGGTTTGAAATTAATGAATTCAATCAATTAGAAAATTAATTATTCGCAATTGTGAATAACTTATCATTTGTTTACGTTTTAGAGCTTTTTGATTGATTGAAATAATTAATTAAAAACACGAAAAACACCAACACAACACTAGAATGGCTCAAAACTATCACATAACACAAGACAAAACAAAAACAGGACAATCCCGACTAATTTGCAACGGACTAAAACTATACAATGACCTGCCACAACACACCAAACAACTGACAAATTCAAAACACATGTGACAAAAATGCTAAAACTCGGCCAACGATAAAAAAATGACTTTGTATCTTAATTATATTATTATTATTCTCTTATATTGAATTATGTAAAAATTTTATCCATAAACCTCTTAGGTTTCCATTATATTTTAAATAAATAAAATAATAAACATCGAAATTGACGGCAATACAAAGGTATGCATACCTGTCAAGATTTGGATAAAGATCTGACATCCCAATATTGCAATTTTTCGAATAGCACAGAATATTTCGCAGCTATTAACCACTACTAAAGATAGTGATTCTCGTACTACTAATATTCTATCATTCCGTAATGAAGGAATCCGAATTAAGTGTGGAGAGTTTATTGTTTCAGAGGTAATTTTGTAGAACTCCATAATGACACGTATGGAAATAAAAACAAGTGTTTTTTTAGTTCTGCCTTTTTAATTTTCTGAGACGCGTTTCGCCTTACGAGGGCTATCAAGGGATAATGATAACAAAATTGCCTTATGAGGGGATTGCCCTCATAAGGCAATTTTGACAAATAAGGCCAAATGCTTCACAGAAAATTATTTATTTATTTATTTATTTTGTTTTGGGGAAAATTAACAGCAAAACAATCTTAAAAATATGAAATAATGGTTTTTACAATTATGCCAATTACAAATTTTCCACTGAATTTAAAAATTTACTTTAACTTACTTTAATAGCGAGTGGAGAGGGTGGAGGGGAATGTGGGACGGGAGTAGAAGGGAAGATATACTGTGCAAATTAGTTTGGGTGCGGTAGTGTAGATATTGTTTGTTTTATGTTTCTTATTGTTGCGTTGAAAATGTCAATGTGGTAATAATTTGTGTTAAATGAATTTGTGGATCTGTACATAAAGGAGTTTTGTTTTGAATTAGTCTTACAAAAGGGGAGATTAAAAGTAGGTGAATGTCTGTTATTGCGAGTTGGGATGTGGTAAGATATTCGTTGAAGAAGTTCCGGACTATCAACTAGATTGTGTGTTATTTTGAATAGCATCACCGCGTCAGCTATGTTAAAAAGGTAGAACTTAAAAAACAATTATTTTTATTTCCATATGTGTGAGTGTGGAGATCAAATAGACAGTTTTTAAAGCATTGCTTGCCCACATTAGTTATGTGGTAATAAACTTGAATTCTTACTAAGTGTGAGGTCAAGAATATATGCTGCTGAAATGAGTTACTTTGGAGGAGTAACATTATTGAACCGGGTAAGAAGTAGGTACCAACCAGTAGTAGGTATAGTCGAGCTGGAACGTATTATTGTACGATTTTTTGTATACGATCTGTTAAAATTGATTTGAGCTGAATTAAATAGTCAAATACAACGGAGATGATCGTTGTACGCAAAAGGTACCAACAAAAATGTGCGTGTGTGTTTACGAACATTCCATTAATAGATCGGAAAAATAATGCAATAATAAGAAGTACGAGCATGCTAAAAGTGCAGTAGTGTCTACTTTTTTTCATAGAATGTAAATAAAATAAAATCACTTCTTCTTCAAATGTAGCAAATTTATTTTGTGGTAACATAATTATAATTAATATAAATTAACTTTGTTTAAACCACTTATTTATTGAAAAAAATCAACATGTTTCAAAGCCAATGGCTTCTTCATCAGGAAAACAAAAATAATATTTAAAAATCGAAGTATAGATCAAAATATTAAAAAGTGATATATAGAAAATAATAATATAAAGTACCTAATTAACATGAAAATAAATTTAAAAGATAACTATTTGCAAAAAGGACCTGATTATTTATAATATTCAATTTTTTTTTCAATTTTTTTTCAATAAATAAGTGGTTTAAAGAAAGTTAATTTATATTAATTATAAAATAAAATCACATAGGCCACGGACGTCTATTTACGATAGAATAATTAATAAATTGTTGTAGTGTATCCCAAATCTCGAAATACGGACACCGATAAAAAGTTGGTTCCGGTTATCTCCGGTATATTTCAGATTCTTTGTGTCGAACGAATCTAAACTAAGCCCAGTGCTAACTGAACGCTAGTTAATAGACGAGAGAGAGTGAGAGCTTGCGCTCTCCTCTTTTATAGCCGCGCCCCTTTGTACTCTCCTTTAGGTGGCCAGCCTGAATATATCACAATTATGAAAGATTATGAAGCTAAAATTATTCTTAGGTTTTCACGGCCGTTCAAAATCTTCTGGTCACGTTCACCTTTTATACAATGTTGATTTCGCGATGCGTCGAGAACGTTCTACTAGTTTCTCCATATTCCATTTGATTATGACAATAGCTCAGTTGATTCGATAATGCGCCGTTAGACTCTCGTGACAATATCACGGACATGACTATATTACTGAAGGTATTTAAATGAAAATTTATTATTATTTAATCCTGGCAACAATGTATTTATTTCAAAATGAACAACAAAATCCTAATAAGTACATGTATTTTATGCAGCATTTTGTAAATGCAATACTATCTTCGCTCTGCAAATATCTGCATTACAATATGCAGCTCGTAATAATATTAAAATGCTCACTGACCTTTGCAATAGAAAGTGAAGGTTTCAAATGCCCTCATAGTGCATCTAGGTGCACCTTGTGATTGATACGTCAGTGAATGTGATCTGTTAAATGCCTTTCCATTGCACTAAAATGCACCGCGTACAATGTGCCGATTTGTATTACAAGTTAAATTGAAAACAAATAACGGCGCTGTATGCCGCTTTCGCAACGATATCGATTCTTATGACTGCTACAACACTAGGCTCATTCATGTTTTTGGTTCCAAAACAGATGAAACGTCAAAATTTACGAAGTGTTCAATGTTATATCTACAATAGTAATCAAAGTAGTATTGCAAACGATAAGTGGTATTTTAAGAATATATATATTTGATTGCTGTTATATTATATTGAACATTTAACGATTGTGGTGACATTTGATATGAAATATTAAAATATAAACATTAGACTGGTGTAATAATTTACGTCCTCAGTCTGTTAATCGGCGGCCCCGTAGTCGAGTGGATATGACACTAGCTTCTCATGCATAAAGAATTGAGATCGAGAGAGTTGAGATTCTCATCTCAACTGGGATTCAACGTTCTTTTCCTTGAGGTCAAATTACATCTATGTAATTTTGTCAAACCTGCATCTGTCGTAGCGTTCTAAGTTGAAATTTAAAAATAAAAATTAATATAAAAATATTGAAACAATATTTTTATATGAAAGTCTGTTCAAAGAACACAGTTACAGGATTTGGTCCCCATAGGGATGATTAATTAATGAAGCATAAATCATACAGGTCTCACAGAGACGAAGCTATTTATATGTGAGAAAAGTGGATGGAGGTCTTTCATACGATGGCTCAGGGTTTACAACCTGTGTATGAGCTGGCTTAAGTTATCACTCTACACAATGCAACATTCACCGATTCCATCGCAAGTGTAATAATTCCAATTACATAAATCCATCTATTTAGTGTAATAAACCATGAATATTATTCCACACCGGAAGATTTTCTAGGTAGGGTTGGAATTTTTTCTTTCACTACCGAATTAGTCATCTTCAATTTAACAACTTTATAAAAAATACGTAAATTATGACTAACACCAACAGACAAAATAATTTAATATTGACAAATTCAAAAAGGTATTTAACTATAATTTCAGATATTTTTTAAACGCACCGTATGTATTACCGAGAAGCGAATCTCGACGTTTCGTTGGATACTTATCCAACGAAACATCGAGATTCACGAGCGGAGGTGGAGGTCGGACTCCGAAGTCCGACCTCCACCTCCGCGGGCAAAGGTCGTCCTCCTGATGACGTTGGATAAGTATCCAACGAGACGTCGAGATTCGTTTCTCGGTAATACATACGGTGCGTATAAAATATCCGAAATTACAGTTAAATATGTCTAACGACCGTAATAACAACCTTAACTCTTTAAATTCAAAAAAGAATCAACATTATTATTATAAGTATTTACGTTTTCTACATCATTAGATGTAAATACCCGTTTTTTAATACTATTCCTATTTCAAGTGTTGTTTTTTGATTTTCTCCCAGTTTTTTTGCATTTTTAGCGTCTTTACAATTTAGAGACGCAGCTTAGGGCAAGGGTATTTATGTAATAGCATTTTTGCACCGTGTACTATGGTGATTTTATGTTGGAATTAACAGTTGTGCATCCAGATAGCGTGCGATGGTTCCGTCATATGCAGAGTTCCTGCCGCTTGCCTTAAACGGCGCGCTATCTGGATCACGGCTAAAACAAAATGAATACTATCTCATTTGCGTAATGCGTATCTTATGCGGTGTTATTGTGTTCATGGAAATTTTTATGTAAGCGCTCGTTTGTTGTGCGTTGCGCTAGTTTATTTAAATCTTTTTATAAGTCCTCACAGAGGAATCTTCTTCTCTAGTAGTCCTTGATCAGGTCACTTCATTTAGTTGGAGATAACTCTCTTCTTTTCTTGTCTTACACATCACCACCAGCTCCTACAGATTACCATCCTCTCTACTGATGATATGTCCAAATATTACAGGATTGCATCACAAGCAAATCGTAAATAATCTATCTTGAACATCAATTGATTCAAAATTGAGGCATTTCTATGTGTATTGAATTCCAAAATATTCTAAAAATTTTCCTGTAGTACCCTTACAACCCCATATTTATTTAGAAACTATTAAATTAAATTCATTAACTTTTAAATAACTATTCACATTTAAAACCCATTTTCCCAGAATATACTCGACGCAGGTCATTTAACATTCGGATTGCATAGCATATCTTGTCTATTTTTTTTTTGTATTTATTTAATATTACATACAGCATTATTAAAATAAAATCTAGTCTATTTAATGAATATTGATACATAAATTTTATCGTTGTACCTCTCCAAAAAGACCCAAGAGACTCCCTCTTAGACAAGACACAAAAATTGGTCTCAAACTCTTGTGTCTTGTGTGAGAGGGACTTACAGGGAGAGGGAAAGGAAGATGGATTTATTCGTAACATTTGAAATATAGAGCAGTTACCTTGCAGTTGCTGTTGCCTTTTGCACTGCACTACCAAGCCTCGTTCAGGGATCTCCTTTTCTAGGATTAATCCCACAAGAATCTTACATTGTGGTACTGGCTGAAGCATTGTTCTTAGTCATCGCAGTATTACGACATGTCATTCAGGATATTCCATTCATCAGTCTTCTTCAGCATACTCCAATACTTGTGGTGCTGCTGCCCATCATCATGTTGGGGCTTGTTACGCTTCAGGAAATTCTCTTCTTCTTTTTTGTGTTATTTTGTCTATAACTTGAATGATACCACTCTATTTCTCCCAGTCTAGAGCCACATAGATCACAAACTTAAAAAAGGTCCCTTTCATTTTTTTTATTTATTACATCTATATTATAGCAGCCAGTCCCTATGATCATGAGCTTCTCAAAAATCTCATCGTTTCTTTTGGCAATTTAAAATCTATATGCGTACATAAATTACGCAATACGTATACCTATGCGCAAATCTCTGATATTTTTAATTCCAGTTTAGCACAATATAAAGTTTTGCTACTAAAAGCTCTACACCCTGCCGTCCTGAATTCGTAATGCAATCACAAACAAATTATTATACCTTTTTGTTTAACCTTGTATATACTTCACATCTCCTTTTTCTAAATTAGTGTTATAACTTTAAACAACTATCTATATAATATAAATAAATATTATATAAAATGTAAAAATATAAGAACACCATCCGGTGCTTTCATTCAACTTTAATTGAAATTTAATTTTCATGAAAGTAAACAAATAGATCAGCGAATTATAAACGAAATTTACTAGATGAGCTAAATTGTTATAATTAACAAACGAAAGTGTGGAAATGATAAAGATGACCAATAAAATAAAGAATACTTTATTAAAAACGAATATCATCCTCTACCAGAATAGTGACAACACATAGACAACACACAAGAACAAGAGACTATATAAGAAGTGATATACCGCGGACTAATAGAGAGAGATATGATTTCCTATACACTGCGATCGATTTCTATAATGGAATCCCCAACAGCATCAAGGAATTAAATAGTGTAGGACTATTCAATAAACAGCTGAAGGGACTTGTGCTGGGGAATAGATAACTGTTTAACAAATCAATATGCTGATATTTAATATGTGTACCCATTTATTTTACTTTATTTTCTGTTTCGTCATACCAGCATATAATTGCTGTATGGCGACATGCTATTTAATTTTAATTAATATAATGTGATCATTTATAAGAATATAAAAATAAAATAAATATTATCATAAAAAAGTCACTTAATTAAGTGTATTATAAGTCACTATGAATTCACACATCACAAGATATTGCAAATAAATAAAAAAAATTAAAACTATTTATCATTTAAGCATTCCAATCAGGCCATCTGTCAAAAGCCTCTGTTAAGCATCAGAATAAGATGTGACGTCAGCATGAAAAACAGCATGCGTGAGATTGCATTACACGTACATACCGATAGAGTTAATGCGTTTAATACTCACCAATCTGCCGTGTGGTCCTTTCAAAAGGATCGGTGCATACCGCCCGCCATCTGCGCTCTCTCCATTCACACGAAAAGTGCAAATGGAGAAAGTTCACCGATAAAAGTAAACTGTATCACTTGTATATTCGGTAAATCTTAATAATAATAATATTGGATTATTCATATAGCGCCATTTTTGTGAAAATTTCACCTCAAGGGCGCTTTACACACAAAAAACTCTTACATGCTAAAATCATAGAATAACAAAATGAAAAAGAAAAGAGAAAGAAAAACAGCTCAAAACATAAAATAGTAAAAAAACAAAGAATATTAAAAAGGTTCTGGGAAAGATTTTGTAAACAAGTGCGTTTTAAGTCTTTTCTTAAATAAAGTCTCTGAATCCGTGTTTCTTATCAGGGAGGGCAAAGAGTTCCACGCTTTGGGACCCGCCACCGCAAATGACCCTTCGCTGAACCTAGTTTTCTGGAACTGACTTGCAGGTTCCACAATCCTTCCCACCGCTGACCTAAGAGTTTGACGTCTCCCATTTATGTTGTCTGGAATACAGAGCTCCTGAAAATACAGAGGCGCCATGTTATGAGTTGCCTTGTACATCAACCAATACAGTTTGAACTCTACTCTCTCAGGAAAACGAAGCCAGTGCAATTCTGGCAGAAGGGATATTTTGTGCGAGAATTTTGACGTTCCATATATGATCCGTGCTGCAGCGTTTAGAACAGATTGTAGTCTATCGTGTTGAAACATCGGTAGGCCAGCGTAGATACCATTGCAGTAGTCCACACGTGATACAACAAATGCATTAATGAGTAAATGGGCTTGTACTTACCAAGTAACTAATTAGATAACTTACAGATGAGTTAGGTTGGTTGACTATGTTTTTTACTAACATCGATACGCTGAGCCGCAAGTATCCTTAGAATGAGTTCTACAAGGTTTTTACAAATGGTACTTTTATCAGGTACCCCAAGGCACGCGAAAAGCTCGACGACAATATTGAGAAAGATGACAAACATTGAGAAAGATGCTAAATATTGAGAAAGATGGCAAATATTGAGAAAGGTGCCAAATATTGAGAAAGATGCCAAACACCTTGGAGGTTAGATCAGGACTCATTTCTAGTATTTATACATTTCCTATTTTATCAAAAATGTACGTTTTGTACATGATAGTACATTTAGGAGATGACAAGATCATTATCATTCTCTACTTCTGCAATAATACATATCTAGCTAAGGATCATTCATTCATTAATCTTCATCCCCTTGTCCTAGTAGGGTCGGGGGCCCAAGGACTCGACAAGGTGTTTCCATGTTCCCTGTCTTTCGCTACTTCTGTATGAGTCAACCAGTCTAGATCCATTCTGTTTTCATGCACATTTTCCTGTTGCCTCTCCCAGCTTAATCTGGGGCGACTCATCAGCCGTCTTCCTTCCGGGGTTGCCAGGAGGATTCTTCTTGGTATTCATTCCTCTGGCATTCTTAGCAAATGTCCAAGCCACCTCTATTGTGATTTTTCTTTCACTCTGTCCATCAATGTGACTCCCGCTACCCCCTTAGAAAACTCATCTCGGCAGCCTGGATCCTTGCTCCAAATTCTATAATCATAATTCTATAATCCAAATTTTATATCCATATATTAGGGTGGGCCTGTACACAGATTTGAAAACAGTCAGTTTTGTCTTGACACTAAGCTCGGATTTTCTTATCACCTCTCTATACAGAGAACGTAGAACGCCGGCTGCAGCTCCAATTCTTCTATTTATTTCACTTTCCTGCCTCCCGTCACTAGAAAATTCCACCCCAAGGTATTTGAATTTTTTGACTTGCTTCAGCTGAGTCCCCTGTATGCTGATCGAGCACTGCTCTTGATCTACGACCATAACCACATGAATGGGTCCATGAATCTATTATATTATAAGGTGTTACAAGTTATTTTATTATTTATTAATACTTCTAGGTTAGGTTAGGTTAGGTTTTATATTAATTTATTGATTGCTACATTAATACGGAGTAAGTATCAGAGCAGTCACAACGGATCGCGCGGTGCCTCCCACGCGCGGAGGTCCTCCGATGCGAGATAGCCTTATCTCCCCTATCTAGTACAAACAGTAGTCGCTCGGCGGCGGCAAATAAACCAAATAGTACGGGGAGGGTATTGTGATGTCACTTCGCGCTACCACAAAAACCAAACACGATTTTACGCGGGGGGAAAAGTAGCGAGATTGTTAATCGCTATTATAATCAGGGCGCGTTAAGATTATTAAGTGTGGGAATAAGATAATGGACGATTGTATCGACCTGTTGTCGCAGGAATCAATTTTTTCGAAATGTGCTTGCATGTGGTATTCGCTTGCGGGAAATAATTAAAAGTTTGACCGAAGCATAATAGGCAAATACAGTACGATGTTGATAATTAAAATACATGATAAAGTATATATTGTGATCTTTGAAAGATTTGGCAGATACTTCCTAGGGCAACATTATAATTTACAATATGTTTTATTTTATCTTTGTAATACACACAAACACACACACACACACACACACACACACAATATGAGTTATTAAATTACTACTATAGTTTCGAGAGGAGCCGTCCCTCTCATCAGCAGGTATATATAATAACTAACTTTTCCAATAACTGTATATTATTCAAACATATATTTAAAGGTGTTTGAATTGTATGATTACTAGTATTTGTTGAGTTGGACTTAAATAATTGATTTGTATTTGTATGTAATTTTTTTTATTACATGATGACTTTCAAAGCTTGTGCTATTTATTGCTTTTCACTCCATATTATTATTATTATTTTGTTTTTGAATTTCTATTATATTATGTTTCCCTTATGCTTCTGCTTGTTATATACTTGCTTTTTACTTTGTGTTATATTGATCTTTCTATATTTGTATCTGTATTTTAAGTATTTTCTTTCTACTTTATGTCATTATTATGTATACCTACATGTTATTATTTTTTTCTTTAAACTATATATTCTATTAAAATACACTTTACCTATTTGTTGTAAAAGCCCTACAGGTGGTTAATTAATAAATAAAATAAAAAATAAAAAAAATTAAAAACAAAATTTATTAATCTAATCGGGTAGGTCAGTGTGGCGCATTTTGGGGAGGGCAGGGGTGGGGAGGGGTATTTTTTTCCGTCAAAAGCTCTAGGATTGGTGAAGTGGACTGAAATGTGATGTTATTTATTAGTGCGCTTTGAGAATTCAAATTTTTTAGAATTTCAATGGTTTCCAAACCATCCTCTATGAGAAACCGAGTGGAGTAGTTTTGTATCAGAAAATTCGGAGAAATTGTTATTTTTTAGGCAACGGCGATGTTTTTTTATTCATGTATTTAAGTTTCTCGTGGTTTGGCTCATATATTTTTTATCACAGTCTCCGCAAGTTATTTCATAAATCCCGTTTTTTTTCCAACAAACCTATTTATGTTTTTGAATTTAAAAGTATTTTACCCATATTATTATATATAATAAGCTGGTCTAATGTGAGTAGGGAAACAATTTGTAATTTTAGTCAAAATTGGAGCAAAATTATCAGTGGTGTTATAGTTTTTGCCTGAGTATGTTTCAATCAGTTTATTATTGATTTTTGATTTTAACATTCTGTCTGTTAACGAGCAATTACATCCATTGCTAATAGCAATATATTGAATTGTTTTAATTTCGTTATCATAATCAATGGTATTAAGCGGAATTTTGATTAATCTATTTAACATGGAATGGAAGCTGGCCATTTTACGTGCTGGTGGATGGGAAGACGACGCAGGAATAACGGTATAGATGTGTGAGTTTTTGGTAAATTATAATTTTTAACCTATTATTTTTGACTTTGATAGAGAGGCCCAAAAAATTTAAGCTATTGTCTTCATTTTTTTTCGAGAGTGAATTTAATATTTTTGTGTAGTACATTAAGAAAATAATGTAGTAAGTTGTCTATCAGTGCCCGTGAAAATACAAAATATATCTATACCAACTGAGGGTGCATGAATTAACGAGGGGGTGATTTGATTTTAACAAGTTTATTTAAAAATATAACAGCTAAGATGGGAGATATTGGGGAACCCATCGGTAATCCATCACGTTGTTCGTAAAAAATTTTATTGAATTCGAAATAATTTTGGCTAACCAAAATTAAAGCAGACATTGAATATTTTTATAATTGCCTTTACAAGTTCCTCATCCACTTTAGAATTGTTATATAGTAAATCAATAAAAGTGTTCTTTGTATCATAATAAAATAAATATATTATTATTATTATTATTATTTATTGAGTTTTTTTTTTTAAATACTAAAAGTTCCTATTAGGTATGGTATTTTATGGCCACCGTGTACATGAGCGACTTCCAATATTAACGGGTGCGATCATACTTTTCACGTATCTTCAAATTAGCGCCGTTCGCCGCTAACTGTTCTGGTAGGGTCATCAAGACAAGAAAAAATTGTCTTGTTTCACTAAATATTCATTATATCACAATAAAAATTGTTTTCGTATATTTGATTTTTAGTATTTATAAGAATATCAATTTAGAATTATTGAAAAGAATCGCATTGTCACCGAACTCTGATTATAAATTATTGATACATTTTAATAGAAAGAGAATGTCAGTCTACCGGTAATTTTATTCCCCTGCATATGCGTTGATCTCTTCCTATTTAAGAAAGACACTCGAATTAGTATGTGTAAGGCGTGCGTATGATGTACGTTGTTTCGTTGTATCAGTGACTGTACCCATAAATACCAATACATCGAAATAATGTACGCCTTACACAAGTCTTACATATACTAATTCGATTGTCTTTCTATTGAAAAGAGGTAAAGTCTAAATAAAAGAGAAACGGCACGTTTGATTCAGTCTCCCCAAAATTCTAAAATAACACTCAAAAAGGCGGCCCTCGTAGCCCAGTGGTCATGATACAGGCTTCTCACACCGGGAGTTCCGGGTCCGATACCCGGTGAGGCCACAATTAATTTTTTTATTTTTTTTTTATTTAAAAGTAATGGAAACCTAAGAGGTTTATGGGTAACATTTTTACATGATTCAATATAAGAAAATATAATAATATAATTTAGATACAAAGGAATTTTTTTATATTTGGCCGAGTTTTAATATTTTTGTCACATCTGTTTTGAATTTGTCAGTGGTCAGTTGTTTGGTCTGATGTGGCAGATCATTGTACAGTTTTAGTCCGTTGCAAATTAGTCGGGATTGTCCTGTTTTTGTTTTGGCGTGTGTTATGTGATAGTTTTGAGCCATTCTAGTGTTGTGTTGGTGTTTTTCGTGTATTTTGTCTAATTTTATGTCTTCGTCTTGTATTTCGCCAATTGCTAGTTTGTGAATGATTTTTAGTGTTTCGATTTTTGTAATGCTTTCGATGTTTAATTGTTGTGTTATACGGTATACAGTTTCAGTTGGTGTCCGGTATTTCAGATCATAGACCATTTTTAATATTTTTTTAATATTTTGTTTTGCTGTCGTTGGAGTCTGTTTAGGTTAGTTTTGTTTCCGGTTCCCCAGAAGGGTATCAAATATTCTATTCTACTCTTGACGTATGCCTGGTACATCAGAATTTTTACGTATGTATGTATGTGATTTACTCACGCCTGGGTGTTTTGTGGTGTGTTTCGTTTATGTAATTGGACCTATTCGCCTGTTGAAGCGTAAAAAACGCTTAAAGAAGTACAACAATAATACTAATAAAAACTTATCTTAATAAACTAAACATAACTTTATAAACTATTCATCATCTTTAGGTAAATACTTAAAATGGAATATGTGGAACCCGTCGATTGATCCCTTACAAAAATCTTTCAAAATGTTTGAACTTAATATTTGGAGAACTTTAATTGGTATTGAAGTTTTGGCAACCCTGGCATTCGGTAACGGGAGGCGGTCAAGATTTCGTTCTTCCGTTAACCGTTGACCGGCCGCCGTTGTAAAGTGTTTGGGTCGTTATAGCCGTTAAAAGAAGCATCGGATCTTCGATGAAAAAACCTGCAGAGGCTGACACGGTGCTTTCCCATTATGCTTCTGTAATGCCGTCCCTGAAAGCCTTTGTTAGACGCGGCGCTTATGGAATCAGACACCATTAAACATTGATTTATTTCATTATCAATTATAATTCAATGATAAAGCATCTTTAGACTAGAGGTATTTTTGCGACAGCCGGTGTTCTACGTCTTCGATTTTGGTTTGATACGTTCTTGCAGTCGTGCCTATTCATCTAATGTTTAATATTAAAACTGATATAAGTATTTTATTCCTGATAAAATATCACACCACATTGACATTTAAAAAAAAAATTACTTTATCTTACAGCTTAAAGTTTGAAGAATAATTTTAGTTCTCACTCATTCAAAAATTCTAAAAGTTGGCTGAATTATCGCAAATTAAAGCTAGCAGTAGGTGAATTTTTACTAGAATTTCAATCGTTCTTTGGCGTTTTTCTCGAAACTCAAAAATATTAAGTTGAGTTCAAATTTTACACATATCTTATCAATAATATTATTTACCATGTTGAATACGATTGTCTGCTTATTATGAATTTTTAGAAAAAAAGTGCTCTCATTAGCACAAAAATAATTCTATTTTATTACGTCATTTGTGAAGTAAATAATTATATTTTTCATTTGAAAATATGCAAAGAAAAAACCTTACAGGAAACCAGGAATACTTCAAACTTATGAGAAATGGAAACCGATTCATAATGCCTAAATTTAAAATAACCCAAATGCAGAACTACTATATTTATAAAACAATTAATTACTACAATTATTTACCTATCGAGATACTCTGCATCAGTGACCTTTCAGAGGAAATGAAAAAAATTAAAACCTTCCGAAATCAAACATAAATTCATAAATCCTCCCGTGCCATCTCCACGAAGGGCACACACACTTGAGAACATTATAAAAAGGTTTAAATTCAATATTTCAATTAATGCAGTATCTTCAATATACATAAGTATGCATACACACGAATATTTTAGAATTGATATCATTGAAAGATTTGGCAGATACTTCGTGGTGCAACATTATAATTTAAAATATGTTTTACTTTACTTTGTAATACACACACAATATGAGCTATTAAATTACAACTATAGTTTCGAGAGGAGCAGTCCCTCTCATCATCAGGTATAGATAATAACTAACTTAAATACAAAATTTATCAGTCTAATTGGGTAGGTCAGGGGGGTCAGGGGGGCGCGCGGCAGACTGATAAATTTTGTATTTAAGTTAGTTATTATCTATACCTGATGATGAGAGGGACTGCTCCTCTCGAAACTATAGTTGTAATTTAATAGCTCATATTGTGTGTGTATTACAAAGTAAAGTAAAACATATTTTAAATTTAAAATTGTCTCAATACTAAGATTGCACAGAAATCAATCCTCGCCCATCTGGCGTTGCATGGAGAAAGTAAGAAAATGAGATGAGATAAATAATACGGGATATAATGTATGCGGTCCGGTGACAAGTGGTACCGTTTGCAGAGCAATGCACGGAGGCTGTATGCAGAGCAAGGTACAGATACCGCATCATATTCAGCTTATTTTATTCACATCAGCAACAGATATGAAGCGAATGCGAAGCTTTAGATTTGTATGAAATTTATTTAATATTTTAAAACTATTTCTCAGTAAAACTAATATCAGTGCGGAAGGAAAATTATGATATTTTGAAAAAACAGTGGAAAACTTGACAAAAATGAAGATATTTCGAAAGATATAGAAGGATACATTAAGAAAACATGACACTGTGAATGAAATAGAAAAAGCTATGTGAGAAATCATGAAACTTTTGAAGAAATAGTGAATATCATACAGAATTTATTACATTTTAAAAGAGGTAAAGTTAAACGTGAAGATATAGAAGTAAAAATGACAGAAATTTTGAAAATATATGGTAAAGTATGAATAAACACCATAGAAATTATGACACATTAGACAATATAAAACAAATCATCACAGAATTTATGATATTTTATAAGAAATGAAAGAAAACATATTTTATCATATTTTGCATACTCTCCTCACTCACAAAAAAAAACATTTATATATTTGGTTTGAAAATGCAGCTTTTAAAATATCGGAATCCTAGTAATAGAATTAACGATAGTAGCAAAATTGAGGGCTGAGGAAAATATTCATGAATCAGAAGCAAATGTCTTTAGAAAAGAATACGGTTAACGGAAAAACCTATAGCAGTTAGGGATGATCCGTAAAAAAATACGAATAATCAATGGTTAACAAAAAATTGAATGAATACACGTATAATGTAATTATTGTACTTCATTTGTAAAATATATACATTTATTTTATTTATTAATTAATCAACGCCTTAGTGGGCGTTTACAGAACAAGAAAATTAAAAAGATTTTTATACACCTAACATAAAATACATTTTACAGTAAATAATTTTAAAAAATATATAAACAAAACATATTGAAGATAAATGAACAATATAAAATGTAATAATATGAATGTAACAATATAAAATGAACAATATAAAATAAATATATAAATAATAAAAATAAATAATAAATAAAATTAAAAAAAATTAAAAATTAAAAAAAATTAAAAAATAAAAAATAATAAAAAAAATATTTAAAAAATATAAAAATAAATAAAAAAAACAAAAAAAAGATGAGTAGTACACAAGCAACAGTAATAATTAGCAACCTTCAACAAATTAATAATAAAATAAATAAAGATAATTAAAGCAATTTACCAGACAAATAAGATAAGAAGATAAAATAAACCAAAAAAATAAATATAAAAGATAAAATCGAAACATATTTAAAAGGGAAATTAACAATCACTAAGTCTCATTAAAATAAATACATTTATATAATTCATGGGGAACAAAACATAAGTAAAAAATTAGTTCATTAAACTGTAATTAATGCTATTGGTATATTTTAAGTCTAAGTAATTCTTTAATTCGGGTAAGCTCCTACAACTAAAAAAATGTCTACGAATTCCGTAAATTTATTTCCAAGACGAGGCATGCGTGTTAACGCTGAATTTTATGCATAGTTATTCCTGTATGTCCCTACAATACAATACAATACACGCACAGGAAGGCTTATAAGTCGATTTGTCGACTTATGGTTCGAAAATCACTGATGCCATCAAATAAATCTAACATCTGTGCTCAATCTATCCACAGTTTTAATTTCCATCCTCGTCTTTTACATTCTAAAATATATAATTGGTCATATTTTTGAATATGTAGCTGGAGCCGACTTTAAAGACGTATTCATGTCAAAAATTAATTAATTTTTTTATGAAACTCTCAATAGTTAGAAGTCAATTTATGTAGACGTTTGGAAACATTTGCCTCAGTTAAATCAAACACAACACCAGTGCAACATTTTTTGAACCAGTTATTTCACAGCTTGTAACTGTCCAGCTGTACCACTGATCTATAGAGCTAACCGATCTGTTATAATTTTATCAGAAATACGTGCTCATATTTACAGTTAACAAGAATTGATGTCAAAAGCGTACATAAATTTGTACGAGATCTGGATCATGGCTTCGTGGATCCCGCCCAGAGTCGAGATTAGTAAAGTTTTCATCTCCCATAACCTCAAAGCACCAGTCCATTCTTTTAAAAACTCCACAAGCAGATATCACAGTTATCAAGGATGCAGATTAAATGAAAGGTGAGAAATTAAATGTCGCATTGAACATTCTCGAACTGCATTTTACGCAAAAATGTACTGAAATCCGATCCGAAAAAATTAGAAGTATCAGACTTACATTTTGTAACGTGGAAAAGATTTCCGACAATCGGGGCCCTGGAAGAAGGAGAAAATCGAGGCTGAAGAACCTGAGGCAATGGTTTGGCCAGTCTACTGTAGAGCTTTTCTAGGCAGCAGTATAAAAAATGACGGTAGCATAATATCCAATGAATATTGGGGGAACAAGGCACAAAAAGAAGAATAAATAAAATTATTAGTCATACAATATATCAAAAGACATACGGATGCAATGGAGAAGCTGATTGTATAAGGTAGAGTCCCTATAGTTCACAAAATATAGTTGGCGGGTACGTAAGGAATGCGCGTGGTGAGTGACTTGTAGAGAGTGGTATAAATCACTATGCCCGCTAGAATTCGTGGAATCGATGTAGGCATGTACAGCACTAAATAGGGGTGGCTAGCAGATAATGAGATGTTCATGGGGATTAGACCACCTCCCACAGCACTTCAGTCCCGTTCGCCTTTATTTCGTTGGCCTAGGTGTACGGATGTGGTGAAGTCTGCAAAATAGCTCACTTGAGGAGGTATCAGAAATGCTCTACTTCGGAACAGATGACGCTGAACATTTTCAACAAAAGGCATTTCGTATTTCAAAGGAAGTAATTTATCTGTTTCCTTTGTCAAATTGCCTATACACAATATTGCACTCAGATGGCCTCCCAGAGTTCTGAAATGAAGATCTTGGGAGAATAAAAGAGGCATCGGAGGACCTCAAAAGAGATGGGCCGACAATATAGCCGCTGTAGGGGCAAAGAAATGGCTACAATTAGCAAATAACAAATAAGGATGGAGGGTATGGAAGAGGCCTATTTCAAGCAGTGGAGAGATGAAGAAGAAGAAGAATGTTGAACCCTATCCTGGACTTCTATTTATCACCCATATTATATGCGATTCTCCTAAACCTTTCAACGCAGGCTTTTGACAGCTTGTATTTTTAAAAAATAAATCGTGCATTCACGAAACAATTTTCCGAGAATTACTCTGCGGTAATTATGACGTTATATTAATATTGACAGGGTCAAAATGCTGGTCGATAAAAAAATGAATACCTTTCATGAGAATTTGATGATGTTAAAATCAGTAGCCACGATACAACTGCTGGATCATCGTGTTTTGTGATGATGTGCGCTATAAAAAATACCTCTTAACCCTCAGCCCACCGTGATAGAAAATAACCGTACGCAGCCATGATTTTGCAACTCGTGTAAAAAATAAAGATTTTTATGCAATACCAAATATAAATTAATGGTACCAGAAATAGGACGACCACTGAAGGCTTGACATGAGTAGGTAAACCAATCGACATAAGAATATATGCACTAGGCGATGAGGAGTTGTGCGTCAGAACAGAATACAATGGCTTTAACATCTCTGCCTTTTTTTCGGTGAAGCCTCGTGAGAGTAAACTTGCTAACAAGTTGGTTATTCGGAGAATTCATTCAGTTCCATCCAACACGACCACCTTTATCATAAAGATTTATTCGTAGAGAAAAACCTAAAATATAAATTAGGTATTAAGTTATATTCAAGAACACATTCTTATTGTGAAGTTGCAATTTTTTTAGAACAAAGCTTTGATTAATTTAAAACCAAATTAATTAATCAATTTAAAAGACATGCAGAAAAACTGATAACATATGTTAATCAATCAATAAATGAGACTTAAAGATAGACCAGAGACTTACAGATAGATCCTAATATAAGGGTGCTGTAGCACCTACCAAGAAATAAAGAGGCTGGCAGATGACCGAGAGGAGTGGAGAAAGCGAGTGCTTGTTGCAGACCAATCCTAGGATTGCGACCCAAAAAAAAACATATAAGCTCGATATATTCACGGAAATGTATAGGGCCAATATAGCGTAATTGGATAACGTGCCTGCCCGAATAGGAGGAGATCCGTGGTTCCAATTCCGGTAGCAGCCAAATATTTTTTCGTGGATTTGATTTTTCTGTATGTTTTTCTAATTAATTTGGTTATGTATTAAGCATTTACCGAGACTTCACAAAATTAGAGGCAATGTGTATATAAATACAGTTATAAATATAAATACAGTTCTACCGGGATATAACGCCACACTCTTCTGTCATGGCACACCAATTTTACTACGTCCACTTTAATACATCTTATGATGCACTAATCTAACATCTTCTAATAGGGCCATCCTCCAATATTTGATTTATCTGGTCGTGCCAGGTCTTCCGCGGACGCCCTGTTTCTGTTGCCTTCAATACTAGCTTCATTCATTTCCTCGCTCATCCGTTTCACATGGCAAAACCATCTCAGCAATCCTTTCCTTATACTATCTAATACACAACAACCAGCATTACATTCACTTATAATTCGTTCTTTCTCTACTAGAGTACGATGAATAGTACAAATATTTTTCACACATGCGTCCATGCGACAGCATTCAGTCGACTTCCGTTATTTTTTAGCAGATTCCAGGCTTCACTTCCATACATCCGAGTTGGCACTTGAACTGAATTACGTACCGCTAGTCTTGCTCGCTTTGACAGATTTTTATTGGCCATAATTGCATTCAGAGCATCATCCACGTTCCAGCACATTATATTGGAAGGACATCTCGTAATATTAATACTAGAATCAAAGAACATATGAGGTGTCTTAATAACAACAATTTTTCCGAATTTTCCAACCACCTCATAGAAAATAATAAAAAATTTGACCCAAAAGTTTGGGTGAAAATATTAAATACTAATAATAAAGGTTTAAAATTGAATAATTTAGAAAATTTTTACATTAGGGAGGCGGTGAATAATAGAGTACCTCTCATTAATAACCAAATTAATTTTCCGTATAGCCCTTTGTTTAATTTAACGTTCACAAAAGATGTGGTAACACCCTCTTTAGACCACGCCCCCTCTCACTCTCTCTCGTTAGATTCCTGAATTTTCAGTAGGCTATAATCAGTGCATGCTTGTCTCTGACAAGACTAACACGCGTGTGATCAATATTGGTGATAGTTTAATAATACTACAGTTGGGGTGTATAGTGTTGTGAATATAGTAGTGTAGTGTTGGTCCTGACGAAGAGACGAGTACGTCTTGAAACCGGTAGACCGTAAATCTGGTAGTGGTTTTAACTAAGTTTACCAACATTCTGTCATCCACTTTCTTTCCCGCAGTCACTCTCCTTTAAAGCTTTGTTAAAGCGTGTATTTTATAATACCCGCATGTTTGTGGAAATACTACACGTTTGATGTTCTTGGTAGATCTGTCACGGTTGCGTGAGGGTTAATGGGAATTTCTTTCAGATTTGACATTCACAACATTTGGCGCTGTGCAGAGGCCAATAACACCGTCGTCAAATATCGACTTCAGTACGTTTTTATGTTTTTATTGGCTGTTGAAGATAAGCCCCGTATTTACGGCACTGATATGGTAATATCATTTGTGTACGCTGAAAGGCAAGCGTCGTGTTGACAGTTTAATCGATTGCTTTTGGTGGTGCCGTTACACTACGATAAATAAATTAACGACTAATTAATGATATACTTGATATGAGTTATTTATGTGGAAACACTTCTTATTTTTTAAGTATATTCCATCGTCGCTACGTTTCTGGTGGAGGGTGAGAAATTTTTTGTGATGGTGATCCCGGGATATGAACACCAAATAAAATACCAGGTGGTTGCGATTATCTTAGTATATCTAGATACTTTGTGTCGACCAACCCTAAACTAGTCCCAGAGCTAACTGCCCGCTGGCTTATGGAAGAGAGAGATAGAGGGGGAGCTTGTGCTCTCCTCTTATATAGCCGCGCCCCTTTGTACTTTTGCTAAGGTGGCCGGCCTGCATTCAGGTCGTGCTTCTTTTTACTTTCCACTTCTACTTGAATTTTTCTAACGAAATAAGGAATAAATAACAAAAAAGGGACAATATCAAAAGAGACAAATTTCAACATGGACGAACACTGAGGGTTCATTGCGTTCGTAGTGATGTCCACCACAAGCTGAGGGAGGCAACGATTAAGATGAGACGACAATATCTTCAAAAACATATACGTGATATGTGATTAAAAAAGGTAACTTCTCGTGGAGGCAATGACCCACCAGAGGTTGTAGAGTCAGGTGGGCAGGCACTTGGATGGATGGTCAAGGCAGCATGGAGCGCCATACTCTTCTTCCTTGACACATATATCTCCTCTCATCCATCGTAACACATCTCTTTGGTTGTTGAGGGTTCTTACAAATCCTTCCTCCTGTCTGATTTACCCTGTATTACCGAGCCGCTGTATTACTATCCCTGGTGACATCAACACTTGCTTAATATGTTTTTTTGACTATTCTATCATTGCTTATTCATCTTAAATGAAAAAATAATTTTAAAATACTACAAGTAAATCATTCTACATAATTTAAGATATGTTTTAATTTACTTCGTAATACACACACAATATGAGCTATTAAATTACAACTATAGTTTCGAGAGGAGCAGTCCCTCTCATCATCAGGTATAGATAATAACTTTATAAATAGTTATTATCTATACCTGATGATGAGAGGGACTGCTCCTCTCGAAACTATAGTTGTAATTTAATAGCTCATATTGTGTGTGTATTACGTAGTAAATTAAAAAATATTTTAAATTAAAATGTTGCACCACGAAGTATCTGCCAAATCTTTCAATGACATTCTACGCAATTTTACAATATTATGTGTATTTTTCGAGCAAGATTATAAATATTATGCACGTTGAACACGACACATTGAACAAATTGACATATGCGCACATTGTTACTTTTTATCAGTGGCGTGTAGTTGGCAATAAACTTAGGTTATGCTGCTATCGTATGAGTGGCGATTACAGAAAAAATGTTGATTAATCAAACATTTTATGGTGCCACCGTAAATAAACGTACATATTGTATATAAAATGTTTAAAAAACTAACATTTAAAGAACTTTCTTTACAAGTTACCATAAACTAATACATATAAACAGAAGTAAATAAAATATGTACTTTTAATTGTATTTAATGAACTTAATATCTCAAATAAGAATAATAATCAATTATGATTATCAAAGTAAGCTTACAGTTGGCATACACATAAAACATTATGTAAGAATGGAATTAGTAATAGAGTCGTTTCTGTAAGTGATACGCGGGAAGTTCTCACCAAAAAATATACCTTTCACGGAAACACCCAACTACATAAAACTTACAGACATTAAGATCGCGCGAATATAATACGGCTTCAGTAGGAACATATTAGTATTTAAGTAACAGAAATATAAATGAATAATAACATAATGAAAAGAATGTAATGAAGTAGTGAAGTAATAATTTATTGAAAATAATTGACAGTATGAGACAATAAAACAAAGAACCATTTTGTCAAAATTAAACTTCATTTTTTATTTAATCGCATCGATCATTAATAAATATTTTTTCCCAGGATCTTTAGTAATGTAGAGCCTTTTTGCCGGTATGCGCTGCACGCCACTGCTTATTATGTATTTAATTACACTTTTGATGTCAATGGCGCCCATTCAATTTACAGTGCATTTTGCAAAATGTCTGCCAAATATTCTTCTTCTTCTTCTCGTGCCCTGTCCGTTTACCGGACGTTGGCTATCATGTTGGATATGCGGACTTTGTTTACTGCGGCCCGGAACAGCTCCGCAGTAGACTGGCCAAACCACTGTCTCAAGTTTTTCAGCCATGAAGTCCTCCTTCTTGCAGGGCCCCGGCTTCCGGCAATCTTTCATTAATATTTTTAAAAAATGAGGGTAAACAACACTGTTTAATTCCACTATATTTATTTTGAATTGTTAGAACGTTTTCGGGATTTCTCCCATTGTCAATAACAACACGTTTACAACTAAATTAAAAATAATTCGAGACAGAATTTATAGGGATTGGGTAGGTGTAATGGTGGTGGGGGTCGGGGGCGGGGTTAGAATGGATAGGAGTGGAGAGGTTATGGGTGGTATCTGGATGTTAATTATATTCTATTATTTATTTCTAAAATCTCCAAGTCCATTCTTCTTCCCTTCTTCCACCCATATAATAATTTCTAATCAAACTTATGTCCCTCCATTCTGGCATGCTCTGCCATTTCTGAATTTAAACTAAAGTTTTTTCCGGCTCTTTTATGCTCTTTCATTTCATTATGAGATGCACCTACAGACTTCAGGATGATGTCCACTACATGCCGAGCATTCACCAAATATGAAAGAAGAATTTTATAATAAAAATGATTTGTTTTGCATATACAAGGGACTATTACTGTATAGTATCTGATCTTCTATGGGATATTAACTTTTTTTGAACTGCCTCTTGATCAATTTGATCAACGCGTCCGGCTCGCCAGAAGCACCAGAATTGATTGCGACAGATTGTAATTATAGGTTAATTTTTTTACCGTTAATAATAGGCATAAACACAGGTTCCGCATAATTCGTGTACTTATGAGCCACAGTTATATATGGATAGGAAACTATTTATCTAATAATCAATTATTATTCAGAAACATTGTGGATATATAGATTACCCCGATTTAAATAGTAAATATGACCACGAAACACAGGTAAGCAACAGTTACAGAATAATAAAAAAGTAACCCATAAAAACCAAGTTTTTATTATACTCGCTTTCTTTGTAAAATATAACAACAATTAAAGACGAATTAAAACATATAACATAACTCTAAACTTACAGTAATTTAATATATTTCTAAAATGTCAGATGTTTTGAGCTTTGATTAAGACACTTCATGCTTTGAAGATTAAATTCTAAAAACATTTGTCAATCAATTTAGATTTTCGACATTCGTAGTGAAGTACCTATTATGTATACCGACGGAGTAATTCGGGCCGCCGTTGCTAGTAAGCAAACATTTCTAATGATTCCAATTTGAAAAAAACAATAAAATTTCTAAAAATCCGAAATTATACTATAATTATTAATTTTTTTTAACGAAAATTTGATAGATCTTCTTGATCGTCGACACGAGTCTACTTGCCAAGTTTTAGCTCGATTGGATCACGAGAAAAGGGTTAAAAATCGATCCAAAGTTTTTTCCCCCGGCAAGCCGGCAAGCAAGCAGATGCCACGAGTTAATATAAAGAGAGTAAAAATTCCAATGTCATTTCGAAGAATATCGATTGATAACAAAATGAGGAACATTCATAATGAAGTTGAAGACACAAGTCTAATTAAAATAGTTTAGGTTTTACTCTGAGTCCACGACAGTTTAATCTAGTTTTAAAAATCATCCCCATGGATTCTACACACTGATCGTATTATCCTGATCAGTAAAAACCTTCAAAATTTATAGAATACCTTGAAAAAAAATAGAGAAAAAATGGTGACAATGAATCTCACGAATGTAGAAGAGAACAGTGGGGTACAATAGATCGTATTATATTAGTATTTTTTCGTTGATTTGATGTAATAAATTTGGTTTAGAAATATAATCCACTTATTATTTTTTTTTTTTTTAATTTTATATATATATATATATAAATTTAAAAAATGCTAACACGGAATACATGTCACATCAATATTCTTACTATTTTCAAACTAAGCTAAACGCTTGTGCTATGAAAATATGACTAACTTGCTTGTCTGGAGTGAGGTTCGAACCCGCGACCTTTGGATCACGAGGCGAGTGTCCTAACCACAAGACCAACAAGCTATCTAAGGGCAATATAATAATCTATGGGTAATGTACTAGAGAGAGATAAAGTAAACTGAATTTCAGCGAGTCAGTGAAGAGTCTCAACTTGAACATGAACGCGCCAGGCGTGCTGGCGTCACCGGATGAGTGATTATATTTTTTCAATTGATTCAGCAACATTGTAGATTGACATTTGAAAAAAATAGTGATTATATTATTTGTATATATCTTCTTCTTTTATTTTATTAATTACACCAACATGTTTCAGAAAAACCTTTCCACCGTCAGGGTGTTGTATAACTGTCAAAATATCAGAATAAAATGTCTTTTGTTTCTTGTTATTCTAAATTATTAGAAAAATTATTTTTAAATATTATTACTGAAGTTCTTGATTACTCGCAATTATTGGAAATTTTTTTCGAATTGGGCTAGTAGTTAAATTAAATTGATTATTAATAATATTTTGTTTACTATTACATGCTTTATTAATTTCTAATGATTATAAATAATTCAATTTCAGACCAAAATTATTTATGTGTAAAATAGAAAGTCCTACATTTTTATCATTATAATTTATTAGAAAATGATCACGGTTTGACAAAAATTTAGGACTTTCTATTTTACACATAAATAATTTTCGTCTGAAATTGAATTATTTAAAATCATTAGAAATTAGTAAAGCATGTAATAGTAAACAAATTATTATTAATAATCAATTTAATTTAACTACTACCCCAATTCGAAAAAAATTCCAATAATTGCGAGTAATCGAGAACTTCAGTAATAATATTTAAAAATTATTTTTCAAATAATTTAGAATAACAAGAAACAAAAGACATTTCATTCTGATATTTTGAAAGTTAAACAACGCCCTGACGATGGAAAGGTTTTTCTGAAACATGTTGGTGTAATTAATCTAATAAAAGAAGTACATATATACAAATAATATAATCAATATTTTTTAGTGATTATATTGCCTAGGATTTTATAAATTGCTTCATTTGGTTTACGATTTACGGCAATTTAAATAGTTTTGCTGCGTTTAAAGCCTATCTCCATTTAACGTTGATCTCGAGCGAGATGAGTGCGGATGCTGTAAAAATGAGAACATCTCTGGCGGGTAATTGTATCACCCGCGGGGAAAGCGGGGGCCTGACCCGCCCGGACCTGAACCCGCCGGGGAATGGCGTCACGTCCGGCCGGCCGCAGCCTCCGGACCACGTACGTCTTACATCTTACGTGCCTCATCGATACCGCGAGGCGGTGCGGCCAGACGACGGCGACTGTGCCCTCTAAAATCATTTTGCAGATAGATGTCGTGATGTCGCAACTACGCACAGTGGGGTGGTCGCCAGAGGGTGAAATGATTGACGTCATCGATATTACAAGTTCATGGTGATGGTTTCAAATTGACCTTCTCCTTATTTTTTGGTACCATCTCCTATAGGAGGTCGGCGATCATGACTCTGTTCAACACCGTCGCTCAGGTGGTTTGGGCATGTTAAGCGAATGAATGAGGAAAGAATAGTAAGAAAGATATATAATGCAAATGTTGACGGCGCCAGAAAGAGAGAGCGACCATGGAAGACGTGGCATGATCAGGTTTACCAGATACTGGTTGATGGTCCTATTAGAAGCCTCAACAACCGTCGAGCTTGCATGCGAAGATGTATGAATGTAGCGATGTAATGATGAAGCGAAAGTTGTATGTCAGGGCAGAAGAGTATGGCGCTCTATCTTCTCGGCCTACCCCCACGGGGAAACGGCATGATGGCAAGTTAGTTAGTTAGTTAATATCAAGAAGTGAAGATACAAGGGAAGATTTTGAGAAAAAGAGCAGCATTTTTAGTTATTTTTCGTATCAGTTGGTCAGAGAGAATTTTATTAGCATTATTCGAATCAGTAATACGTACTTCGTGCCGGTTTTTTAATATTTATCTCTTTTGGTGGCTATTTTTGAAGGATTTTCCCTTTGGTCGCTTAACTTATCATTTCATTTCGTGTTTTCTTCCTTATTTCGAACGATAAAAGAATCAGTGATTAGTCGGTGGGTTCCAGCCGGGATCCGGGAAGAGATTTGAGGGTCGTGTAGACATTGATCAGTCTCTTTTCCCGGGGCTGGAACGAACTAAAGCTGTACTTTGGTCCTCTCATAATATGTCCGAGATACTCCAGCTTTCCACACGCCGGAGGACTTCGACATTTGTTACTCTATCCATCCAGAAATCTTACAATATTCAGTATGCACATAAGAATCAATAGATTATTTCGACTAACTGCAGTAATGCAAACCAATTGAATACATCACCGAATGTTAATGTTAAATGGAATCATCACATCATCATCATCGTTCAAAAATTCACTCACTGATACATAACATCCATTTTCTAAACGATGACCTGAACCTATAGATCCATTAAATCAAGTATATATTTACATATTCTTACATGATCACACTACATTCAAACACTAAATATATAATACACATTAATTAATGTACATGTAAAATATACATTCGTGTAAAAATACATGTTGCTAAAGCATGCCGAAGACACTTGTAATTGGGTTAATGGACATAGTCTTCATTTATAATGCTTTATTATTAGAGTATCATATACCCATTACTCTGTTAGTGTCTCTAATAGATAAAATAAAATAAATAAATGCCTTTTATGTATAAAAATGACATTTTTGGACTTCAGACGTGCTCTCAGGTACAGTCATAATTCTCAAAACTACAAGGAAAAATAAGATATTTAATAAAATTTGTTATGTTATTAGTTAAATTTATGCTAAAACTATACCTTCAATCAGACAATCATTGAATAGATTTATCAGAGAAAAAATGAAAAATACTTTCATTGACATATTTGGCACTTCGTGAAGCAACATTTAAATTAAAAATATTTTATTTATTTTAATGTTGTAAAACATTCATTGTTGTAAACATGTATGTTATTAATTCATGGTTGTAAAACATATTAGTTATTAATTACTAATATAGTTTTGAGAAGAACATCATCAGGTTTAGTTAATAAGTATTTACGTCAACCAGTAGGTTCGCAATGGAAGAAACAACACATTTTTAATAAGTTTTATTATATTTATCAAAATAGTATTTATTACAAATTAAAAATGTTATGAAACACGAAACTCAATTATTTTTATGTTTGTCAGAGGAACTAATTTGTTTTAATACAGCTGGTGATGATTCCAAGCTTCTTCTTCTCCTTCATCAGCCTTCTGGATATAGGCCTCTTCCTTATTTTTCCATTCTTCCCTGTTGTTGGCTAATTGTAGCCATTTCTTTCCCCCCACAGCGACAATATCATCGGCCCATCTCTTTTGAGGTCTTCCGATGCCTTTTTTATTTTCCCAAGGTCTCCATTTCAGAACTCTGGGAGGCCATCTTGTAGTATCCTGTCTTGCAAAGTGTCCTGCCAAAAGTTGCTATTTTAGCTTCGCCACACGATCCATGATATTCACTACTCTAGTTCTGCGCCTAATTTCGTCGTTTCTAATTCTATCTCTTAGTCTTAGTCTTAGTCCAAGCATGGATCTCTCCATGGATCGTTGCGTACATTGCACAAGCACCTAGGAATAAAATTCTTGGCGATTTTTTTAATATTCGCCTTAGTTATCAACATCGCTATAAGGATCGGAACCTGTAACTGGGGTTCATTAAAGAAAATACTATTTTTACTCAGGTAGACATTAAATATATTCAATTAAAATGCAAAAGTTTTCATGTTTAAGATTGTTGGTATGAAAGTCTTCCACCCAACGAGTTTCCGTCAAAATATTTAGATTATTCCATTTGGTTACTTTTTGCGACCTGATGTAGTTAAAAATTAGTGATTATTCGTCAAATACTTATGTGTCTTTATTGTAGTCATCACTTTTCAATCAATACATCCAATGCTTTTAGAATGACTTCCCATGCAGGTATTTTTTTAAATCTCCCCAATAAATTATCTCTAATACTTTAGTAAAAAACCATGTCCACTGTTCCAAATATTCACGACTTGTTTTATAAAATGTGTGGCCGTAATTTTCACAAACGCTTTGTCAATATCACAAAACTGAATTATTTTGTGTCCCGAAATTTTTTTCGGGGACACAGGGATGGATGGTCACGTTATTAATAGAGTCGTAATTGCTTATATGATTGCCGATCTCCAATTGGAGATGGCACTATAAGAAGAAGAAGAAACTGAAGTGATTTTGAATCGCTGTGAGTTTAGATATATTTGAGGTAGGTATGTCTACATCTTGTTGACCAAAAATCGCTTCTAATTTACTTACTTATTTTGAAAGTTTGCATTATTGTATCCAACATAATAATTTCGTTGTGTGTCCGTCTGTCCATCCGCCTCTCTGTTTGTCTGCTTATAACTTCCTGTAACATAATTTCGTTTTAAATCTACGTTATGCTCCCCATAATATGAGTCAATAGCTCGAGCTTTTGGGAGGAGTATTTTACAAAAGCAGAAACCATTGAGAAGTAGTAATTTTTATTATTCAAAAACCATTTGAGATATGTGGGCAACGTTACAATACATCGTTGTCCAAAATCAATGATTTGATTTCTTTCTTAAACTGTTCGTATGTTGGAATGTTTCTTTCTTGAAATTTGTTTTGCGACAACAATGTATTGAACCATTTAATTTTGTTGATGTTGTGCCATGGTGGTTCTTAAATTTCCTATTTTTATTTGCCCTTTTGTTCTATGTCTGTTACTTATGCAGTCAAGGGTGTGATTTATTTATAAAATAATCTTAATAGATTTGACATAGGGAGTTAATTTGTATATTTTTGTGAGTGATGGTGCATTAAATTCTTGAAATATATTTACAGAAGTTACGAGCCCCTCCCCACCCAATAATACCATACTGTAAGAGGGACTGCACCAAAGCGTAATACACCATTTTAATAGTATTTTTCTTTAATATATTGCGTAATTATCAACTAATTTAAGGTAACTCAGCGAACGGTTATCCAGAAAGTGTCGGAACTGAAGGCATTCGCCATTGGTCAAAAATAAGAGATAATTCGTCGAAAATCGGGCTGAAATCAGATGAACATCTTAACCGAGGAATTGAAAGCCCGTGAAATCAAAACCATCTTAGTCCCGTACTGGAAGCTGATGCGTAGGTGGTCCCCTAGATGGCTGCCGGAATTGATGGATGAGGATGACAGAAGACAGAGAAGTGTGACGGTCATTAGGAAAAGCCATTACAATCACCGCCGTAGATGAACGCGGGTTAAAGATGAATAGAATACAATAGATCCGACAACACACTCAAAATAAAAAGACTCGTCACGTAATTATTATAAAATTTAATGTAGCGTGTCTCTGCTGTCTGCAAGAAATTGTTGTCTTACTTTAGCACAAGAATATAGTGTCACGGTATTTGTGGCTGTGGGAGGCAAAAGTGGAAATCGATTTTAATCGGAGCACCGTTCTTCGATTCATACTAAATTACGCAATAGTCACTTGAAAATATTCTACGCGCATTTATAAATTCTGTTCACCGGTTTGTATCGCTCTGATTACTTTGAAGCACTTCTCATACGTCGGTAGGTACTATATCACTGGCTAGAATCCACATTGAAATCGCTCATTAAATTTATTGTCATTTGTCACAGTGATTCAGTCACCGTTTAATCTGATTATTCGCATTCGCCCTAGCTTTTATGGTTCACGTTCTGTCACTGCAAATGCAAAAACTAAGTGCGCAGAAGCCCGGTCAATCTCCTTTTATAGTCATCGGCACACGTCGCTTGAATCCAGTGGAACATCCAGACCCTTCCAGCATCATCACTGTAAACAGTGTAGAGTGCTGTAGAATCCTCAATTATTTGCAGTTCCTTCCATTTCTACCATATCATAACAATAGGTTGCAAATTTATAGAGTAAATACCATATACGCTAACTGCATAATGGAGGAGTTAAAGAAACTGTATCTTCGGAAACTTAATATCAAGACAGACTTGCAAGAGGTAGGAGAGTATAAGGGGTGAATGGCGCTCTATAGGAACTGTGGTCAAGAACATTGAGAATTATGAGAATATCACAAACCAACTACCAAAAACATCAATTAATTCTGGATTTGCTTACCTAAGTGCTCTCAATTGTTAAATAGATTCAAAGTTCATCGGTCAGGGATAGTGTTTCCCAACTGGAAGCAGAACGAACGAAGAAACAGCAGGGTATATAAACTGTACCCCTCAACATCCAATCACTCCAACAGTCAAGAGTCAAACAGTCACTCTAGCGTTGCTTCCTTATCTATACACTTTCACTTGCTCTCGGAGCTCTTAACTCCGGGAGGAATAAACACCGATAAAACATCAAAATTGTGTTTTAAATAATTACGTTAATTTATTTTTTCATATTACTCTCTTGCACGCGACATTTTACCATTCTACAAACATTATCTTACTTACTGTTACGTTGCAAGTTAGTTCGTTTTTTTCGTGTCGCTAGCGGTGTAAAATACTTTTGACTGCGTCTGTAATCGATCCTGGCTGGGCTAGTGACTGCGTCTTATCTTCTGATAAGACGCGACGAATTTGTCTGGTTGGAAAGATGATTAAGGTGTCCTGTTACAATAATAACAAGAGGTACAAAAAGGGCATTTCTTGCACACGAGTACCACAGTATGTTTAGATGTATTATCTACGACAATGGTCAGCAAAAAAGTTTCTGATTTGGGACTTCCGCGCGACCCGTGGTGTGTCTGCGATCGAGTGTGACAGACGCCGCCGGAGCTCATTCTCTAGGAATGTATCATCTTGAGGGACGCACGAGAGAATATGGTTAAGGACTTAATGCGAATAGGTCATCGCTCACCCCGGAATAACGATCTGTGAAAGAGCTGTGAAAGAAACCTCAGACTCTCCCGAGAGTTCATTAGAGTATGGGTCTCCCGCTGGGAGATGTTAGGAAGAGCGGCTGCCGGGGAGAGCTGAGAGAGTAATCTCTATGACGCTGTCTTGTGGTTTGTTATGACCTGGACAGAGTGAATTTCTACTGGTCCGTGGTCGCGGTAGCGGGACCAAAATATATCTGTGACGTCCTTTCTCCCCTTCTGGGAGTGGCTGTGAATACTATGGTCGCCTTTACTGCTTCTCTGTCGGGCTATCGAGTATCACGTACACGTATTATAAGATATCAAGGTATTGTTTTTTTTATTTATTTATTAGATTGTTGATGAAATGTACCTATATTATTATTTTTATTAAGTAAACTCGAAACCCAACAGATGCAGAAAGGGATGGAAAGTCGAAGTTAAACTTTGATCAATAATAAATAAACTCACGGGATGATTTGCTGAGAGCAACTGGGTCTCCGCCCCTTTCTGCTTCTCTATTGGTCAGCAAAAAAACCTCTGAGCCCTCGCGCCACGGATACTTAAACATTCTTTCCGGACATACGTCACCATACGCTTACATACATACCTATATAACCGTTCGAGCATGCTTCAGTTACTAGTGCTCTTACTCTAGTCTTACTTACAGCTAGTCTTTCTCTATCTTCTTCATCATTGTGCTCTTGAAGACGGCATCCCAGTCTTAACATCCGGCGCCATCTTCCTTGATTTGCAGCATTTCTGACAGCTTCCTTAGGTAAGCCATTGGCTGCTGTATCCGTCCATTTAGCCGGTGATCTTCCGCCGAGACAGAAAATTTCTCTATCAGAGCGTCGCTTTTTCTGAACTAAATCGTCTTCCGTATTTGTGAAAACCACTGAAAACAGGTTTTTATTACCAACGTCTCATGAAACGTTATGAAAAATAATTTGACGTTATCGTGTTTAGTTTGCAGAGCTTCATGTATATTTTCAATGAATTTAAAATAAATTAAATTTTTATAAATATTATTACGTAAGGCATTATTTCAAATATGATAGCTTTTTCCTCTAACTAGGCAATTATCAAAAAGTCAGTGTTTGATAATTTGATTTGTCATATTTAAAATAACGCTTTACGCAAATTCGCAGTACTCAATAATAATATTAATTAGCATTTAATTTATTTTAAATTTGTGAAATAGCGTTTAACTTAATTTTTGTGTTTCTAATATCTCCACAATAAAAAAGTTTAAATTGTTATAAAATGTTTGTTTATACATACATATTATCTTTGAAATAAAATAAACAATTAAAATAATTTTGTTGTTTCGATTACAAGGATTAAAAAAAGGAAACAGCACAGAATTCCAAATTTTAGGCAACTTGTTCAGACTGGGCCAATTTTCCTTCAGATCTCGCCATCATTTCTTGAGACGAAAGATTGTAGGTACATATTTGAGGTATAAAAACAAAGGTAGCAAAAGCAAAATAAAATGTTTTGTAACGTAACGTAATCGAGGATTACTAATTTAGAATGCACTGAGTTGGAGATTTAATAAGAAATCTAAAATCATGTTTTCTAATCACTATTAAAAGCAAAAAAAGAAATATCCCCTCAACCAATCAACCCCGAAGGATGTGCCACTTGACAAAATGGCCGCTTCATACTAAAACGAGAATTAATGTAAATTTTGTACCGAAATATCGTACCAAAGACCGCAATATCCAGTCGTGTAAATATCAAAAGCAGAAAATCCATTATTTGGTAGCAAACATTCATATTGTATTCGTGTGTTAATAAATGTATTTATTAACACACGAATACAATAGAAAAAGTTAGGTGGCATTTGTTTTTAAGAATTTATTTCCATTAACATGTAGGTTTCATAGATTCCAGAGAAATTTCTTTGACAAGTTTTCTATATTTATAACAAAATATTATATAATCACTAAAAATGACTTTTTTTCTCCCGGTTTCGAGACGTATCCTGTCTCTTCGTCAGGACAACCACTACACTAGCATGTAAATAACACTACTATGGTTGCGTTGTGTAGTATTATTTACATGCTAGTGGTTGTCCTGACGAAGAGACGTGTTACGTCTCGAAACCGGTAGACAAAAAACTAATTTTTATTGGTTATATACTAACATAAATAACTTTTTTTTTTAAATGTCTGACCACAAAGTTAATGCTTTCAATATTAAAAATATTAATAATATTTTTATATTTATATCAGAAACACCTCAGTAGGATATTGCCGCCTTTGATTTTATACTCCTCATATAAAAAATCATTGACCACTTTGTGGTCATTAAGAATATCGCTTCTGGGCATTTGGTCAAAGCGAATTGCTTTTTGTAATTATAAGTAATTTGTAGGTATATGCTTATTTTTTATTGTTTTTTAGTATCGTAACTTTTTACCGTGTCTGTGGTGGGTGACATCTCCATGCGCCATTTTCGGTCTCCCTGTATATTTTGTGCGGCTCCAAGTTTTATTAACTTGTTCATCAGGCCTTCAGGCTGGACGCATATTATTGGAACCGCAGGCCGCGGAGGTTTCGCTGGAATTATAAGAAAAACTGCGCGTGGTCGCTGCACATGTCACGTGCTGCCGTAATGGCGGTCATGTTATGGTGTTCCGGCTAATGCAGGAATACCACCGCCATCTGCATTTAAATAAAATATGTGAGAGACATATACTTCCAACATTTTGCAACTTAAAGTAACATTAAATAATCATAAACATACCAAGATCGAGATCATCAAAGCTCTGTCCTGTAATGGTTATAATATGGCTGTTAGATGAAGCAAACCTTAATTCAGACACGTCCCTTTTACATCAATTTTAAATGAAATTATAGACTTGGTTATCATATAACATTTTAGATATCACAGTATTTTAGTCAGATACGTCGGTTCTGGATTTATGACTGAAAGAACATGAGTACTTCATGTCCTGAAATTCACTATTTTTGGTTTAGAAAGGTTACTTGTGGTAGTTTTTCAGTTTTCAGTGAGGTACACTAAATTTCTTCATTTTCCACATTGCACATTCTAGTGGCATTAATTTGATGCTAAATATTTTAGAACTCATGGTGGGTGCAGAACGATATTCTGAGGGATTGGTTATGAAGAGGAGAAATATTTGGCCTATAACAGTTCCCTGTGACTCTCCTCATGCAATTGAACAGAGTTTACTCAATTATTGTTAATTTTTTTAATGTACTTAACTTGGTACAACTAAAAGTTGTTAAACTCGGTGATTAACAATTTTTATAATCAAATAAAATTGGTGATAATTATAGAGTGAAAATATTCAAATAAAAAATATTAGTAGCTTATTAGGACACTTGCCTCGTGAACCAAAGGTCGCGAGTTCGAACCTCACTCCAGACTAGCAAGTTATTTTTTGTGCTATTTTCATAGCACAAGCGTTTAACTTAGTTCGGAAATAGTAAGAATATTGATGTGACACGTATTCCGTGTTCGCATCTATATTTTTAAAAAATTCTTACAAAAATCAATTATTTTACAGCACTTTATCATGGAAGTTATCCTGAAGAAGAGAAAATTGTTCCCAAAACATGTAGATATTGTATCTAATAAAGTAATTTTGATTTTATTTAAGTAGCCTATTATAAGGTGATCTGAGCCCCTAAGGCCGGTCGATCAACCAGAGGTTTTATCAAATACCCGACAAGTGGAACCAAAAACCAAGAGAACGATATCGGTGCCTCCATTCCTTCAACCCTTATTAATTTGATTCGTTAATCTCTTTCAATCCGTAGAGCGGTTTACACGCGTTTAACTTTGTAACTTCTACTAACTTGTAACATTTATATTGTTATCGCACTACACACTGGTGATCATCACCATCAACACCAACTCAGCTTAAATCGCATTTAAATTGTTAAAAATTACTTACGTTTTTATTTCAAATTGAAAAAAATATATATTCGGTGATCTCTAAACCACTTTTAAGGTTATATAATTAATAGCAATAATGTCACCACAAAATTATTTTGCTGTCGTTGAAGAAGAACTTTTAAGGTTCATTATTCTCTGATTTTCAAACAAATTTCTAACCTTTTTTTTTAAATATGTTTTAATTTACTTCGTAATACACACACAATATGAGCTATTAAAGTAATTTAATAGCTCATATTGTGTGTGTATTACGAAGTAAATTAAAACATATTTTAAATTAAAATGTTGCACCACGAAGTATCTGCCAAATCTTTCAATGATATTAATTTCTAACCATTTATGTAACAAAATCACATTATATGATGAATTTAACTATGCTTAAAAGATGCATACAAAAATAAACATCAATGTTTATATGAGTACAGTTATAAATTTCGTGTAGAGAAAAATTATTTGAACAAAATTTTTCCTGCATGTATCTCTGCATAATATGAATTTTAGATTTTTGGGTATTTCTGTATCCTGGACTTCTTAAAATTTTCAATCATCAGTTGCCTGAGAAAATTAGTCTGAACGTTTCTCTTTCATTTTCTTCGCAAGCGGCTTTATGGCAACCACTTTAATTGGGCACGTATTCGCTCGTTCTTGAACCATAACATGATACATGGCGTATTCAAAAGCAGTCTTCCTGTTTGTCTTAAATGGAAAGTCTTTTACGAATGTCTTGTATCTGGAGATTCTCATCAAAATACCTTCCGGAGATTACTTCCCCACGTCGGTCCCTCTTGATTGAGGATCATGATCTTTATGAACTCTGCCCTCTTGACTATCTTCTTCTTCTAGTACTTTTGCGATTACTGTGGCCCGAATTCAGAGTCTATATTTAGATGATTTAAAGGTTTAGGTATGCCTTAAAAGCGCTATTTCCAGTACAAAACAACACTTTCAAATCATCTAAGTAATAACCCTAAATTCGGGCCTGAGTTTTAGCAATCATTATTTGCAAATACAGCTAAAAATGGTTGAACTATGGATTTTCTGAACCATTTGCCATTGGTTTAGATTTTTCTGCCAGTATATCCTTCAACAAGTTTTCATCTGGTTGCCATTTTACGTAGAGACGTCTCATCATTTTATGATGGTCACAGAATCTAGTATTTGTCTGGATGTCGCATGATATCGATCATTGCATTAACAATAGTAACCCTAATAATCCAGCTTATTTTTAGAAGCCGTCTGTAAATCTACATCCTTAATGTTTCATGTCACTTTAATGAGTGTCCATGATATGTCTTGATTATATTCTTCCACTTTTTCAATCGATCTTACGTATATCTCTTCCTCTTCATCTTTTAACGAAGCCCACCACAAAGAGCTTCTCCAATCTATTTTCTCCTCTAAAACGAAACGTGAAAAATATGAAGAATTCATCGTAGGTGTATACGGCGTTCTTCCCATATCTGTCCGTGGTAAGTGCAGTACGTACCTCTTAAAAGTGTCATTTTTTCCAATCTCATTCATCTTCTTGTGCACTATCAGTTCAACGGGCTTTAGCTATAATGTTTGCTATTATAACATTATGTACTGCGGCTCGCTATAGCTCCACAGACGACCAAAGCACTGTCTCAGGTTTATGAGCCATGATCTTCTCCTTCTTATAGGACCCCGAATTCAAACAATCTTTCCCTGCTCTATACGAGATGCAAGATTTGGTACTTCTTTGGATGTCTCATCACATGTCCGTGATATTAAAGTTTTCAGATTTTTTTTGTTCTCATCATTTATTTTTCTGTCCATCCAGCATGCAGATTCTTCATCACACAGGAACATTGAATTCATCAGAAACTTTACACATCCAAAACAGGTTCCAACAAAATCGCAGGTTGCATCCCACATGAAAAGGTTGCAGGAGGTCACCGGTGGTACTCCGTCGATCATTGGCGTGATTTCTCCCAAACTCATTACGCTTTTCAAGAGTGATGTTTGACCCCTCCGCCGCGGGTCTGGTCTGCCCCGCAAGTTCAGCTCGCCGCCGCGGCGCTGCGGTCAAGAGCTGATTGCGGTCATTTTTTCGTTTGGTTCGATCCGATTTTTTTGCTTCTCGATCATTCGATGCGTCACTTCGGTGCGTTCCCCTCCCCCCCCCCCGGCCCTGCGGCCCGCGGAGGAATGCCGTCGCGCAAAAACTTTCCACCTCTCGTCACATCCAAAGCAAAAACGTCACTTCCAAAGTGAAGTAAAAAGTGGTCCATTCTCGCGGTGACCGTTTGGTGGGGCTCCTTTCTGAGCAACTCCAAGTGGCGAGTGGCCTTTTAACGTGTCCCGCGATTTAAGTCACATTTTTTTACATAAAAAAAGTCGCATGGACGATGGGCATGGATAGAGGAGACTACTCGTACAGTGAAATTGAATCAATGTTAAAATTTTATATCCTACAAAAACGTAGAGAAAACACTGACTTAATCACCATATACAAAATATTAAATGGCCACACTGATGTGCCTTCGTTACTGGGCCAAATAAAATTCAATATCCCTTCCCGTAGACTCAGAAATAATGAAGTGTTGTTCCTTAGCCATCATAGAACCAATTATGGATTCCATGCTCCCATGTTACGGTTATGTCGTCTTATAAATTCAAGACTGGATGTGGGCTTCTTTGGTGTAAGTCTATCCAGATTCAAACAATCTCTGTTTAGATGGTCTAGATCTTGTCCCCATCTTGTTAGTACTTTTCATTTGTCCTTGCTTTTCTTTTAAATTGCTATAATTTTTATTCTCTTGTATTTTATGTTGGTCATGTTATGTAATATATATTATTGGATTATGTCCGTTAATTTTAATAAATAAATTAAAAAAATAAACACTAAGTCGAAATTATCGTTAGGCTATGGTTTAAGGATAATCAATTTAAGGATAACAAAGTAACAAAGTATTAGCACATCGCACTCCAAGTGCAAGCCCTTTCTAAATAAACGTGGTTTTTATAGATCATTAGTTCTACTACCTAACAAATGAACATCTTTGTATAACTTCCCATAATTGTTTTAAAGTGTGAGGTCAAACATTTTTTTATTTTTTCTGTAAATCGAATGCAAGAATATCCCTTTTCCAATGTTGTTTTTTTATTATAAGAAATATGAAAAAATAAAGTTCTCACGTTGGTACGCAAAATAAATACAGAATTACGAAGACAACGAAATAAGTAGGAGTTACAAATTATTGTAATGTTGTATCGTTTATAGGTGTAACATATTTAGAGATACTGAAATACTGAAACGAAATCATGTTGCCAGGGTCACGATTTCTATATTCCAGAAATGTCACCTTCTTTTGTTATTAATGTTTGTTCTCATCCATTGGATTAAAGGTTATCTGGTTCTTCTACGACACTACCCATTTTTATTACCCATTTCATACATTTTTCCTTTTCGAGTCGGTCAACTAAAGTGATCATTTTACATAATGATTGACCACCACAATATCTTAATAAAACTGATTTATTCGGCTTACTCTTCTTCGCAATTTGCTGCCACTTGAGTCTGTCGTCTTTATCTTCCTTGCTTGACGCCTGAGCCGAACTACGTTTATGAAAATAATCATTCATACACGGTACTAAAATGACAATATAATTTTTTACGTGTGAACGGAAACTTTGGAACAATCCCAGGTAATAATTTGAAACCAGGTGAAGACACGGATACCTATCTCAATCAGATCGAAAATACGACCGTATTGCTTCGTGATAACGAGCCCGAAACGGAGATAAAATCTTCGTATTGTTGCACTCAGATTGGCGATACATTTTTTTGTTTTGATTCGTTACCTACCAACACCTTGCTTCACTACACTGCGTTTACGATATGTTGGAAAAGCGGGGAAAATTGACATGCCGTGCTTGGAATCCTTGGACGGTAATTTATTCGGGTCTATTATTATTGCTTAGCGTTATCATAACAATCATGCCTTGGCCACTATTATATAACATTGCACACTTCGTCAATTTTTACGTGATGAATACGATATATATATATGCGTATATACTACGAATATTATATTAAAGTTGGTAGAAATCGGAAGAAGAAGAGGATAGAGGCAATATAATAATTGCTTTATATTTAATATTAATAATAACATATTAATAATGTAATTAAGGATAAATTATAGAAGTTTCACAGAGACGAAGCTATTTATACATGAGAAAAGTGGATGGAAGTCTCTTATACGATGGTTCAGGGCTTAATCTATACATCTCTCGTATATGAACACTTTATTATCGCTGGGTAACACTTTATTTTTACTTGCCATTCTATACTATGAATATTCCGTTCTCACACAGAGTATTTACCATATTTATTTAAATCGCCGGTGAGGTAGTCTGCCCAATTATTTTGATCGATATTTACCACTCTCACTGGCCACCTGAGCCGTCGCTTCGCGCGTACTTCGCACTGTAACGACCTGTCAAAAACAGTAGTTCCGCATTCGTACCCTAAAATGCTGGTATTTTCGTACTTTCTAGATTATTCTGGTGTTTAGGAGAAGGTTCTCGTTGCTTCTCGGTTGTACCAGACGTTTCCCGAAGGTTGTACATCACCACACATTGGATTGAACAGTATGCAATTATTTTTCCTTGGCATTCCGTGATGCATGTGTTTGAGTATAGTAATATCAAATGGCAAAAACGTCTAGCTGCACGTACGTTTGTTTTAACATAAATCAAATAATTGAATGTTTCGGCGTTAACTTTGTGGAAATCCATTATGAACAAATAATGAAATAAAACAATGAACTTTGATATTTTCCCACTTATATTTGAGCACTTGTTTCACTACATGTTTCGGAAACGTCCGTTTCCTTCATCAGGTGAATTGAGACCGAGGTATGTGGGAGTGGTTGTCTGGTGTGTGGGTTGTGGATTCGGTAGAAGTGGAGGAGGTATTCTTACAATGTTCTCGATCTCCCACCACCTAGATAAGGAAACGGACGTTTTCGAAACATGTAGTGAAACAAGTGCTTAAATACAAGTGGAAAAAAACAAAGTTCATTGTTTTATTTCACTATTTGTTCATAAATCAAATCTTCAAATCTAATCTGATCTCTAGTAGTTTTTGATTTCTGATCATTTGAGTGCAGTACTTCCTACATACAATACGCTCGGACAACATACAATCACATCGGAATGTATCAACCGCCAAGAAAAAAAGATAGAAAAATGCTTTGCGGTGTACATTTCCCAGCGCACGCACCGCCGAACCGCTAAAGAAATCTCGTACAGCGAAGTGAAATAGCTGCGGCCCGCGACGTGGCCAGCGTCCAGCGCGTGCCAAGAAGGGGAAGGCGGAGACGGCCTGCAGCCAGTGGCATGACAACTTCCTGGGCAGGCTGTCTTTAACTGGAGTCATTAACAATTTATGTAACATAATGTCCAAACATCTGATGCTGCCCGCCCAAGGGTTCTGAAGCAGTCACCAGGAGAAGTGGCAAAATAGATAAAAATGATCACTTCCGGCTCAGATTTCATCTGTGAGTGAAAGAAGGGAATCGCTTCGAGGCATGGGATGCGTGTTCAAAAATCTGGCGTGGATTACGCAAGTAGCATGAATTGACGTGCTCAGTCAAATTCCGGTCGCCTTGGCTTACGAGTCATTAGTCTGATAGGGACGAAATAAATATTAAAATACAGCTAAAATCCGTATTGATAGTAGTACTTTTACTAGGACCAATATTAACAGACTTTCACATTTTTACTCCCTTTCTTTTAACTCGTGGTGTCTGCTTGCTTGACGAAAAAAGAAAAAAAACTATGGATCGATTTTTAAACCTTTTCCCGTGATCCAATCGAGCTGAAACTTTGCAAGCAGACTCGTGGCGACGATCAAAAAGATCTATCAAATTTTCGTTAAAAAAAAAGTACTCATAGTATAATTTTGGATTTTTAGAAAATTTTAATGTTTTTTTCTTACAACTTACTAAGTTGTATGGAGATTCCGACGCATATGGTAGATACCAAACCTGATTATAGTATAATTTTGGATTTTTGGAAATTTTTTATTACTCCCTTTTGTAGCGTCGCCCGACCGAAGCCCAACGCGTAGGTTAAACGCCAAACCAGTTTCCACTAGTAAATGAGAAAGGGAGTATAATTAAAACTCGATTTTTATGGGTTAGTTTTTTACTCCCTTTCTTTTAACTCGTAGCGTCTGCTTGCTTGTCTGACGTAAAAACTTCCCGTGATCGAATCGAACTAAAACTTTGCAGGCAGGCTGATGATGACAATAACAATGATGTAAAAAATTTTCGTAAATTTTTTTTAATAATTATAGTATAATTTTGAATTTTTCGAAATTTTATTTAAATCAATTTTGTACCGTCGCCCGACTCGTGCTCAACGCGTATGGTAAGAGCAAAACCCGTTTTAACTAGGAAATGAGAAAGGGAGTATAATAAAAACTTGGTTTTTATGGGTTAGTTTTTAAAATTTCGAATCACTCCCCATTTCGGCTCACGAACTTAAATAAGGTAAACTTTTCACACAAGGTTTATTGAAATCTAATACGAACTACGAAATCTAGTACGAATGCCGACAAAGTCGGGGTCTCTTTTGCCGTAGGCATTTTTTCTATTAAAATATATATTAATATAGATTAATTCAATATGTCTCACTGAAACGAAGCTATTCATATGAGAAAATATGTATGGTAGTCTTTTTTGGACGTTTATAGGGCTTACAATATTATGTACATCGATCAACCACACATCTATAATAATCGAATAATTGTATATGTATGTTTTTTTATGAACCTCTCTCTTTATTGAATATTAACGTATAGATACGCGGATTTTTTTATAGAACTTTTTGAGTTCTACAACTTCTCTATAGAAAATATTTAAATGTCTCTTACCGTTAATGCAGCGTTCATAAAAAATGCATTACGAAAAATTCATTCGTTTCCATAAAAGTTAAACAAAATAATAAAAACCCTGAAAAATTCCAATTGGAATAAGAAGGTTTTTATCATTTTATTTGACTTGTATTAAAGGGAATGAATTTTTCATATTATATAATGATAGTCCAACATTTTGCAAAAATAAAACAAAGTATTGAAAAAAAAATTAAAACTTTGATGTCGCATATCTCCTTAACTATTGTTGTTAGGCCATGGTTGATTGAACATTTTCGACTCATAATCTAGGAAGGAATCCACTTGTCAAGTATTGTGGACTAGCCCTGTTACACCCTGTATAGGTAGGTATAACATTAAAAGGTGAAAAATAATGTACCTTAAACACCGGTACTGAGAAATCAATTTACCGGTAATGGAATTTAACCATAATTACCGGTACCGAAAACCGCCTGCCCTAACGTGTATGTCCGCTGATTCTTCACATGTAAATTATGATGACATAGTAACTGTTTAATTAAATATATATTTTGTGACTCATAAATGCTGATAGAACGATTGATATGTGCCGTAATTATACTATATTCGAAGAAGATTGATTTAGTTCTTTAATAGACCTAGTACAGTAGTAGCGAACCTGTGACATGCATTGATAAGACGACACACCACGATGTTTTGGGTAACACGCCACTTTTATCCCAAAAACTTGCACACAAGTATAAATACGTATCCCGCAGCGTCGCTTTGACAGCTCACGATGTGACAGCCATCAGAGTAATGTTCCATTTGTTTGATACGCCGAAACTAAAAGGTTCGCCTTCGCTGGCCTGGTGGGACGAGCGACCACTAGTTATGTTTACAATAATTACTCAAATGTACCACTAATAGGTACACGCCCGAGCTTCCGGCATTCGGATTTTAATTAAATTAAATATAGGTATCTTTAAATATTAGCGTCTACACTGATTGATAATTTAATAATACGTCATCATAGAAAATTAACATTTCCGCTTTAGTTTTTATTAGCATAAATGTGTTGATAAAAAAAATACCAAAGCTAAAATTTAAATTCAAAACTCAACAGTACCTGTAGTTTTATTTATGTAAATAATTAAAAAATCCATATTATCCACGTCGATTGCTCATGACCACTAACTAGACTTTTGTCGACACCTTATAGATATTCCATCAAAAAAATGCTTTAGTTAACAGTTCTTTTAGTATTGCACACACTTAGGTTGCAGAATGGTGTTCAGTTGGGCCGTCGCGTTCCGCATTTCATTCAAATCGGGTCCCTTTCAGTTGCATTCTTAACTTGTGGAGTAGTCAAAAATCATGTGTATTTCCACCAAAGGACACTCTGCTAACCTGTCACCAAAAAAGTGCTTTTGTTAAAGATATAGATACACATGCTTATTACTGGAATGCTCAAAACTAGCATGCGCTAACAACTGCACACACTTGCTAATTATTAGCATACTTATTTTAAGCATGCTCAAAGTTAACAAACAAACACACATGCTTATTAGTGGCATGCTCTTGTCATAGAATAGAGAGGAACTCTAGTTCAAAATTGAAACTTTTCAAACTAAAATAGAAAATTCAAGTGAACCAATAAATCAAAACAGTTCCCGAGTTTCCATCCTCATATTATGGATTTTAGTTTTTATAATTTTTATTGTAAGATTTGAATCATTCATGCTTTTTAATAAAGTTTCATAAACATTATTTCTTACTATATTATTTTTACACAACGGTGACCAAGTATACCACAGACATTCGTGATTCCTATAATAAGTCACGAAAAGCATTGTTTTGACATCTCCCCAACGCGCCATATTTGTTTCATCTGTCGCGGACAGAGAAGATCGCGTTGATAATCGATACTAGCCGCGAATGAAATTAGCATGCTCATAAGCAAGACTTTTCACAAATGCTCAAAAGATACCCCTTCTCGTGGTGAATGACATTAGCATGCTCCTTACTAGCAATGTGCGTACACACATGACACTAATAAGCAAGGGCTAAAGAAGGTCAATACTGCGCTTGCTTACGTGCCAATAATAAGCATGTGTATCAGTACCTTAACAGTCTTTTCGGTAACTCACACACTTAGGTTGCAGAATGGTGTTCAGCTGAGCCGTCGTGTTTCGCATTATGTCTTCTCTTGATTCAAACTAAGTCCCTTTCAACGGCATTTTTAACTTGTGAAATAGCCAAAAATCATGTGCTCGAATGTCCCATACATATTTCCACCTGCTTCATTTGTTTGCGAAAACAAATACAGGTTCGATATTATTTGAACTCACCACGTACATATTTGTGTGTGGGGTGATATTTAGTAGAGTATGTCAGGTTAATGTAATTTAGTTTTACGACTTCAGTAAAAAACATAGTGTTGAATTATAGCTTATCTTCGCCGTAATGGCGGTCCCATGTCGATGGCAGGTACCTAGAAATAAATCATATTGCGGTCGCAGCTGACTCATCGATTGAAGTCGTAAAAAACAAGTCTGTGACGTCATATTTAAGAACTGATTCGGTTCACTTGTAAACAATGGACATTCCGTAAAACCTACACTGGAACAGTTAAATGTCCTAAATGCATAATACGTTTAGGGCCTGTCATTTAATCAGTTGTTACGTTTACTTTGTAAATTTGAATGTTTCAATTTTAATATTTTGTTATCTTTAAAAAAAATTTAATTCCATCAGGTATACAGGGTTATTTGTAAAACATTAATAACCTCGCAGGACTATATTCCTGCCTTGATTATGAGTCGAGAATGTTCAAGCTATTATGACCTAATATCAATAGTTAAGGAGATATGCGACATCAAAGTTTGCATTTTTTCAACATTTCTGACTTATTTTATGTAAAACGTTGTACTATCATTACAGTAACTCATATCAATTACGAAAAATTTATTCGTTTCAATACAAGTTAAATAAAATGATAAAAACCCTGAAAAAATTCCAATTGAAATGTTTTTCAATTGGAATTCAAAGGTTTTTATTTTTTTATTTGACTTGTATTAAAGGGAATAAATTTTTCATATTCGATATAAGTTACTGTAATGATAGTCCAACGTTTTATAAAAAATAAGTCAGAAATATTGAGAAAAAAATGCAAACTTTAATGTTGCATATCTCCTTAACTATTGATATTAGGTCATAATAGCTTGAACATTTTCGACTCATAATTAAGGCAGGAATATAGTCCTGCGAGGTTATTAATGTTTTACAAATAACCCTGTATACATACATTTATTTTACATAAAAAATAGCCATGTTTGCACGAAACACGTGTCGCATCAGTGTTATTACTATCTTCAAACTAAGCCTGTGCCGTGCTAAAAGAAGGCCCAGCTTGCTAGTCTGAAATGAGGTTCGGACCCGCGACCACTGGATCATCAGGCAATCCACTACAGACGTACCAGTATAAATTGGCGTGCGAGGGAGGGCGTCCCTGTCGCGTAACAGAGGTTTCCAGGGTGTAAATTTATTACACAATACATAATGTACAGAATGTCCGGTGACCGGTGTCGGAGCCTTCAATAGAAATTTGGTCGGGCAACACTACACAAAGAAATGAACCAGTAATGGCGGCCGCTCTCTCTGTCAACCTATCAAACGGTAACTTTTTCAGCTTCGCAAAACTTTAATACTTCATTAGCAATTGTTCTTGCACCATCCCGGACTGTTTTGGAAGTTTTGGACATAATAATTCAGTGTATATTGGAAATCAAGATGTCACAGCTCACGCTCAAATACGAGATTGAACTGAATGACAGGGCGAGGGGTTACCGCGGGGTGCGGGCGGGGCGGGTTTTAGTTTCAAAATCGACGCACGCCAATTTACGTTGGGCAAGCAATAGACTAACAAGCATGTCGTACGATATTTGGAATAAGATTTGCAGTCGGTGGATATTGGGAGTTTAGATCCTTACAAGCCGACTGCCTGACAGACTAACTGCCCGACAAGCAAACTCACAGAAAAAGATCATTTAAATTAAATGATTTGCAATGAAAAATGCATACATTTACAAAAACTTGCAAGTTCTTCAATAATTGTAACCATAAAATTGATAAATTTAAATTCAGAACAGAAAATTTTTCCCTGGTGGGTCACTTAAGAACTTTAGAACAATTTGTTTCATAACATACCTCAAAATTGTTTTAGATATTCTGATGTGTTTTATTGAAAGGATTATTTAAAAAAATAGTTTAAAATATAAATTCTTTAGAATACGTCAGCATCCTAATAATGTTGGTTTTTTTCTCCCATCACAAGAATGTGTCGTACATGCAATATGTATTGTGCTGACCCTACCGTTGATGCTAATATTCCTGCAGCAGTGGCGTGCAGTGGGTATAAACTTAGGTTATGCTGTGACCGACTATATACCTATATTTATCACTATATATATATATATATATATATATAATATATATAAAATCTGTATATATTAGCATATACCTATAAGGGTATATACATTTAAAAAAAATGTAACTATATATAATGAACTATTTTGAATAGCTTCAATCCACAAAAATAACTGCACTATAAAAGAAGTATTGTAAACAAAATTTCCTACATAAATAAATATTTTATATAGGTATAGCTAACACGGCGAAAAATTCCAATATATTTCGAAGACGATTAATAATTTAATTAAATTCAATTCAATAATTAAATCGGGAACAATACTAATTTCAGATAAACGTTTCTTTTCACAAAAATAAATCAAACATTTTATAATATCGTTATATGACAGATGACAGGTGATATTTGTCGTATTCGTATTTACGTTTACCACAGAAAAGACATAAAATTTACACCGAAAGTTTTGGGTGGTATTTGTAAAAAATAACATTTCTGCATGACATGCGCCTGGCATAGGACCTTTCGAAGAAGGACGCTACTACACAAAACTAGCAGCATTAAAAATACAAGGTTTTTATCTCGACTTGACTATATCTGTGGAACAAATTGGTTGGCGAAATAAATGAAGAATTGTCATGAAGTTAAGCGCAGAAAAGTCGGAAATAAAACTTCTAGCCGTAGGAATTACGTACGGCTAGAATTTTAAATCGAAAAAAAACAGATACGTCACGTTAAATGGAAACGTCAGAAATAAAACTTCTAGCCGTAGGACGAATAACGGCTAGAATTTTAAATCAACTTTTTCTTAAGATAAGGATTATTTAATAAATATTTGTTTCTCAGAATCTTTACTAATGCACAGCTTTTTTGCTTGTATGCGCTGCACGCCACTGTCTTGCAGGTACCCTGTCATCATACAAAAATTCATTCCTACACAATAACCACTCTCTTGACAATAACCCAAACCCATAGAGCGCATTAAATCAATCTTTTATTTACATATTCTTAGATGATCAATATTGATACGCTAAATATATTGTCTCGGAATCGTAGCTGTGGGAGGAAAATATAACACTTTAAATAATTAAAACTTTTATTTATTACACAAAGTCACTGGACACGCATTTAATCAGAGCACCTTTCTTAAATTCACACTAATTGTTAATAGAATATTTCACACAGGTTTGCACTAATTCACGTCACCAGAATCTTCGCTGCACTTTTTGTCTACAAATCCTAATAATGAAATATTTTTAATCCAGTAGTATTGCTGTCAGGCAGTTGGTTTTGGGGATTTTGCTTGTCGGGCAGTCAGCATGTCAAGGAAACGGCTGTCGGAAATATTTTTATATCTATGTATGTTATAAGAGCACAATTATTAAATTCTGTCCCCGGAGGGATGATTAATTAATTAAGAAAAATTATAGAAGTCTCACCAAGACGAAGCTATGAATATGAGAAAGGCTTATAACCTCATATTTTTTATTTTTTTATTTATTTATTAGAGACACTAACAGGATAATAGGTACATGATACTCTGATAACAAACATTATAGTGAAGACTATGCCCATTATTCCAATTACAAGTGTCTTCGGCACGCTCTAGTAACATGTATTTTTGCAATTAATTATATTTTACATGTACATTACTATATATTTTGTGTTTGAGTGTAGTGCGATTAGTATTTAATGAATGATTGATTTAATGAATCTATAGGTTCATGTCATCGTTTAGAAAATGGATGTTGTGTATGAGTGAGTTTTTGAACGAAGATAAGGTGTCTGCAAGAATATCAGCATCAATGTTAGGGTCAGCATTATCATTATCATTGTGTAGAGTGATCAGTTAAGCCGGCTCAAACAGGTTGCAAGCCCTGGGCCACCGTATAAAAAGACACGTTTCTCATATTCATAGAATCGTCTCTGTGAGGCTTTTATAATTTATCTTAATTGGCTGTCGGAAAGCTGACCCAAGCCCGATGGAAATGTAAAAGCGCTCAACTTGCCTTGTGTGGCATCCTGGCAACACTGCGTCAGCCTCCCGATGGAACCTCTGGACCAACTTTCTGCATTGTACAACGAGAGATCTCGGGATCTTGGGAGATCTCTCTAAAATACAGGAACACCAACGAGTGGATAAGACAAAAAACAGACGTCAATGCGTGATTTTATCATCAGCGTCGTCTTCGAAGTGCTTTGCTAACTAACCATCTAACTAACCATCTCTGCCTAGAAATAGAAATCCTGGCATACCACTTTTGCTTCGGCCACATTCATACATCTTCTCATACAAGTTCTACGGTTGTTGCGGCTTTCAACAGGGCCATCTTTTCCTGTTGCCTTCAACACTCGCCTCATGTATTTTCTTAACCATCCTTTCCTCGTTCATACGTTCCACATGACCAAACCATCTCAGCACTCCTTTATTTATTTCATCTACCACACTACAGCCAGCATTGCATTCACGTCTAATTTGTTTATTCCTTACGCTATCGACCAAAGATTTTCCACACAAGCGTCTTAGTGACCGCATTTCTACCGCATTTAGTCTACTTTCATTCCTCTTTTGCCAATTACAGGCTTCACTTCCATACATCAGGGTCGGCACTAGAATGCCATTATGTACACACTAGTCTTTCTTCTTTTCACAGATTCTTATTGGCCATAATTGCATTTAGAGCACCATTAACTTTGTTTGTGCTTTGCTACGTTTTTAATTTTATTGACTACAATGATCGCTCTTAGTACTGTGACTGTTAAAAAATGGTTGCGTGTGTTAACATATATACCTTAGAAGATACTACTCCTTGGCATATACAAAACTATATGCTGCGCTGCATACCTTGCATTAGAGCAAAGCTGAATTCACATGCGCATTCTGTCCACTTATTTATTTATTTATTTTAATTATTTAGTTCCACAAATAATGCTTTGTGGGCTAATACATGATTTCACTTAAACATATTGCATTCCATCTAGTTTTTACAATAACATTTTTGCACTCCTATTTAAACCTCCTTACATTCACCGCGTTTGGAATTTCCTTTGGCAGGCTATCGAAGATTTTTAGACATTTGTACATCATACAATTTTGTGAGGTGTTTTTCTTTTTCTTCGGATATCTTATGTTGTCGCCTTCCTCTTGTATTATAAGAGTGAAAATCCCCATTCAGCTTCATACTTACCTTGTATCCTCGTGAAGAAGGGATCGTTAGTCCCGAAACATGTTAAGTGTTTTAAAATAAAATTCGTGATTTGTTTTAATTTTTAATAACATTTAATTTAAATTTGTTGAATTGTAGCCATTTTGATATTTCCTCCAGTTCTTTATTTATGTTGTAGATCGCTGTTTCCAGGTCACCATCCTCTATTTATATTAAAGCGTCGTCTGCAAATAATCTTATTTTATATTTATTAAGTACTGATTTTATTTCTTTTATGTATATGATAAATAATAATGAACCCATGACGGACCCCTGTGGTACACCATGCTCATTTTCTTTTGGATCTGATATGTGATCATTTATGTTCCAACTCAAGGTATACAATATTTACTAGAATTTCCATCAATGACAGTTCTCCATCAACGGATAAAAAATCTAAAATACACTTAAAATGCAGTACCTACCCACGTACCGAATTGCTTTTTGGTTAAAATATCATTTGAAAAACAGACATCATAGAATTTGATTGATGAATCGTGACTTGAGAGTGTGAAAAATATTCCGATGCATGATGCGCACGCATTTCGTTGCATTTTAAAATTAATAAATCAATAAAATTGTAAGTTTCATTAAATAAATAAATATTTCCTTCTTTTCAGTCTTCTTATATAGAAGCGGGTTTTTTTCTTCAATATTATAATATTATTTTAAGGTGCATGGTTCTTAATATACTGCATAAAGAATTGTTCTACAGAATGCCTTGCAACACGGTGACAGAGAAGAACCCATCACCTTCAGAACAAAAAATACTTGTACAAGACACCAAAGCATCGATACTCAATCACATTACATTACAAACAGTTACATAATATGCGCAGGTATTATCGTTAATAAATATAATTACATATGTAACACACGTAACACGTAGTTAAATATAAACAGCTTCCAGTTATGTAAACAGTGACACCGAATGATATATTACTATATAATATTAATACGTCTCAATTAACCATATAATCATTCAATCAATATTTCAATATAATTAAACCGCGGCCTTAAGTGTGAGATGAAGAAATTTGATAAACTCGCTTGCTTTGAAGTTTTATAGCTTTGGAAGTTTGTATTTGTTTGTTTATTTGTTATCTGAAATGATTAAGCTCTATCAAAAAATTAGGTTATTAAAACTACCCCCTAAGTCCGCTTCACACTATTGCTCGTGAAGTTAACAATGTTATTTATTTATTTATTTCGAAAATAAAACAAACATAGTTAATAATATGTATGAATAGGAGCATGAGTTTTCAGAATCGAACAAATTAACCTGTGTCCAAACATATTTTACAAAGAAACAAATGTGAGATATATAAACAATAAGAGGAAGAAATAAACAATACAAGACAATAAATATAATATAAAGGTCTTCTTCTTCTTCTTCTTCTTCATCAGCCTTCGTCTTTCCGCTGCTAGATATAGGCCTCTTCCTTATTTTTCCATTCTTCCCCGTTGTTGGCTAATTGTAGCCATTTCTTTCCCCCCACAGCGACAATATCATCGGACCATCTCCTTTGAGGTCTTCCGATGCCTCTTTTATTTTCCCAAGGTCTCCATTTCAGAACTCTGGGAGGCCATCTCCAACAATATAAAGGTAATAGAATGAAAAAATTGCATGTAATGAAGTAATAACATAATGAAATAAGTGACAATAAAACGAAGACATAATAAGACACCCAAGTGAAACTTCATTTATATCTTGCGTCGCAGAGCTTTTTATGCATATTTAGCTTGTGAGAGAGATAGTAATGGCAGTAATGGTATTTTTTTATGAACGTGTTCTTACGTATGTACCGACACAGATATCCTAAGAAAAGTGGAAGCAAGGAGGCTGCAGTAGGCGGGATACGTAGCGAGAGAAGATGGGTCTTGTACCATGCACAGGTCAACACTATCAGCGGAAGACCATGACTTAAAGTGGACGAATAATGTCACGATAGATTTGCAGTACATAGGCGAGTGGTAAGAAATCTGTACCACAAAATAATAGCTTGTTGGTCTACAAGTCGGTTTTTTACTCTTGGCACCGACGAATCTGTTGCTAGTATATTTTTTATTACTGCTTTTAATATTTATTACTATAAAATATTACGAATAGGACTGAGCTGGGCTGCTTTTGGCAAACTCAAACGTATCTTCGAGAACAAAGAGATCCCAATTAGCCTAAAAAGAAAAGCCTTTGAATCATACATACTGCCAGTGATGACGTATGGATTGGAGACTATGGCCCTTACAAAGAAAAGTGTAGAAAAGCTCAAATGCACGCAACGATCCATGCTTGGAATAAGCCTAAGAGATAGAATTGGAAACGACGAAATTAGGCGCAGAACTAGAGTAGTGGATATCATGGATCGTGTAGCGAAGCTAAAATTGGACACGTTACAAGACAGGATATTACAAGATGGCCTCCTGGAGTTCTGAAATGGAGACCTTGGGAAAATAAAAGAGGCATTGGAAGACCTAAAAAGAGATGGGCCGATGATATTGTCGCTGTGCGGGGAAAGAAATGGCTACAATTAGCCAACAACAGGGAAGAATGGAAAAGTGGAAAGTGGAACAGTGGAAAGACGAAGGCTAATGAAGAAGAAGAAGAAGATAAAATATAATAGTAGGAACATATATTTGTTTTAATATTAATATTTAACGTTACAACAGACCATGAAGCCCAATCAATGTAGCATGAAACACTTCACAAAAAAACCTACACTTAAAAAAATCACATGGATATAATGTAATGACCTCACCAGGAATCGAACTTGGAACCTCCGATATGAGAAGCCAGTTTCGTACTTACTGGAGTTCGGGGACCCTCAATGATGGATTTTGGACTTCAATGATGGGCCGTTCTAGATTGGTTCCAGACACAAGTTAATAAATGAAACGTCTTCATTTATTAAGTTATTATCTGAGCGGTATAAAAGCAAAGACAGCTGTATCCCACTAGTGTCTCTAAGATAATTACAATAAAGCTGTCACTACTCAAGGAAATTTCTTTGGAATCTATAGAAACCTATGTCATACTGGAAATAAGTTTTAAAAAGCAAATGCCAACTCAGTTTTTATTGGGTGTATAAGGAAATATTTAACTTTTAAATATGGATATTGTTGTGTGTGCTACCAAATAGTTGACATTGCTATAGTATTGCTATTTACGTAATTGGATATTGCCGCCTTTGCTATAATGCTTCAGTATAAAAACGACATCAGCTCTCACTTCAGTATGAAGCGGCCATTTTGTCACCATCGTGACACATTCTTGGGGGCGGATTGGTTAAAGTGGATGCTTCCGTCTTTGCTTTTCTACACTACGAGAATATTGGTATCTTTACTATTAATAGTGATTTGGAAAAATGATTTTATATTGAATAGAGCTACATTTCCTATAAAATCTCGATTTCAGTTCATTCTGAATTGATCATACATTTTCACCGGAAATATATTTTTAAATTCAATTACTATACTGTCCAACTGGCATTTTTGAATTCTAGAGGTGTGCATACCCGGAGGTATTTCAGTCAGCAGAATCTGCTGATAGTAGAGGGATAACATTCATCCTTGTGATAGCAGCAAAATGGGATTTACAAACAAAAGTCAGATTCACTCATTTATTCCTTAAATGTCGAATTTATGTGGCCTGATTTTTTAGTAGCTTTTCGTTACTGATTGGTCACTTTATATAATTGACACGACCTCTTCAAGTATAATATATATAATATTTTACCAATATTTTTTGTTATTTTAGATAATATTTTTATTTTATTTTATTTATTTATTTATACAATAGATACATGTTTATTTTTATAATAAATTGATTCTATATTATAACTTGCTTACAGACATTATGCTCCCCATAATATGAGCCAAAGTTCGAGCTTATGGGAGGAGTATTTACAAGCTAAATTACAGTATAAAAGAAGAACTAAAGAATAAAAGTATAAAAAGTATTAAAGTATAAAGTCTAAAAAAAGAACTAAAGTACAAAAGAGATATGTGGGCAATGTTACAATTCATCCTTGTCGAAAATCACGAATTTGACTTCTTTCTAAAACTGCTCGTATTTTGGAATACCAACAATATTATTTTGGAAAAGGTATTGAAAATTTGTGTCCATATTTTGAAATTATTAGCACGCCATTGTTTCGCTAAACTGTTACATTATGAACATAAACACATAGTTCTGATATATTGTATTCAACGGTCAATTATCATAATATAAAATATTTTTAAAAATTATTTGAATGCATTCAACTGCATTCAGAATATTTTTTAATTCTTTTGGATACTGCTGCCTTTGCTTGTGTAGCCCACGTCTTTGCTTTATTGGATATTTAAACAAATGCGACGGTGGGCGGCGCCAGAAGCTGGGAGCGACCTTGTCAGCCGACTCATTGTTTTCAGAGACCCGCTGTGTTTTCTCACGTGCCTGCCTGCACGCCGCTCCGTTTCTTGCGGCTGACATCTGACATCTGACACATGTCACTTCAATAGAATTGATCTCGCGTCCTTGGCGTCTGCGGGTAATTACGTTTTTCCCAGAGCAGAGGTCAATCCAGAAGCGCGACGGGTCGAGGTCGCGCGCCTTTGTTTAGAGCCACACACAGGTGAGTAGCGCCGTGTTCCGAGAATGTGGCCAATCAAACGGCGGGTTGGGCAATCCATCGACCCACCGCGGTAGATGGCACTTCTATTGTTGATCAATTTTATTGTTGACCCGATTCGCGATCCTCGTGAACTCGTCTTCTTCTTTTTCTTTTACTAGATCTGTCAGTCTATGGTACAGAAAACTACGCCATCTGGGACGACGCATAGAGGAGTATCGCCTTGCGAAAAGTGGGCGAAAGTGTGATTTTTTATAACGTTAAATACGAAAAACAAACCTTTATGGGGAAAGCCTATAAGGTCCCCATCACGTTCGCACTCTGAGGCTGCAAACAGTGCGTCTAGGGTATATATCGGATTTGTACTTACTTTTGGCAGCTCCTCTGGCTCAGGACTGCGGGAGGCGTTGCGGGTAGCTAACTTCTACGGAATGAAGCACTCTTGTGTCATATGTACAATTTACAAGGAGTTTATTCAAGATAGTTACAAAGGTAAGTTGGGTGATGCTAATATATGGATGGTTAAAGAGGTTGCTGTAAACGCAGACTCGATTGAGGTTAGTATATATCTGTACGCGCGGGTCTTAACGTCGATCGTGTAACAATTCGAGAAGTCGCGACGCGTTACCCGGGTCTAGCGGTGTTGGCGGTCGAGCAGGCGGAACAGGAGTGGTGGTCTTGCCGCCCGCCGCCTGTAAGTCCGTTGGTCCCCCTGAACGCCAGATGCCGCCCGTGTGGTGGGATCCGCCACACCTTTAAACGCATAGTCTATTAACTATATCATATGGATTCGTCATTTGGAACCCTCCTACCTATGACCTCTGCCCACCAGGACGATCTCAACCCAAGTGTTGTGGAGATAGGACGTCCCATCAGTGTTTGTTGTCTTTTTTTATCGTTACGTTTCATAGTGTGTTTAGTTCAGTTTTTGTTGGTAATTTTATGCAATTTAAAAAAAAAACATGTTTTTATTTCTCTCCACAACATATATTTTCTACATTTAAAACCAATAGGAAAACAACTTCTAAATTAACTCTGATTTTTTAAAGTTAATGTAGTGAGTTGCTTTGGGCAATGAAATTCTACCGGCAGGCGAGTGCAGTTCTTACTGATTCAGGATATGTAAAAAAAAGTTCCGCAAACTTCCGCCATTTTTCAAAAAAAAATAATCAAAATATTAGGACTCTCAAATTAAATAATATTTTTAGAGCATTTTTTGTTTGTTTTTTTTTTAACAACGGCAGAGGAAAGAATGAAAAGCATCAAGACAGCCACAAGAAAAAACTTGCATGACATCGTGAGAGAATGTACTTAAAATAATTTTGGCAGGAAGATGGAATATTCGGAAAATAGTCTTAAAATTACAAAATTTTCAAGTGAAAATTTTCTTTCTATATTAGCGTCAAATTAAGAGAATAAGTACTAAACAATGATTTTGTTAAGCTTTTGAAACATTTTCTGCCATAAAACTTCATAAAATAATTTCGCGAACTTTTCGATAGCCAATACTCCTCTGTGCGACGGGGTCCAGCTGTTCCTCCATCTTTTAGGTGATCTTTCCAGTGGGGATTTCATTGGCTGCTGTATGCACGAGTCCGTCACAGTATTTTCTGGCTATGTGATCCCTCCTGAATCTCCTTCTGGATCTACTCCATCGTGATTTTCGAAATTTTCCTTATGTCTACATTTCGGACACTATCACTTAATAGCTTAATCCAGCGTATTTATATTTATAAATATCACTATTGACTACGATAGACATTGTTTCCTCAAGAACTTTCTTCCATTAAACCCTTTCTCGAACTATTTCTCTCCAGTTCTCAAAATTTTTGCAATGTACAGTCAGTACTACTGTGAAATTAGCTACACTAGAATTTCTACGAAATAGGTCGAAATGAAATATCGTAACATCACTTTCACAATCATAATCGTACTATTACCCGTAACCCTTAAAAAATGAGGTATTATTACATGTCGGTTCCTAAAGAACAAGTACGCAAAATTTGGGTAAAATCTGTCAATCGGTGTAGATTTGTATAGAAAGTGTATCGTGGCGAGAGGATGGGGCAAAGGTGAAGTTGGAAATTTCATTTTCGTCACCCGCCAGTCCAGTATTTATTTATTAGAAATAATAATTAATAAATAAAAACTATTAAAAATTAAAGAAAAAAATAGAATACGAAGTTACGGGGATTACAGAAAGCATCAGGCAGACACATAAAGAAATTATTATTATTGGATTGGATTCAATTTTAATTTAAATATTTTATAATATTCCGTCAGTTAAATATTAAATTATGTTTTTTTAATATATATTTTTTTAACAAACACACAGTCAACAGGTCATTAATGACCCTAATAGATGATCCTAGAGTGAAATCAAAGTACAAAATATTAATGTTTCATGAACATTTGAATATGATATAATTACACAATACACTTATTAGGATAAATAAATAATAAATGTAAAATAAATTGAGAATAATATTCAGATAAGCGCAAATCACTAAATTCAATTTTAGGAGTAAGTTCCAGATTAACAAGCTTTTACACAATACACATTTTATGATAAATAAAAATAAATAATGTCTTAATGATAGTATGAATTATAAATAATATTCTGAAAAAAAATATCCCAAATCAATAAATGTAAGTCTTTGCGTAATACACAATACACTTTTTATAAATCAATAATAAAAAGTCTTATTATTCAAGCTTCGATGTACTGACTGCAATCGCCTGGTACATATTTTATATAATTTCACGTCGAAATTGACGAAGTGTACAAGGTTGTATAATAGGTGTCAAGACACGAGTTATAGAATATAACAAACCAATGAGAATTGACCCGCAAGACTGTTATCGAGAACCGGAACAAAAGAGAATCCTCTTTTTAACGCTCGTTACATCGTCACAAAAAGTGGAAAATTGTAAATAATTTAGCCAAGACTGATTGATGACGGATCGCAGTCCAACAGCGCATATTTGAGATTTGAACGCAATTGTTTATTAAGCCACAAATTGAGTTTCGTCCGCGCTGGAGCGGGCCGGCTGCTTTTAACGGATTTGCATATAAGCGCGCGATTTCTCTTCTGATATGTCAGCTATTTCATGTTGTATCGAGATTTATATCTCGTCAGCCTCGGCTTAGAGAATAAATCAATTAGACTACAACCGCTGACCACCGCCCGCGGGCCGACTCACAACACCGCGCCCGACACCAAACTCGGTGGCCGAGCAGTCGCATCCCTGCTCCGATTTTAAGTATTTCGCGTATCATGACGCAAAAGAGGAACGAAAGTAGATTGAATGCAGTGGAGATGAGATCCCTCAGACGTATGTGCGGCAAATCAATTTATGATAGAGTAAAGAATGCAGATATTAGGAATGAATGAAAAGCTGATTTTAGCATGATTAATAGAATTGAAGAGGGTTTGGGCATGTTGAGCGAATGAATGAGGAAAGAATGGTAATAAAGATATGTAATGCAAGTGTTGTTGGCGCCAGAAAGAGAAGGCGACCGTGGAAGACGTGGCATGACCAGATCAACCAGATACTGTAAGATGGTCCCGTTAGAAGCCTCAAGAGTGTGCGCTCTATCCTCTCTGCCTACCCCCACGGAGAAACGGCGAGATGGTAAGTAGTAGTATAACGCAAAAAAAATATTGCTTGCGTACAGCAAGATATACAATTCTTGAATTTTTGACAAATAGTTCTTCTGAAGGTAGATTTTAACCTTAGATTTTGTGGAATGTAGGAAGACCAAAGATGAAGAGGTCAATCTCCAATTCGGTGGACCCATCATAGAAAATCTACAGGATATCCTGTTGGAATGGCCTTTGGCTAGGCGAACTTCAGAGAATGATGATCGACCGCAATCTTCAATAATCCGGAAATCGACCGTAAATATTTATCTACCGACGGTTTTTACGATCAATGCAGAGCAGTATACAGCTGTGTAGTAAAACGTAAAAAAGTAAAACGTCATAGGACCTTTTGGTCATAAAATAGTCCTGGGTAAAACGTGGCTTTCATTCACTATCCAAATACGATCACATAAATGAATAAATCATCAAGAATATTCTTAGGTTTTCACGGTCACTCAGAATCTTCTGGTTTGTGTCTTCTGGGGTATTATGCCGTGTTTTTACGACCTTTCTTTACGGTCCATCATCAGGGCTAATGTGTTGTGAGTGTTGGTGTTGCGGTTCTGCTTTCGTTCTAGAAACCCTGCTCTCGACACGGCATTGCAAACCAATACCTAACCACAACACCAACACTACAACAACACATCGGCCCTGATGATGTACCCTGTAATGGGATCCGGAAGGTTGTAAAAACACGGCATAATACCCCAGAAAACACAAACCAGAAGGTATATAAATCATCAGATTGAACTTATTCAAAGTATATGGTTCCTCCCCAACCTATTGTTCCGTATCGTATAGTTGACTCGACCAACGCTTGTAAGCCAATTGGAATATGTAGGGTTGTGCAACACTGTCGTGTGAGGCAAGCGCTTCATTGTACGGGCGCTGCAAGGGTCAGCCGAGAGCCACGGGCCCAGATCGAGCGCAAAGCAGGACAGGAACCCGCGGGGGTGCCCTCGACACACTCCGCGGAGCAATAATGACGGCTGCATGAATTTTAATGACGTGGAGACACTTTACGACGCATTGTCTCAATGTGTTACACTTAACCGGTGCATGCACTGCGGGCGTACTCGCGCACACACGTGCCGCGTATGCGCTGCGGACAATCGATTGAGTTACGGTCGTCAATCTGTTACTCCTTCAGCTCGGCTTTCCATCTCTCTTTATCTTATTCAATGGCACCAGAGCCCATATATCAGCGACGTAATGGTAGAAGTGCCGATGTAAAAAAAGTGAATTGTTCAGGTGAGAAGACTATTCGTTTCCTATATAAACTATAGATGTAAATAATTTACAACATACACGTCGTAATCATCCAGTTACAGAGAATGTTTATTAACATTGCATCTAAAAAAATGTTATTCTAAAATAATGGTCCATTAGGGGTACTTTCCGATGCCTAACTTATTTTGACCCAAAATCTGACATAGGCACTTACTACCAGACAAAGCCTTGCCCTTCTGAATCCTACGCCTCCATGGTTATTTTTCAATCATATTGGAGTTGGGGTCTCTTCATCCATTGAACTAGTTACCTCTGCGACCCCCTATTAGGCCGGTCTTCATAAAATACCCCAGCAGGAGACCCACACTCTGATGAACCCACTAAAAAGTTCCTTTAATTACGCCATAGGTCCTCATTCCGTGTTGAACGGTGACCTATTCCCTATAAATCATCTATTATCGAATAATCACAGTGACTAAACGCGGTTTATCTGAATGTGATGAAGCACTTACAGATGGATTTTAAGAATATGTTTTGCTGGATACTAAAATCAGAATAGACAATATTGATAACACAAAACACACTAAAGTATATTGTTGATTAAACGAAGGTATTTATTAGTGATGCACCGAATGTGGTTTCTACCGAATATCGAATTTGGCCGAATGTTCGGTTTAAATATGTGCCGAAGCCGAAGTTGGCCGAAATTCGGTTAAATTTCATGCGCTTTTGCCCGATAACAGGTCAGATCGCCATCACGAAAACACATGTAATTGTTTATTGACTCTGTGTTTTTTAATTAATTAAGCGGCACAACGTAGTTCTGGATAGTTGTTGTAGAATATTATGTATATATTTTTTTTATTAAAGCAAATTGTTGATACTTGATGTGGTTTCTTTTCTAGAGAATAAAAAACAATCCATTCACACGTTACCTATTTACTTATAAATCAACATTTTGTCTAGATTTCATTTTCAATTAAATTTCTTTATACTTTTTCATTTCTTATTTAAATCCTACTTATTTAATATTTATAAATGTGAACGTTTAGATGGATGGATGAATGTTTGTTACCCAATCACGCCAGAATGACAGAACGGATCTGGATGAAATTTGGAACAGAGATAGATTATTGTCTGAAAAAGCACAAAGAATACTTTTTATCCCAAAAATAGGTTTCTGTGGGATGAAATCGAAGACTACACGAACGAAGTCGCTGGCAAAAGCTAGTTAATTAAAAAGCTACCGAAGTTCGGCAGATTTAAACGAAGTTCGGCCGGAGACGAAGTTCACGTTGCGAAGTTCGGTAAAAGTTGCCGAAGTTCGGCTAAATCGAATGCAAAACGAATTTCGGTGCACCTCTAGTATTTATGTATTATGAATTATGACTGCACCGGGAGTTGAACTGAAACCCCCGGTATAAAAATATAGGGTCATGCTCATTGGACTACGGTGGCCGCCATATTCAGATATGTATAACAAATATTGGAAGAACGTGGTTTAGTATCTTATCTGATTATTCTTACAGGGAAACGGCGCGCTGTTAAGTTTAAGTTAGTGGATATAATTTCCTCTGTATTCAATGTACTTCGTTCCTTTTTTGCCAGCTTCACTACCTACCTAGGTACTTCTTTTAATTATCGCTGGGCAGGTATCGTAGAATTTCTCCAAAATACCTGGAATGATCATTTTTTTACTTTTTTTATTTGTTCACACAGAATATATTGCATCGCTCTTGTTATGAATTTCATATTATGTGCTGTTGGCAATAAAATAATTTCGTAGTCATTGTAATCCTTTCCATTTCAATTTAAAATTTGAAATTAAGATATTCGAATTCACTTTTCAATTAAAATTCAGTCTCATTTAAAATTCGAATTCAAAATATTAACCATAAATTACTTGCAATAGTTTTACGATCCGTAAATACAATTTCATTTAAAATTCGAATTTCAAATATAAAACGAAAATAACTTGGAATAGTTTTCCGATCCGCAAATTCAATCTCATTTAAAATTCGAATTTCAAATCTAAAAACACAAATTACTTGGAATAGTTTTCCGATCCGCAAAATCAATCTCATTTAAATTCGAATTTTAAATATAAAACAAAAATTACTTGGAATAGTTTTCCGATCCGCAAATTACAGGTGCCAGCTATTTGTATTTCGAACGTTTGTCCCAACAACGGTTCGAATCTTTGATCTTGAAACGACAAAAAAACAATCGCCGTCCCTCTCGCGCGCTCCCGGTCAGAGAGAGACGGAGGCGCGCGTCCTTGTCCGGTCAGAATGTGGGCAAAAAATCGACCTGTTGCTTCCATTCTTCGACCGGACAAAAAGACGATTGACAACCCTCTACGAGCGCGCTCAAAGGATTTACATCTTTTGTCTCTTTTGTGCGCGCAGAAATGAAGCGGGACGTACGTCTTGGCTTGTTTGGAAAACCCGATTGTCCCGCTGTGCCCTGAACTCGTCACCTTTGCGACCGAATGCTTATAGATTGTGTGACAGACGTTCAGATTCTTTCCGATACAAAAAATAAGTGTGTTTCATTCATCCACATGTAATTTGAAAAAGACGTAGGTCTTGTCTCGTTCACGCACAAAATTGAAGACAGCCGGAATACTTTTAGTAAAATATAGTCATTTAAATCAAAATAATATTAATAAAAATCATTACAAACATCATACTTTTTACTAAATTGCCTTAATTTTACTTGTATGTTGTGAAACACTTTTTACTTCGAGATAAGGTGTGCGAGTTTGTTGTGCACTCGTCACCTTCGCAACTATCTCCGTCTGTTTGTATTGTCTACTCGCTCGCACAACTGTAACTGGCCATAAGTCATATCTACAGGCTTTTAGGTTATCTTACCAGTTACAGGGTGCTAAGAAAATATTTTTCTCTAATTAAATATTTAGTAGCTTGTTGGTGTAGTGGTTATGACCCTAGTCTTGTGATCCAGGACACCAGCTAGTTAGCCCTATTTTCATGTATCCACAAGCGACTAGCTTAATTTAAAAATAATTAGAATATGATGCGACTCGATTCCGTGTTCGCGATTAAATTTTTCTTAATTAAATTTTTTTTTAAATAAAAAAAGTGCAAATATTTTTGTCTCCTATATAATAAGACGTAAACAAACGTTAAGTTATTCATAATTATGAATAATGAGCTTCCTAATTCATTGAATTCAATAATTTCAAACCTGTCAAACTTAAAACGTCGAAATTGGGGGCATTGCAATGTTATACAATAACTGGCAAGATACAGTGAATGGTACCCACAGCTTACTCAGGACCGTTCTAAGAGAAAAAGCTTCCATATCGGTCTTACTCAGTCGTCTCCAGGTTGAAATTTTTTTTCAACTAACATGCAAGACCGCGCTATTCCACGTAAGTCGAGAAATAAAAATAAACAGTTAAATTCATGGTCACCCCAAGAACAGCTGTCAATCCGAGAATAATATGAGACGTAAGGTCACCATAGTATTATTGTCTCCCTTGTGGAAACATAAATTCATGGAAAAGAGCGAGACGTCACAACACTTTCTCTTCCCGCTTTGCATCAGCGACGTTTTCAAATAAAAGTAATTAGTCATAGGTGCATCGACTTATTTTTGTGTTGTGTTTTTGAAGAAAAAAAAGAATTTTCAATCGCAATGCCTTTTTTTTCAATTTTGGAAGAATTAAATCAATATTCAAATGGAAAGAATAAAATATTAAGTGTATTTTAACGTGATGAAGTGTCGAAGACCTAAAACATAAAATAGTGGCTGCCTTCCAAACAGTGAAAAGTGATACTGAAAAAAGTGTTCTGAATAAACTAACGCCCAGTTGTTTCAAGTTGGATTAAAATAAAAGTTCTTTTAAAGCACAGATTATTACGGAAACGGATCTTTTGATTGATGAAGAATGAAAAAAACATATGTTTTACGAATTTTTACTTTTAATAAACTTGAAAAAACCGGCCCTAAAGCGACAATTATGAAAACGAGCATCTCAGTGGATTGACCAAGGTGGTGGACATTTTGAAAGTTATAAAAAGAAGACTTATGAGCGTAAATTAATCTGTAAGTTTTTTTATTATTTTTTTTATTTTTATTTTTTATTAAATAATTATGTGTTCTCGGTCAGGTTCTGCGAAGCAATCACTTGGTCTGTCGCCCTATAGAACGACCATATTTTTTGTCCCAAAATGAAGCTAACTTATTTCTTTAATAAACAATATTTAAGCTGTATTTAAAATTTTTAAAATGTCTGATATTGATCCAGTAGCCAAGTCTAAACAAAGTTCAAGACATGTTGTATAAATCATCTTCGAAATATATTGAAAAATTTTTTCGTATTATATCTGTATAAAATATTTATTTATTAAAAAATCCTAATTTACGTAAAAAATAGTATTTTAAAGTGCAGTTATTTTTATGGATTAAAGCTACTCAGAATAGTTTATTATATACAATTATAAAAATTACAAAATATTAATATATATATATGCTTATACATTATGCTTTTTTTATATAATATAATAATATTTTTTTTTAAATAAATATATGTCGGTCACAACATAACCTGACCTAAAGCAACGTGACCTAAGTTTATACTTTCTGCACGCCACTGATAGACACACTCTTGAAAGAGATACATAAAATAAATTCATAATTTTTAATTAATAAAATAAAATAAAATTTTAATCACCCAGTCATTTCGTAAAATAGTTCAAACACTATCTCTTCTTGCAATGGACAGGTGAAGTAGCAGCAGTGGCCTGTCAACCTTTTGTCTCTCTTTCGCACGCAGACATTCCGTAAGAGTTAGAAAGAGAGCTGATGAATTATACCACCTGTGGCTCAGAACGGGAGCACTATATTTCCATCTCTTTTCAACGCACGTGTTTTCCTGTAATTTATACGAGACAAAACGATAAATATCGCCCGAGCTCGCTGTTAAATTATTCTTCTCTTTCTATCCGAAGCGGATTTTCTTAGCGCGGGACTGAGATGAAAATTCCACATCCGCCGTGAGTCTAAACGGGAGCACTGAGTTTTTGTCTCACCTTAGCCCGCGCAACTGTCGTTAAAGTGAGCGAGACCGAGGAAAATGGATCACACAGGTGATTGCAGAATTAACAACGCAGCTTCTTCTCTTTTTATCATAAATGCACATACAACGAGCGAAAGAGGGACACGCAAGGTTGATTCAGTTGTGACTTCAATCGGGGGCACTTAAACTATCTGGTGGATTTCTTTCTTCGGCCATGTCACTTTGAGATCAAAATAAACTTACACGAGCGTCATTAATATTTATAATTAAAATTAAATAATTTTTCTATTTTTTTATACAACGGATTTTCCCATACGCAATGATATTGTAAACATGAAACTTTCCGACATCCAACTTTTTTTTTAATAAAAGTTAAAAATAAGCGTCAAGTAAACAAATTATACAATTTATTATGAAGGTTCATTGATTGCAAATCTTGATATTGCTGACATAATGAATCCAAGGGATATCATAAAATACTACCAAGACATTTGAAGAAAATTGAGTACGTCTTTGTAAGGTCACACTAACGACTTGAGAAAATAAATCAAAATTTTTGTGAAGATTTTTATTTATCAAATTTTTTACTCTCTTTACAATTTTGTATATTATTTTATGTCTTTATAAAATAAATAATGCAATATTTTTATTACGTAGATTTATATAAATACAGGATGTCTCGTAACGTCATGGAAAACTTCAGGTTTCTAAACGCAAAAACGTCATGGAAATCTTCTTTATATATACTTTATATATCTTTTTATATTATTTACACTTTTTGTGAAATGTCAAAAGTTAAGGAGATAAACCACATTAAAGTTGGCATTTTTTTCTAACATTTCTGTATTATTTTGTAAAACGTAAGATTATCATGAATATTTATAATGAATATTAAATATTCATTCATAGCTACGAGACATTTTGTAAAACACATTACTTATAAATATTGTTTTTCACATTATTCAATTGTATGCGTTTCGTAAACAAAATGTAGAAGCAAAATATTATTGTATTCCTGAGAACATCCAACCCGTATACCGTATACACGTAATCAACACTTGAATTATAACTCTTGGAATAATAAAATCACTATTATTACAGAATTTTGTGGTATTCGAAACATCAATAGGTCTCTCGTCTTCTCTTGCACGACAAATCTAAACCTTAACTACAAATTCTTTGTTCATTCAAATGACTCGATGATCTTACGTCTTCGTTCGTTTGTTTAGTTGGCAGGGGTTTATCGATACACTGGCACACGACACTGACTTGTCGCTTAGTCATACTGGTATGTGACACACAGCACAAGAGGTCACCTTGTGATACGTCCGTCCCCGGCGACCACGCGGTAGTTACTGGAAACTATGAACTGTACTATCGCAAAGGGACCTTTTGCCTACCGATGAAGTCGCTTCCGAAATACACAATAAAGGAAACACGCCCTCAAATTTCAGATACATAATTATTTTTCAATAGATATTTAAAAATACTTTACAATATTTTTATTTTAATATACATACATGACTTATACATCCAGAGAATATATGTACCGAGTAGAAAATGCTTAATTAAAACACTTTTTATGTTTTATGTTATAATTTATATAGCGCCGTTTTGCGTTAGAGACGCTTCAAGGGCGCTTTACAGTTGCGACATCCCGAAAAAATGAGTTTTTAGGCTCTTCTTGAAGAGTTGCTGGTTCTCCATAGATCGCAGCACTGGAGGCAGCTGATTCCACATAGCTGGGCCCGCAAAGCTGAAAGCACGTTCCGCAAACTTGGTGGCTTTTGTAGTCAAAATATTATTTAACCAGCTAAAGATGTATAAAATAAACTACTATATATACTATACCATATATATTTTTATCACGTCGATCTATTTAACCTGTAAATAGAAAGAAAGAAATAAATATGGATCTACTACTAATTAATTTACCTAAATATCCCCACCCGGTGGAGATAACATAACATGAGTCTTTTTCAAGTGGTATTTGATATCTGAATAAAACTTTAAAATAATTGATTTTATTGTCCTAACTGCCTTATTATCGATTAACATGGGAATCAATAATTGACTACATTAATTATTTCGATAATTATTTCGAAGGACTGATGGTAAACAATTTGGAAACTGTTGGAAATACTAATGAATTGAAATTCTCCGAAAACACCTACGTATATGGCACCATTTCTTATACTCGTTAAAAAAAGTGGTTATCGCGTCCGCGAGAAAGTTTAAGTACGCATAGTTTTGAAAAAGAGAATGTCTTTGAGAAAAATCTTAATGGACATATATGTATGTTTTTATTATCTTCGGCCGAAGAGCAATAATATTTTTGAGGCACCTTCACATCATTGAACAAATTGTCATGAAAGTCTGACGTTTTACAAAAGATATGTCAGAAATAATGAAAAAAACTTTAATGTCGCTTATCTGTAATTGTCGACATTGCACTTAAAGTGTAAATTGTATTTTCTATTCAAAATTGAATGAAAAATACTTATTATGTTTTTGCTTTTAGCTACGAGACACCTCGTGTGTAAAGGTTTATTTCTCGAATTAGTGTGGGTAGAGTACATTATACGCGCTTTGTTTCGTTGTGTTAAGTTTACAGATACGCTCTTCTAGTATATGTAAACTTTAACACAACGGAACAATGCGTGTATTACGCAATGTACCAACAGAAACTCAATTGCTAGCTTAGACGTTATATGAAAAGGCCTATAACTATGTAAAAATCAATTGAATACAAAATTAATTTCCTATAAAAAGTTACTAAAGCAAAAAAGCTTTAAACATATAAAAAAGAAGGAACACAGAAATAAAGTAAACACAGAAATAATAAGCCAACCCAAAAAAATAGGAGTATCCAGGAATATTGAAATAAAACAATAACAAAAATATAAAAATACTAAGACGCTTGTGTGGAAAATCTTTGGTCGATAGAGTGAGGAATGAACAAATTAGACATGAACGCAATGCTGGCTGTAATGTGGTAGATATAATAAAGGAAGGAGTGTTGAGATGGTTTGGTCATGTGGAACGTATGAACGAGGAAAGGATGGTTAAGAAAATATATGAGGCGAGTGTTGAAGGCAACAGGAATAGAGGGCGTCCACGAAAGACCTGTCATGATCAGGTACTACAAGTATTTGAGGATGGCCCTGTTAAAAGCCGCAACAACCGTAGAACTTGTATGAGAAGATGTATGAATGTGGCCGAAGCAAAAGTGGTGTGCCAGGATAGAAGAGTGTGGCGTTCAATCCTCTCTGCCTACCCCTGCGGGGAAACGGAGTGTTAGTTAGTTAGAAATACTAAGCACAGCAGACGTACGAAATCACAATTTGCCGGAATATAGAAGTAAAGCATGAAATAATAACAAAAAAAAACGCAAAAGTAGCATAATTTAAGCACTATATAGGAATTTAGAAATAATGTATAAAATAAGCAAAATATTGAATAAATCTAATAAAAAAAGAAACAACAGAGGCGTAAAGCGATGAAGCAGAAATTTTCGTCACCCAATTAAGTGACGCGAAAAACATTCACAATTTAAAACTTAAAAATTCAAAACTTCAAAATCGGGCATTTGCGGTGGCGGGCACCAAAGCGTGGAACTCTTTGCCATCCCTGATAATTAACACGGATTCAGAGACATTATTTAAGAAAAGACTTAAAACGCACCTGTTTACAAAATCTTTCCCAGAACCTTTTTAATTTTCGTTGTTTTCTTTTACTATTTTATATTTTGAGCTGTTTTTCTTTCTCCTTTCTTTTTCATTTTGTTATTCTATGATTTAAGTGTGTAAGAGTTTTTTGCGTGTAAAGCGCCCTTGCGGTGAAATTTTCACAAAAATGGCGCTATTTTTATTTATTAGAGGCACTAATGGGATAATAGGTACATGATACTCTGATAATAAACATTACAGTGAATACTATGCCCATTATCCCACCTACATATATAAATAATCCAATATTATTATTATTCTTATTATTAAAACTGCTCGCACGTGAAAAATGACGCACCGCCAACGTTCCGCGGTGACCGCGGGTGCAAATGGCAGGTCGTAGGTGCCGCCGCGTCCTTATACCTCTACAGGTGTGTCGACGTGCGTATCCGTCACCCGCGGCGCGCGAGTGTGCGTGAGCGCGCCGGTGTGGGTGCCCCCCCCTCCGCCCCGCCCGGCCCCGCCGCGCTCGCGCAGTAGCACTTTTGCGCGCGGCCAGACTGTACGCATGCGCGGACCGCCATCGTTTTGCCGCGCGATCCGAATGTTTTTTCGCCGCTGTCATCCCGTCGGTTCTCGTGCATATTCTCGCGTTGTGACACCACGACGGTGACGATGGACAGCGACGCGATTGTGTCGGACATTTTGTGACATTTTTGAGACGTTTTCGCCGCGGACCGCCCGACAAAAGTGCCTCGATAACAAATACAAAAATTCTAATAATAAGCCCCGCCGCCTTATCTAAACAGTGCTGTGTTGTAAAAGTGATCAAACCGTACCCATGAACGTTGATAAAATGTTTTTGCTGTCACCTTTGGGAATACATTACGTAGGTAAAGCTAATGGTAAATGAATTTCTTGTATTTTTATCGTTAATTATCGCATTTCACTCGAAATAATCTCATCGTTTCCTGTCAACCGATCCAATAATGCTAACATTTGAAAAAACGCAACTAAAATCCATCTTGGTACTGATATTTTCATTAATAAAGTAAGACTCAAACTACAACAACGTAAAATACAAATTTTCGCCCATCTGACGTTTTTAAAAAGTAGATTTGTCCATATTTTGTTACAGTCGCAGTATCTAAAAAATAGCATGTTACAATGATGAAAAATATTCAAACCTACATTGTATTTAGTAATTATAAGAAATGCAGTCAAGATATAAATATTTAAACGACAATAATTCAAATTTTAAAGACGCGCGCGCAACGTGTTTTCATTTTGTATCGACGCCTTTTGAAACATTAGATTTGTCTAAGTTTTGTTATGGTCGCAGTGTCACCACGCCACTGTTTTTCAAATATGTTTTCGTACAATTATGTTCAAATTATTCAAAGCTCACTTTGCATACAATACATTTTTGAAATGTTTTCACAAGCCTTGGAAATTGATATCGTTTTGAAAGTCCCTAACCACGTGGTCAAGTAACAGTGTTATCAAACAGTAGGAAAGACAACGTGTTCAATAGATTAGTATAGTTTTGAAATGTTGGGTTTTTGTCGCTGTTTTTTTAATGTTTACATTAAAAAAATAACGCATGCTTAGTGCTTAGTTTATCGTAATTAAAAACACGTGCAATATTAAAAAAAAAACATTAGCAACATTGATTTATATCGTGATTGTGAGGATGATTGTTAATTGACTACAACGGTCAAATCTCAGTTTCCAACTACCGATACAATCCAATACCAATCATAGTCACATTAACGGTTTAGCTTATCACGATTTATTTATCACAGGTATTATTCTGACTGTAGGCATAGTGGACAGGATAGTCTTTGTTCTAGCATACAACTTCTAGCATCTTCTCGAGATTGTTAAGATTTCTAACATAGCCGTCCTACAATACCTGGTCGAAATAATACCAACTGACCCTTTTTTATGGCAGAGTAAATCTCTGCTTGAAATATTGAATGTAAGAGTAACAGTGCATCAACCAATTGAAATTTTAGTATTCGAAGCTTTAGGAAAGATAACGGAAATAATAAACACTTTTAAATTTCTTTAAAGTAATCTTTTTTCTGCATACACATTGAGTTATTCAGTCACTTCTATAATTAATTATTATACTATTATATTTAATTATAGTTGTTAATTACACCCGAAAGTAAAAATTAAAATAATCACGCTTCTCCACAAAGTAGTTGCCATATCAATTAATAATAATAAGAACTCACTTGCACACGTATAAATATGAATTTTGACTTATTTCTGCATGATCATTGTAGCCTAGGTAAAAGCTTTCAACCAGAAAATATTCTTTACACTTTGGGTGAAATGGCGACAGTTACGCAGATATGATCAATATTTTTGACTTATTTTCTATAAAACGCTTGTATAATTTTTTTCTGGTTTTTGTCTTCTGGGGTATTATGCCAAGTTATTACGACCTTTCTGGTCGACGTTTCGGATCCCATTGTAGGGTCCATCATCAGGGCTGATGCAACACATCAGCCCTGATCCGAAACGTCTGCCAGAAAGGTCGTAATAACACGGCATAATGCCCCAAAAGACAAAATAAGAAGAAGATTCTGAGTGGCCGTGAAAACCTAAGAACATTCTTAAAATATTTTTATTAGGTGTTTGTCATTTTATTAGACTTGTATTAAAGGGAATGAAATTTTTTAATATTCCATAATATGAGTTGCTGTAGCCGACATTTTACCGAAAATATGTTATAAATATTGAAAAAAAAAAGGCTAACTTTGTCGCTTAGCTGTCGACATTTCACCCAGATGGTAAAAAATATTTTCTATAAAACTGAATCAATAAAACTTCTCAAAAGTTTTTGCTGTATATTTTAGGCAGATAGGATAATTCAGCCTCTCTTTATAAGCAATAAATATAAATAAATTATCTTAAAAATAGTAAGCTTCACATGTTACGAAATATTCAAAGGTGAAACCTACTCATTATAGTTATTGCTACTAGCTACGAGACATCCTATATTTTTTAGGCAGATAGATAATTCAGCCTCTCTTTATAAGCAATATGTCTAACGCTTCAAATATTCGAAATATTCTAAGGTAGTTACTATCATATTTTTTGTAGGTTTCAAATAATCTGACGTTATCTAAGTATATACAAGGTCACTTCGTCTGCTGATATCGGCTTGTCTGGAAGGCGATTTGTTTAATCAATGAATAACAAATACAATCGTCTAAAATGTGAATCGTAAATTTGGGTTTATTTTTCAAAATTTAATATCTTTACCATAATTATAGAAAAATTTAACTATTAACGAGACAAATTTTATTTCGCAGGTTTAGCCGGAAAAATTCGCCACAAAATTTGTTTAAATAAAGTACGCTAAAATGTATAATATTTTTTAAAGATAAGCGAGGAATCAAAAAAAAAAATGTATCAAATGTGTTAAATCTTGATTGTGACTTGATGATTGTGATTTTTAAATCATTATTACAATCGAACACCAATCACGGTTTATCACATCACTTATTAAATGTATACAATTATTATTTTTTCGTAAAAAAAATAAACAAATAGAATAAAATTCAAACGTAGTTTTGAAGAGACCAAAACAAAATACGATGTAGGTAGATATCAGAAAGCTTATTCAATTTACACTAAATTAAAGTTTGTAATACACGTACGTTAGGTTATATTTTATCACTAGTATAGTCTCGAAATGAGTAGTCCCTCTTATCATCTGGTATAATTAATAATAGTTATTTATTACACTTGATGCTGAGAAACACTGCTTCTCTTTAAATTATATTAGTGATCAATATAACTCAATGTGTATTACAAAGTTTAGATTGTGTAGATTGAAATAATAGTGTGATACCACAATGCAACCGCCATATAAATCAATAATATTCAGAAAAACTTATTTATACGCAGGCTTCGACATTATAATCTTTTATAATCCGTTTTTTCCAATCCCGTATTTATTATGAATAATCAAAAATTCATTAAAAAACCTAATTGAGTATCTTTAATTATTGTTGATAATATAACTAACAAGTTTCTTATTCAGGGACATGAATCTTAGCAATATGTGCCTACCTACCTAATAAGCATTAAATTAATATGTAATAATTATGGGTAGCAGAATAATTAATTAATCGCAAAGCAAATAACACGTAAAAATATTTTTTAAAAATAAATTTGTGTTACGATTCCAATAAATAGTACTATATTAATTGTGTAGGCGAAATCTTCAACTTAGGATCTGGCTCCCGTGGGATAATCTAAAAAAAATCTTTCAGATCCCAGTTTTTTTTGCGAGTTTAATGGTGTTCCCGAAGCGAGCACAACTGGTAGGATTCTCCGTGTTCCGTTTTTCGTGGAATTTCGCACCCATCCCATAAACAACCAACTCAATTTCCCGGATTTGTAAAGCCGATTAAAGAAAAGTCGACAGGGTTAAGAAAGGGTCAATAAGACATGTTGACGTGTGGAATATATGGTAAAGAAAATTAACATTGTAAGGGTTGGCTGTATCATCTTGGTTTATATTATAATCTTACATTTAGAGCTTAGATTTTTGCGTTTTACATCAATCAAACAACCTATGTTTAAAGCACAATAATCTATGCTTTCGGGTACCTGGGTACCCATTTTGACATTTAACAAGGTTAAATAATTTTTTTCATAAACGCGAGATGCTTTTATCCGTTTGGATCGCCATTATTTAAATTATTTTAAAGGGAGGGAAATAAAGGGAAGACGGACATTTCTATGAGAAGTAGTGATCTTCTAAGAAGCTGTTTGATCACTGTCTACATATCAATTTGTGAGATACAAAACAAAATAATGTACGGGAGAACGTTCATCCAAGTTGAGTACCCGGGTACCTTGTATAGCAACTAGTATGAGAAATTCTAGGTAGTTGTATAACGGTTAAATGAACTATTACTGTAAACCAAGTTGTTACGACCAGCCCTAATTCACTTAAAACAAATTAATTATATTGGTGGTTTCCACTTAAATAAAACTAGCTTAATTTTATTGAATGGATATGCGCATAGGAAAGAGCACCACATTTTTTTTGTATTAATATACCACACTTCGCTAACTAACTAACTAACTAACTTACCATCACGCAGTTTCCCCGTGGGGGTAGGCAGAGAGGATAGAGCGCCATACTCTTCTGTCCTGACATACAAATTTCGCTTCGTCTACATTCATACATCTTCTCATCTTAACAGGACCATCTTCCAATATCTGGTTAATCTGGTCATGCCACGTCTTCCGTGGTCGCCCTCTCTTTCTGGCGCCGTCAACACTTGCATCATATATCTTTCTTATCATTCTTTTTTCTCTTCCATAAATCATCCCTATCTCCATTTAGGGGTTTTCATCCATGCTGGGCCAGCATCTCTCTTCAGGTCGTCATTCCAACACATTTGTGGCCCACCTCTGCTTCTGAACACCGTTGCATGATCTCCCAGGTCCAGCATTACTACACGACCAGCATTGTCTCACTGCAGCTTGCAATCGTCTGCACATTATAGATAACGTTTGCTTCTATCTTATCTATCCGTTGCTTTTTCTGTATCCCAATGATGTACCCCATGCGGAAAGAATGCACTAATATTTTGAGTTATTTTCGTGTTAAGCTTTCCAAGGGTTACCGATCTTAATCTTTCTCCGTCTGCGGACCGTTAGATTGCCAAAAAACCCACAAATTAACCCTTTTGCATACATACTGGAATACCAGGAGACAGTGTGACGAACCAGACTTGATTGCTAACGGTAATTTTAAAGAATTACTTTAACTGGCCATATTTTATAATTGCTTACAGTAATTTAACAGTAAATTTAGTGGCAAATTATTCATAAAAGGGTGTTCCTTTATTTATACTTAGGGAAAGTCATCACTCTACCTGAGATATTTTAAAAATTAATGCATTACCTTGCAAATACTGTCCCTTTTCTAACGAGCGAATATACAACTAGCTATAAAAATGAAAAATTTTAAGGGAATCAATTTTATTTTAACTTTAATTAGTATTTTTAATATCCTAGCGGTATACATATTAAAACATATACTTACCTAATTCTTTTCTTTAAATACGTCGTAAAGTTTTGCTAAATGTGAAAGTATTTTCGAAAAATTAACTTTGTATTATACGGTACAAAGTATTGCTATATATTTCGGCCGCGAGTTAAGGCTGCGAGACTGCGCTATCTAGCGTTGCGTAGCGTCTTGGTAGTGTTAGTCACGGACATTATTACTCATAGAATTAAGTTTTTTTTATATTTAATTTTACTAAGATATAGTTCAAATAATTCGTGTTTTTAAATTTATTTATTTATTCATAATCTAACCTATTTTTCTTGTTTATTAACTAAAATTTTTAAACACCTGTTAATATCAAAATAACGGTTTGATTCCAAATTTTTTGCTTGTTTTGGTTGTTTAAATAGTGGTTTTAAACAAAGCGTTTTCTCTTTAATAATAATAATTTTGTAATCACGAAGTTATATTGCTCTCATTGATGAACTAAAAAATATATTTAAAAATATATTTAAAAAATATATTTAAAAATATATTTAAAAAATATATTTAATAAAAAAAATAATACTTACGTTCTGAGAACAAAATTACTGGATTTTTCTACTGCGATATTGTTATTCATTTAAGATAATAGTTAGAAGTCTCACAGAGATGAAGCTATTTATATGAGAAACGTATATGGAAATCTATTATACGAAGGCCCAGGGTTTACAACCTGTATGTGCTGTCGTTTAAATATTATTATGTATAATTAACCAAATAACCAAAAATTATAAATAACTAAGGGCACTGCATGTCAAGATCTTATTTTTAAAATATTATTTCTGGTAATTATACTTTGCGCCGTAGAAATACACAGATAAATGCGACACGTGCACTGAAGTATCACCAACATTTTATCTTAAAGATGCGTAACACTTGGGTACATTTAATCTTAAATAACAGTAACCCGATTTAAAATATCTCTCGTCTTAAAATTGGGGAACTGTAACATGAAGACGTGAAATTCCAGGAAGCTCTGGAGAAGTTCGTATCAGGTACGGAACCCGTGTGAGTTTATCAGGGTATCCGGGTACCAGTGTCAGCTTTCTCTCCACATTTCTAACACCTGATGGAGTCAAGTCTCCGAGTGTCCAAGTCTAAACCTTGCATTTTACGATCATGGTAATAAATGTGTAGTGGTGTGCTTTCCAAGTAGCAGCGCTACATTGTAACAATCCTTTTAATTAAGTTAGTACGAACACCTTAGTAAAGTATATTATTGTTGAATTTAATATCTATTTCTTAAAGCATACTTAGTAATATATTACAATTCATTATAGTTTTTGAGTTTAAGCTCTTTTAGTGTAGTATGTTTTTGATGCGTCAGCGAGAAACGGTGGTGGCTTTGCCGCTTAGTTGCCGCGTTGCCGTCCGCGCGTCCGAGGTTCGTGTCCTTCTCCAGCCGTATAATTTCATTCTTTAGCCTTCATGAATTCCACGAAGTTCCGAGACAAATGGACAACAAAATTATTATATTTAGATTTGTATTTTTACTATTTAAGTTTGAACTTCAATTAACTTTTTTACTACTTAGGAAATTCGAACTCGGGTAATTATTCGCTTTAAAATATTACTTTCATCAACTCTTCTCCCAATATTCCTAATACAACCACCCTTACACCAATAACTTCAGCTCATTTTGTCAGTATGCACCTGACCAATTAATTATTTGTATTTGAACCTAATAAGATCCCCTTAATGACCGCTAACACTAATGACCGTTTCGTTCTAACACCTACCAATACCTTCTCTCTGTGGAACACCCTCTACCCTCTAAATCAGTTTTCCATCATCATAGAAACTAAATACTATAAGATATGTCGCGTCGTCTACCACTAGCGTCCACATGTTCGAAAAGCCGAAAAACTTATGTTGAAAAGTACCCCCTGTGCCTCCGCGGGTACAGGTCGTCCTCCTGATTACGTTGAATACGAATTCAACGAAACGTCGAGAATCGTTTCTCGGAAAAACATATGGTTCGTATAAGATATCCGTAACCATTTACAGTTAAAAATGACTGACGGGCCTAATAACCTGAACTCCTGAAAAGTACTTTTATAAAAATTAATTATTTTGTAACTACCGAAAATTTTTTATTGAAAAAAATATTTTTATATTATATACAGTAATTTACTTTCATTCCTTTCTTCCTTTGTAGTGAACCATTCACGTAACATAAATATTTGAATTTTATTTACGACATAAACTTGTCATTTAAATATTTATTCTTACTATTTACAAAACGAGTTTTCAAAAAGTTTGATTATCTTGGTCGTCTTCCGGTAATGAGTCTCGAACTCCCAACCATTTTCTCACTAAGCCAGTGTATGTGAAATATCTAACTACATAGATAATTATTTTTTTTAAATATAATACATTATATATCGGGTTATTTACCCAGCGAGTGATGGTTTTATATTTATAGTAATTTACGTAAAAGTGCTAATTCAAAGTATAATTGGTAGTCAGTCTTACTGTAAGAAAAAATCTATTTACGAAGTTTAACAGTACAGCGAAAAGTGACAGAGCAATTTACAGTAGATACAGTTATTTGATGTAAATTAGTTCAGTCAACAGTATAATTTACTGTGCAGTAATTTGATTTCAATAAGTATGTTCAGTTTACAGTACGTTAAGTTGTACAGTGTAATTATTCAATTTAATTACGTGTAGAGGTATTATACAACACGAGGCCTCTATACATGGAAATAAATTATAAATTCGTACGTCTTAAAGTAATTTAAAAAAAAAATAACTGTTGACAGGAAATATAATCAATATATTTCTTCTAGCCGTATTACGCATATAATTGTTTGCCGTGAACTTAATCACATAATTTTTTAATACATAATCGAAAACGACTTTTATACAACGATACCAAATCTACTGTTATTAATTTATTTATTAACTCCCTACAGGGCTTTTAAAAATAAATCGGTAAAGTATACATTTATATAATGGATAGATGAAAAATAAATAAGAATGATATACAGTGGAAATCAAATACTTTAAATACAAATATATAAAGATAAATATAATATAAAGTAAAAAGTATTTAACAAAGCAGAAGCATAAGGAAAACATAATAAAAATGTTACATAACAGTTACTTATCTCACTGAACCAACACTCAAAAATATAAATTAATTATTTAAGTCCAATTTGACAAATACTAGTAATCTTTCAATACACCTTTTAAAATACGGTTAAATATTATAAAGTTATTGGAAAAGACGTCAAATTGCTCGTATCTATTTGCTTTATCTTATATCTACAACAAAATAACGAAAGAGATAAATTATCATTTCAGGAAACAACTTAAAGAATGGCTAATAAGGTTAGATTGACAGCAATTCGAAATTGTAACAAAAATAAAATAAAATATCTACAATAAGACATTATATAATAAAATATAAATAAAAAAACATAAAATCACAATGCTAAAGGTGAACATATACATATTATTCATAGTATGTGCAAATTTATCAAAAACACAATACTAGGTTTCATCCTTATGGGGATATCATTAATCAAGATGTATATTATAGATGTCTCATAGAGACGAAGCTATATTTTATAAGGGAAAATAGGTATGCAAGTCCTTTTGGTTGGTCATAGGGCTTACGACCTATCGTACGGCTGGCTTAAATGATCACATTACACAATGTAACGTTCACCAAATCCACCCATGATAGGGTACTGCGTCTATGTTTGACTTGCACAACTTGTTTCGAATGTGAGTTGTGTTTTCACTACCGCCACCTGCAGTAGAAAGCTTATACGTTGAAAAATATTACAAAACATGTATTTCAATACCTAGAAGCAAAGCCATACAATAAGCTATCTCATTATTATTGCACTAGTTGCAACCCGTCAAAAATGAAGGTACTTTTACATGTAGGTTCCTAAAGAATAAGTATTTAATTATTTATATAAGAAAAAAAAAGTTTTTATACTATAAAGAAGTTACGAACGTTACACGAAGTTACACAAAAAATGTCCGCTAAAACTCTTAACATTTTTATGTGTGCTTTAAATATTTTTTACTTCTCGGATTAGATTTATAATTTCGTGGCATTGCTCTTTATCAGTGAGATAAATATAGGATTATTCTTTAATGAGAAAATAAATATAATTAATAGAAATAAACTTTGTTTTCACCAATTTTTTTTTATATATTAGGTCCATACATATGAAATTGGCGTTTAGTATGGGAGGAACATAAAGCCGATTTTTTTTAATTATAATATATTTATTTAATCAAAGTATGTACCATTGCTATCTACGCACTTTTGCCATCTCATAGGTAGTTCATCGATCAATTTACTAAAAAAACCATTCGGACGGGAATCAATAAAATCTTTGAAGGCGGTTTGGACTGCCCCATCGGAGTTGAATTTTTTCCTTTGCAAGAAGTTATCCAAATTTCGAAAAAAATGGTAATCTGTTGGGGCAAGGTCCGGAGAGTACGGTGGATGTTTTAGACATTCCAATTGAAGCTCTTCTAATTTGGTAGCCGTCTGTTGTGCAGTGTGTGGTCTAGCGTTATCATGAAGCAGCAGTGGCCTAGAGCGATTAACCAGCCTCGGTTGTTTAGCAGCTAGCTTTTCCATCATGGTTTGCAGTTGCTGACAATAGACATCTGCCGTAATCGTCTGGCCAGATTTAAGAAAGATGTAGTGAACGACACCAGCACTAGTCCACCAAACGCCCACAAGTAACTTTTTTGGAGTCAATTTTCGCTTGGGGCATGGTTTGGCTGGTTCGGCAGGGTTCAGCCATTGCGATGAGCGCTTCCGATTATCGTACAGGATCCACTTTTCATCACAGGTAATGATTCGATTTAAAATCCCTTAATTATTGTGCCGGTTGAGTAATGCAACGCAGCAGTCAACGCGCGTTTGTTGATTTGCTTCACTCAATTCGTAAGGTACCCACCTTTCAAGCTTTTTCACCTTACCAATTTGCTTCAAGTGGATTAAAATTTTTATCACTAACACCGCAGCCTGCAGCTAACTCGGATGTGGTTTGCGATGGATCCGCTTCCACAATAGCCTTCAATTCTTCATTATCAACTTTGGTCTCCGGCCGTCCACGGGGCTTGTTCTGCAGGTCGAAATTTCCAGAACGAAAACGTTGGAACCAAAAACGCACTATGTTTTCTTTTGCGGCACCGTCGCCATACACATCATTAATCCTTCGAGCCGTTTCTGCAGCACTGGTGCAACGGTGGAACTCATACTCGCAAATAACGCGATATTTCAAGTTTTTCATTTTGTAAACTGAGTGACGCAAAGAAAAAAACAATTGAGGAAAAAACAAATGAATTATAATTTTCAAAACAAAATACATGAGTAAATAGCTATATAAATTTGGATTTGGAATTCCTAACCAAAGAGAAGATATTTGAGATCAAATTTGCCAGTAAAGCAAAACGCCAATTTCATATGTAAGGACCAATATATTTTCAATAAAAAGTGATGAAAACAAAGTTTATTTCTATTATTTATATTAATGGTGTCACCACAATATTATTTGTGTTTAAAGAGAAAATAAATGCTTAAGCAAACACATTCTATTTATAACATTTAAAAAATGTGACAAATTTAACAATAAACATTTTATGTTTTATGACAAATAAAAACTTACTAAAGAAATTATACGTCTTCACGAATAATTAATGAGATAGTCGAGATGTAAATTTCTATTTAACTGATTTGTATTTTTATACGTTAAAAAATAAGAAAGTTCCGAAGCAGATATTAAATTTTACTCGCAATATTTATAACCATAGATAAAGGATTTATACATAATTGAAAGTACTTAATTGATGTAAAAAAATATTGTTAAACAGAAGAAATTGCGCAGTGTCGAAACGCCGTGCAGTATCTGGAATTATCTACAACATTCGGGAGACATCTGGAAGTCTGAAACGACGGGAGCATTCTCGCAAACACTAGAAACAGTAAAGAATAATCTCGGAGGTTCGAAAAACCATCGTGTTTTCTATAAAAAGCGAAGCCAGTGCCGCGGGACACATTGTTTATTTATGACGTTTGCTGGCGTGACATTAACCACAGATAAAATCGTTAGCGAAAACAGCGTTACCAACGCGTGTGTGATACCAGCGACAGATATCGGGCGAAGTACTTACGTGCGAGAATATTCTAGCAAGCTATAATAAAGTGTTTCACAGACGAGTGATTGATTGCGAAATAGTGTGAATTAAAGAATAGCGTTTAAATTAAATTCGTGTACAGGGACTTTGTGAATTTGTTAAAATAATTAATACATCGTTAATTAATTTTCAGTGTTTTCATTCGCCTCCCACAGCCACGTCTCGTGACAGTATATAAAAATAATAATCATGTCCAACCACCAAGTTAATGCTTTAAACATTAAAAATATAGTATATAAAATTGTTCCGTTAAATGTACAAATTAATGCCTATTCCTCGACAACCAAAATGAAAAATGAAATGGCATTTACAACTACAACTTTGGCAATTACAACTTTGGACACTAACTAACTTACCATCACGCTGTTTTCCGTGGGGGTAGGCAGAAAGGATAGAGCGCCGTACTCTTCTGTCCTGACATACAATTTTCGCTTTATCTACATTCATACTATCTACATCTTTATCTACATTCATAATTTAAAAAAACATCAATACAAAGAAACCTTATAGACTTATCCAGATGAACCACTCACATTTTAAAGAATACCCAGTAACGTCCAAATTATTAGACTATAAACAAGCACCTTTCTCAAAAATTGCATCAATCAGGTCCACACAATGCTACCCTGAGATAACATATAAAATAACATCTCACATGCACCTCGACGGTTGTTGAGGCTTCTAACAGGACCATCTTCCGGTATCTGGTTAATCTGGTCTTTCTTTGGACACTTCCCAAGGATACGCTCCACATTTTCAGCTACGTCACCCTCTGAGACTAGTTTTGAGCTGGACATTAATTTTTGAAAAATTGTCGCATTCTCAATTGCGACAATTTTTAGTTGGATATTGGTGATTAAACTGAGTGAGATGCTCTTTAATAAGTCTGGAAATTGCCAACGTTTAGACAAATTGTTTGTCGAGCACGTCAACCTCCGTCGTTCGTGTCGGTCGAGGTCTAAAGCCATGTATTCACTAGGGGACAAATTGTCCCTCAACAGCATGCGCGGCATAGAGTCTACGTGACGTTGCAACGTCGTGCACTGTTCCGCGACCTCGCGCACAACATAGCGCGGCATTTCTACGTGCCGTGGCAACGTTGCCATGCGCACGGTACCCGAGCGTACTCACTGCAACACTCTGCGGAGCGTCAGTACCACGTGGTATGTTTACAAGTGAATACGCATGCGCTGTATCTGTCAAGATGACAATGCGGGGAAACGAAATCGTTCTCGAACTCATCGAGCTGTATCGATCGAAGATCGCATAGAATGTCCGTCCTTCTTTCTCTTTGCAGTTAATAATTTCGCATTCTCCTCTTTTTTCTCCTCTTACTTTTCGATAAACTCATTAACATAAACAGATACGCGGCTATCATCATAACCTCATAGGGCGATATATTTCCGTGACGTCTGGAAAACAATAATTATTTGCAAAAAGGACCTTGTTTTTAATAATATTCAATTTACTACAGTAAAACCTCGTTAATTTGAAATTGCGACCCAAAAAAACATTTCGAATTGCGCGGAACCCCGTTTTCGCCAAATGTGATACCGCAGCTGTCATCCATAACCTCATCGGATGATATTTCCGCGACAAGATATGCGAGTCCCGGTGTGTGCACGTCAATTGACCGCGTCATTGTCCCCGAAACATGAGCGTAGATGTTGATGCGACATGTCGAGCGGAATGTTTCGCGATTTGTCCCCTAGTGAATACATGGCTTAAATGTCGAAATAATCACTCCGCGGCCGACAATTTGCCTGACAGCTGACCAGACAATGTTTGGTCTCATAATTCATGCGCTCGCATCCGAAGTCGAGCTTCGTCGTGCGCGTGCGCTATTCCAATTTTGAAATTTAATTTGTGTATAGTTCTTACACTATATAAAAATATATTTTACTAGCTGTTCGTACCCCGCGTTGCACGTGTTAAAGATTAACTAAAAAATAAGTTTGTGAGGGAAAATAAAGGTTACCCTGTTTTCTAAAAAAAAAATGTTTCCATTTAATGTTAACATAAGTTATTGTAACATAAATGTAATACTTAGATATATGGTACCGCAGACTTTTTTGTAGATATTAATGTCCTCTATAAAACTGTTGTACATCACTTTGCTCTATTGATAAAAAGTTTTTTTTTGGTATTTTTTTCACACGTCGGGTTACATTATCGAAGTTTTCATACGGATCTCTAACATTTAAAAAAATATTCTATAGCCTATGTTCATCAGGGATAATGTAGGATTCTAAATGTGAAAGAATTTTTCATATTGTTCCAGTAGTTTCGGAGCCTATTCAATTCAAACACCTTTCCTCTTTATAATATTAGTATAGATAGTATAGATAAATTAATGTGTAATGTAAACATTGTTTTACTAGCTGTAACCCGTTAATCCCCTGCCGGCAGTTAATGGTACCATTTTAAACCCTGGCGATTGTGCCTAAAACTAAACGCGATACTGTCCCTTGATGAAAATATCACTCTAGCGACAACATAATTAATATTTTTAATAAAAAAGATATCAAAATAAAATAAAAATTAAAATGAGAAAAATATATTCCGGTACCGGGAACCGAACCCAAGCCTCCTGTGTGAGAGCCAGGTATCGTAGCCATTACGCCATAGCAGAGATGTAACTGCTTACGAAAAAATGTTTATAAATCCATCGTACCCAAATAAAATATATTGTGCGCTCTATAATCTTTTTTATAGGTAAAAATAGTTCGCGTCTTTGCTAAGTCCTATATGTACTGCGTATTCGGCGATAGCAACATCGTTAAGTTGCGGCCGGTTCGGGTTTGCTGGCCCGGGGTTCAAGCCTCCGGCCGTTTAATTTCGTATTTTTAGCAGTAAATTCGAAAGAAATTACGGACGTTACTCGAAGTTACGGACAGACAGACAGACAGACGAACAGACAGTGAAATGATAAAAATTGGGATTCATCTTTGTCTTATTCTTGACGACGAGAAGTGATCACGGAACTGCGACTTGTGGATGACGGCTTGGACATTCTGTTGCTTTTCGAGAGCGTGCATTCCACGAATGAGATTTGCATCGATGTGTTTTTTTTATACTCAAAATACATATTTCTCTATGCAACAATTTCCACCATTAACGCTCTCGAGACGCTACGCTAGATGGCGCTGTATATACGCTTACACAAACACACCACGATTTCGCCATAATTTTATTAGTATTGAAAGTTAATTTTCCATTGCCATTCTGTAAAATACAAATACTGTAGCAAATTAATTTTATTACAGACATTTCTAGTGAGACATTCACAGTTTAACCAAAATTTTATATTTAAATTAATTAGAAATAAAAAAATAATAAATTAGAATTTTAGCAATTAGACATCATAGCACATTTGATTTAAAAGAATCGGTGAGTTCATTCACATATTGTACAATAATTTGTCTCGATGTTAAAAATAATTGCTTTGCATTGTAGAATATCTATTGAACAAATTAAATGCTGGCTGTAGCGAAGTAGATCATGTGGAATGTATGAGTGAGAAGAGAATGATTGAAACGAGAGTTGAAGGAAGGCAGCAGGAATAGAGGGCATCTGCAAAATATGTGGCACGACCAGATATAACAAATATTGGAGGAGTGCTCTGTTCAAAGCTACAACAACCAAATAGCGTCATGCATGAGAAAATGTATGAAAATAGACGAGCAATGTCAGGACAGAAAAGTTTGGCTTTCTATCCTCTATTCCTACTCCTTAGGGGACATGATAGACAATTATTGTATTGTGCTGTTATTTCAGGAATTTTAAAGTCTTGGTTCACGATTGATGATTATAGTTTCGTGTTGAAATATATTTTATGTGTTTGCCTAAGACATTTCGCTTATCTTGGCCACCATCGGCCGTCTTATAGTTTCCTTTTGCAGCGTTTCTCTCTAGGTCGCTCTTCGCCCGTTCGCCATCGAGATTGCGCGGCAGATTCCCGCAGAACTAGCGCGGAAGATCTCAAAGATTCAGCGCGTCATTACCCAAATCGAGAATTCACACGGAAAACGTGCATGCTAACCCCTCGCACGTCGTAAAATCCTCCATAAACATGAATACAGTTTAAGCTGAGATAATCATCTAACCTTATTACGAAATCTTCGACAATCTTCGGCGTGAAGGCGATTTAACACCTTTTTCTTAGGAAATCTTCCCAGCATGAACAGAGGCGTAACCATCATGCAATAGGGGACCAAGTAGTCCGCGCCCTATAGTTAATTTTTAATCTTGAGAAGGTATAAGAAAGGCAAGTAAACTTTCACGTAAACCTTCAAGATGTGACCGACTCAATGAGAGATTCTGATTCTGTCGAAACTAGTGGTGAAAAAAATAAAATAATTTTAAAAATTCTATTAGAGATAACATGGTAAATATAATTAAATATTTTTAATATTCAAGTATCTTTTTTTTCAATTTATTCAGCAACATTGTAGATTGACATTTAAAAAAAATATAGATTGTATTATTTGTATATATCTACTTCTTTTATTTGATTAATTACACCAACATGTTTCAGAAAAACCTTTCCATCGTCAGGGTGTCATATTACTTATACAACTTGTTTAACTTATACAACACCCTGACGATGGAAAGGTTTTTCTGAAACATGTTGGTGTAATTAATCAAATAAAAGAAGTAGATATATACAAATAATACAATCAATATAAGTATATTTTTTCTTAATTATATTTATAATAACACCACAAAATTATTTTGCATTTATTGAAAAAGTTGTTATATTTTTCACTGCGGAGAATGTTACCGAAATATGTAGGTTTACTTTGTTCTATAGTTGTTCTCACCTACAGGTTCTCTTCTTCTTCTTTACAATATCCCAACTCGTTGCCTAGGTAGGCTCTTTGGTTCGGCCCTTCTCGTTTCTTCTTCGGTTCTAGGTGCCGCTTTCATCTATACTGTTTCTGTATAGGATTTTGGAGTATCGAGTCATCCAGGAGTTCCTTGGTCTTTCAGTGGATGACTGTCCAAGCAAGTTCTCTTATCTACAGTATTTACAAGTTCTCTTAACTTAACTTAATAGTACCTCGTCATTGGCTGAGTAATATAGTTAATCCAGGCGATCTTTAGCGCGCATTATATGGTTAGAGGCTCGCCTCAAACGTCTCTCCAGTATTTTAATGGTCCAGATCTTGGATAGCGTTTAATTGCTTCTCCATTAAACCCACAGGTTGACACATACAGCAAAATTAGCTTAATGATCAGGTTTTAAATGCAATTTTTTTTTTCTGGACAGCCACTTAAATCTGAACAGGCTTTTTTAATAAGGAAGCAGCATTCCTATCTTTATTCATCACAAAATATGTGAAAACTGATGTATTATCTAAAATTTAAATTTACACCGCCTGTCATAACTAATGTATTGATGAATTTATATTTGATAGTTGATGGAAGTGTTAAAAGTTACTCGATATCTTGTTGTCAAAAAACTTCCTATTATAAGTGCAAGTTTAAAATCCAAGAACTGCTATCTCGTAATAATTTTAATCGACTTTGCAACCCATGAACTCTATACTTGTGAAGTAATTTAGTATCTCGTTTATGCTCTAAACTCCTCCTTTTAACTTCTGAACCACAAAAAATATTTTGTCACATGTTTTTATTTTGATGTCACGTCTCACCTTTTGATGTCAGGTCTTTAACGACCTTTTGAATAATCTTTTTGTTAAAAAATTAAGAATATATATATCTATTCAAATATTTCCAAGGAAATTGACTCACATTAATATATCAATTTCCTTTCGATAAGATAACGATGTAAATAGCAAATTTGTCGCTGTTGCTCACTGATTGATTTATTATTTATTGATATGGAAGATATTTAGTTGTAAAATTTGACTATTTAAATTTTCATTAAACTTAACTTTGCACTACACTCATGTTGAGATATTTTCACCATTATCATTAGAGGAGCCCCTCATCATCAAACATAACCTAATTATGTGTTGTATTGAATGATATTTCTGTCCAAAATTTTTCATAATTACTTTTTAGGACCCTGCGCATAACGTTGGCACCGACGTGGCCTCTAAAAAAAGTGATTAATTATATTTCTTATACAAAAACTTCGCCTCTAGTAATAATGTTTCCAAGATATACAAATATTACCCCCACCCTCTCACACCTAGTCGCCTTACGTAATACATCGTCATATGACTCTATTTAATTATAGTTATCATTTACTCCTGTGGATGGGCTGTTTTCTTCCCGAAACTAGTAGTGAAACAATAATAAATTAAGATATTTTTGTTTTCTTTTTATTTATCTTCATCTTGATACATGTCATAGGGAAAGAAGCCGCTCATCTCACTAGAAAGAAGCTGTGCCGAGATGAGCATCTTGCAATATAGTGACAACAAAATAATAGATATAAATATAAAACCAAATACTACATTACTCTTTATTTTTTATTTTATTTATTTTAGGGAATATTAACAGCATATTAACATATTAACAAATATAAAATAATGGATTTTATATTTATGCCAATTACAAATTTTCCACAGAATACAGTAATTTGTTAGAACATAGTTTTATTTATTATATAGAAAATAGTTTATCAGAATATGGTAATTTATTAGAACAAGTGTGACGTAGAAAAATATTATTTTAACAGCGATTGGAGAGGGTGAAGGGGAATGTGGGACGGGAGTAGAAGGGAAGATAGATTATTGTACGAATTAGTTTGGGTGCGGTTGCGTAGATATTGTTTGTTTTATGTTTCTTATCGTTGAGTTCAAAATGTCAATGTGGTGATAGTTTGTGTTAAATTAATTCGTGGATCTGTACATAAAGGAGTTTTTTTTAGTTGGTCTTACAAAAGGGGAGATGAAAAGTAGGTGAATGTCTGTTATTGCGAGTTGGAATGTGGAAAGATATTGCGAGTTGGAATGTGGAAAGATATTCATTGAAGAAGTTCCGGACTATCAACTAGATTGTATGTTAAAATTAGACTAGACTATCAACTAGATTGTATGATAAAATTAATCGATTAATTGAGGATAAATATAAAATGTGGATAGTAACAGTAGATATTATATATGTAATACAAAAGCAATAGTGAAAGTAAAAAGAATATATGTAAAGAATCATGTGTATGGATAGTAGCAACATGTAGATATTATTGAATACAATAATTGTATGCGTAAAGCCTCCAGCTTATTTAGTGGCACGTGAGCATGCGCAGTATCGACCTTCTCTAGGCCTTGCTTATTAGTGTCATGTGTGTACGCACATTGCTAGTAATGAGCATGTCACTAGCCATACAACCGCCGGTTGATTTATGAGCATGCCACTAAGTGGCACCTTAATAAAAATAGTGAATTAAAGATTTAAATTAAAATTTTACTTAATGATATGAGAGAGACTGCTACTCTCGAATAGCTCAACTTGTGTGTATAAAATTTTGTTTGATTTTGCCTATCGCATTAGCTGGTGCACTGAGCTCGGAGCTGATTGGCTCCGAAATAGATTTGAATGAAGATTTGTTCAGACGGCTCTCACCTACCAGGTACCAGGCCCGCAGCCACAGGTGGAGGTGCGTGGGCCCGCGACGCCCGTATGCGCCAACACACACACACGTGCGCGTGTCTTTATTACTTTATTAGTGCACGCGAGTGTGTGATAAGGAAGTGGGTCATATATCGTTATCAGATGGAATGCCCTCGATTCCGCGGAAAACTCGCTTCTGCAGGTATTTTCAATCGGCCCAAGACGTTCTTCAACATCTTGGCGCCTGCCTTTTGGTTGGATGGACAATACGTTTGTGAACTCGGAAAGGGTGTTAAAAAAAAGATAATAAAATTGTAACCCTTTAGTTTCTGAAAATCTTGCAGTGAGTCGATGGAGAGGAAGAGAAAGAATCCTCATCCGTTGGACCGAACAAGTGCAAAAGGCAACAGGTTTTTTTTCAAATGGTATATTTTATAACCGCAATATTTTAGTGAAATCACGGGATATTCAGTAAAAAATCAAAGCTTATTATCATTCAAGGCAATATAGCTAGCATAAGAGACTATGGAAGATGAAGAATATGCCAACTGAAAAATTTAAGCTCATTTCAAGTATTTCGTGTTGCTGCAAATTAAATTGTGGTCGCCAGCATGATTGTAAACCTTCGTTAACCTAAGTATCACTTGAAGAAGTTCATTAAACCACGTTCCTCAGCTGTGAGAGATCAGCATGGAAGAAGACGAATCGATGAACGTCATTTGCAATGAAAACATAACATAAAGGAGCATTTATAAACCACGTGATTCCATTTTAAACTCCTTTGAATCCCTCCCTCCTCCCGTGTAGCCATAAAGTGGCTTTTGTTTTAACCCCACTATTAATTCCAGAAGACATTTTGTGTTTTTTTCTCTTATTAATGTTATCTAATTAAAATTATTGATTTTGTGTCAATCAATCTGCGCAGAATTATCGATCGCATATTCTGTACTAAATAAAATATATTAAAGAATTACGCAGCTCGGCTCTGACCCCCCTTCTTCCACGTAGCCCAGTTAGCATTCTATCTAACTCCTCTCCCTCTTGATCAGCCACGTAGTTTATTGACGCCCCCTATGAGGCAAGAAGAGGTGATTGCCTGGGTACGCCCAACGAAGGATGAACTTAATTTAGGTTAATGACATACCTTCTTCTACTTCTTGTGTTTTGTTCGTTGAAGATCATAGTTCTGATATGGTTCCGTGTTCTGCGGAATAATTCCTCTGCACTTACTCCAGTCCTGTGTCTATTGTCTAAACAAACATACCAAATCAACCAAATGTCAATAACCAAAGCGCATGACGGCTTTGTTTACATGACATGAATGAAATTGATTCTGCGAACCGTCCTGACGCATTGCCTGGCAGGTAGACGCGAAGCAGTTTCACTGCACTGACAGCGCTTCGCAGTCGGCTGACAGTACCTGGCCTGCTGATAAGGCCGCAGTCGGTTCGACCTCCGTTCAGCGCGTTGGCCGATAATTCGTCGCAAACAAAGCCAATCATTATCACCGCGTTCGAAACACAATCGACCTGGCAGTTTACCCTGCCCGCTTGCTCAGCAAACCGCTGGACGTCGACTCTACGCTCCATCCTCATAGCATCGTCGGCGATGATGAAGCATCCACAGCGATCACCAGATTTACGTTGCAAAATCAAACCTGAAATATTTTCTGTAGATTTACACTATAGTAGGTAAGATGGCTTGGATATCATGACTAGTGATGCGACGAATACGAATAATTCAACAAGGTAATAAATAACGCACCACTGTTATTTTTTACTAAGGGATTTAATAATTAAAGCTTACCACAGGCAAATTTTTGTTCAAAAAGCACAACATTTGTAACTTCTCAGGCGTTAGGCGACGTATTTTATTCGTTTGTACATTCCCAGCGGTCGAAAATAATCTTTTTGAGGTGACAGTAGACGGCTTTAATGAAAAATCCTTCTGGTCCAGTTTTTTGCCATGTTATTAGATTTAATTTGAAATTATTTTATAACAGTTAACACTTATACACACAACGGAAACTAAATAGAACGAACAATACGTATTACAAAACAAAAACTACGTTAAATAAGCACCTAACCTTATTAATAACCCAATGAAAGTAGATGGAAGAACTCATGTTATTCTGTGATACAAGTAACAATTGACAACTTGAGAACTCAATAAATCCATTGATTCAATGTTAGGGGAATCCCCGATAATAGAGTGCATAAGTATGTTCTGATACATGTTGCACAGCCAATCCGTAATTTGCATTGCGTTCAGTTATAAATAGTTTGTATTTAATATTCGTGATGATATTCGGCGAATACGAATATTCGTATTCGTATTCGTTGCATCACTAATTATGACATTTGAGTTCAGGGGATTTTGGACAAAATAATATTTCAGGTTTTATACTGTAACGTAAGCCTGGCGGCCGCTGGCCCCTGCTCTAACAATCATCGCACAGGATCCAGATGACACTGGTGTTGCCAAGACAAATCAGCAAGAGTTTCAAAAGATATTCTGGAACCTGGCTATGATCTATTTTCAAATTATACAAAACTAGAAGGCAATATAAAAGACGGTGTAAATGTCAAATTACACGCGAAAGAAACCTAAAAAAGGTGGCCCGTATGCATGACTCTGACTTCTTACGCAGGGGGTTCTATTCCCGAATAGGTTTATTTATGAGTAAATATTTTTTTTTTTACATTTAACATTTGCATACATATATATAACTGAATTGGCGTTCGTGGATTGTAACTAGAGCCTCCAAATATTCGTGATTCCAACTATTCGAATATCGAATAGTTAATGGTAATATATTCGAATATATTCAAAAAATTTTAAGGAAAGCATAATTTACTTCGAATCATAAATACATTCTATATGTTAAAAAAAAACACACAATAATTGTACAGAATTTATTTATTTTAATTAAAAAATATATGTTATAAAAAGCAACAAAAGACGAGTCAGTATTCTGTCGATAACTGACAAAATTTTAGATATGTCTATATTATTTCATATCTCACACCCCACGTGCAAGTTTAAAAAAAAATTATTTTGTATATAACTTCTTGTTTGTCGGCTCAAGTATTTATGAAAGCTTACTGCTAAAGAATGATAGAAAGCCGACTCCATCGTTGACAAAACAAAGTGTGTAAGTGCTTATTGTAATAAAACCATAAACATAGCACAAGACTTTTTACGGCGTTTACATCTTTGATGTCCGACTTCCATATAGCCGATCACGATACTTCTGAAGAAAAAAATCGTATACCTGAAAATGCTTGCACATGACTTACAGGGATCGTAAACCTTTATTTCGTTTAGAAAATATTAAAAATCTTGTTTTCGCTCTTATAAAATAGTTGCCTAGTAATTTATTACATGACGCCACTGGTTCCTCGTAAATATATTTACTACCAAATACGCAAACTCATTCACTTGATCAGAACTTGTATACAATGATATGATTATATATATGTCCGATTCGAATTATAATAATCTTGCCACAAGGAAACGGCGAAATCGTATCACACGATTTCTGTATTTAGTGCCAACACACGACATTGTAATATTTCACAAAGTCGCTCACTCGGAGTGTAAAGCCATGTATTCACGAGTGGACAAATTGTCCCTCAACAGCACGCGCGGCATAAAGTCTACGTGACGTTGCAACGTCGTGCACTGTTCCTCGACATCGCGCACAACATAGCGCGGCATTTTTACGTGCCGTGGCAACGTTGCCGTGCGCACGGTACCCGAGCGAGCTCACTGCAACATTATGCGGGGCGTCAGTACCACGTGGTATGTTTACAAGTAAATACGCATGCGCTGTATCTGTCAAGATGACAGTGTGGGGAAACGAAATTGTTCTTTATCTCATCGAGCTGTATCGATCGAAGATCGCATAGAATATCCGTCCTTCTTTCTCTTTGCAGTAAATAATTTCGCATTCTCCTCTTTTTTCTCCTCTTACGTTTCGATAAACTCATTACGCAGATACGCAGATGTCTTCATAACCTCATAGGGCGACATTTCCGCGACGCGTGGAAAACAATAATTATTTGTAAAAAGGACCTTGTTTTTAATAATATTCAATTTACTACAGTAAAACCTCGTTAATTTGAAATTGCGACCCAAAAAAACATTTCGAATTGCGCGGAACCCCGTTTTCGCCAAATGAGATACCGCAGCTGTCAACATAACCTCATCGGGTGACATTTCCGCGACAAGATATGCGATTCCCGGTGTGTACACGTCAAATGACCGCGTCATTGTCCCCGAAACATGAGCGTAGATATTGATGCGACATGCCGAGCGGAATGTTTCGCGATTTGTCCCCTAGTGAATACATGGCTTTAGACTTGTAATATTATATCGCTCGGCGTGAATGTCGTATCCGCACGACGATTGTTTGATTGTTTATCGCTTCTATCGCAGTAATGTTTTGCGCAAGTCGTCACCTCATTTTTAATCGTTCGCTCACTGGTTCTAGGTTCTTACCCTCATGGCTCGTGGCCTGTCCACCCTTGTGTCTAACGCTTTCTTTATACACACAAAGGCAATTTGAAATGAAATTCTGTAGTCAAATTATAAATTTAATTTTTTTAGGCGTACGTGAATGGAAACATTGATATAATAATATTTATTTTATTTACATATTCTTATATGATCACATTACATTAATTAATTATTTGTATTAATTAAAATTAAAAATTAAATAGAATGTCATTCCCTGCGCCTGTGAACCTGTAAACACTGGGACCAAATAATAATGTCATACAAAATATGAGGGAGAATAAAATCATTGTAGATATTTTTTTTAGTTCTTGTATCAAATAGTTCGGCTCTTTTCATCACACCAACATAGGCCAAAGTTTTTTTAAAAGCGCTCGAATATGATTGGTTCATACAAGTCTCTCATCTATTTCAAGCCCCAGATATTTCACACAATCACTTTGTTTTATAATATATCTCTTTATTGTTGTAGGTAAATTTGAAAAGTAGTTTTGTAGGCAAATATGAAAGGAAACTAACATGTACATTGAATCGAAGCGATATGTCAACGCGTTAGTGCATGTAATTAAAATATTTTTAATACTTATTTTTACAAATAAATATCGCTCCATTTTGACACTTCACTGAGTCAATCGCGAAGGTCTAAAATATACATAAATATTTATGCCAATGTAAATGCGGTAACATATTTTGCGCACAGGTATTTTTCGTTAAAACGCATTTCAATTAAGAAAAAAATCAGAATTCCCCTTGCCTTATCAGTACCTAATTAATTTTGTATTTCCAACTAATTCCTCTTATTTTTTCTGCATTTGAATGAAGTCAATTAAATACTTTACCTGTCAGTAAGAAATTCGGACATCCTTTTTTGTTTTAAATTGAATAAATTAAAATTTTCATGTTTTATATCCATTTTAATAACCATCATGACATTGTGTTTATGCAATGAGCGTATGAAGTAAAAGTGCCACTTTACGTATCACGAGAATACAGGGCGATATTTTAAATATGATTCTCTGAAAAATAGTGTAAATTTGACAGTTGAAAAATGATTTTGAAAGCATATTTGGGTATTTTAGAATCTTTTCATCAAAAGAATATTAATTTCTAAGTCTCCTGGCTTTGAAATTAGTAACAAAAAAGTTCAATTTAATTTTAAATAATTTTTCGAAATTTTCCTTTGTGACTTTGTGAAAGTATATTTAAAATTTTATTAAAAAATGATAACACTGTTGACTTTCACTATTTGTTAATTATAACAATTATACAGTTTTCGATGCTGATGCAACATCTTTGGTAGTATTATTAATACTCAACTTAAGGTGAAAGGGTGACGTTATGAGTGGGGGGGGGATTAGGGTCAGGTGGGTGCAGGGGCGTGGTCACTAAGCGCAGCAGAAGAAGGGACGTAATAGAAGGTGTTTGAATATTAATTACATTTTTCTTATGGTTAATCTATTGGTTTTTAAGATATCTACTTTCTTTATAGAAACGATTACCTTCAGTTCTTAAGTGGTCAGACATTTCTGAATTGCTTTTTGAATTTTTAATTCCTCTAAGTGTTCTTCATTCCTTGGTCTGTTTTTCTTCCAAACTGTCTAATGTATGTCCAGTGTATTAATTTAAATCTAAATTTCGTAAATTGGATAGCCGCGCTTTTGCTTTTAATCCCCTCCTGTGTGCGTATTTACGTGTGCCCTATTTTTATATCAAAATTTAATAATAAATGTTACTCCACAATTCCCTGAAATATCTCATACCGAGCTAGTTAATTAATATATTTCCTTAGGGTATTTTTGCTAACTCAACGTACAGCGGGTAATAAAACAGGGTTTCGCGAAAAAAATATTTTCATAAATTCGCTATGTGTCATAAACTGCTGAATACTTTTCGATAAATTTTTATTATAAGTATTATTGGACTTTGAATATACGTACTATTGACCCCATAAAACAACGCATTTCAATATCATTTTTCGCAGTTCTTCGAATCCCTATATATAAAAACCTTTTTACCTACCTTAACTTTCTATATTGTGATAAAAATACTAAATTGCGTGAGTAGGTAATGGATTGGCGGCAAAAATACATTTTTTACATATCTACATTTTTGCTTAGATACAATTCCGAGCGGCTAGTGCATGGGTGCAAATAATATACGTACCCTTTGTTCTAATAAAACACGAGATTGATTTTATTGCTGTATTGTATTGATTTGACATCTGCAATACACGCTTAAATATCTAAAGGAATGTATCGAGTTTTATAACTTTTTTGCAGTTAACAAAACCTTTACGTATAAAAGATGTTGATACCCGTCCCGCACTCGGGCGCTAGTCGAGCGAGCGTGTATTATCACGCTCCCCGTACACGGTGTGTTAATGCTAATTGAAAATTCCATAAAATAATATTGCATTTTATGGCTAAATCCAAGATAATGGTCCCAATGCGTACACAACGAAAATGATTATTTCACTATATTATTGAATGTGCTAATAACAAAATGAAAGATAATTTACGTTTAAAAAGTAAATATTAAATAAGATATTACACTTTAATGTTTCGAAAAATGCACTGCATATTTTGACATTTCATAGGCATATATGAGGTTAGGTTGGGTTATTAGGTTTGGTTAGGTTAGGTCATTAGGTTTGGTTTGTTTAATTTATATTACGATTATTTTAGTTAGATTAAATTAACAGGACATTAAATTATATAGTGACATACTTATTTTCATTGTACGAACAACGGGACCATATTCTTGGATTATTCCCATTTTATTCCACGCCACCGCGCTAGTAGCGGCGCACCGCTTATCGCGACAATTCCAATAAAATGCTCTCGATCCAAAGCGGAGCGCCGAGCGGCGTTCGGGCGCCTCCGCCGCCGCTCGGCCCGCGTGTGTGTGTGTGCGCGCGGCTCGTCACGTGACCCCGGGCTGACAGGTGAGGTCGGGTGCAGCCAGAGGTCACCTGTCCCCGCAGGTAGGTACCGCCCGTACCTTAGTCACCTCCGACAGCGGAGGAAGGAAATCGACACGGAGGATGGATAAAATTAAATGTATTTATAGAGTGCGGTTTTTTTTAAATTATTTTTGTTAGCATACAACGCCACAGAGCCTTTAAAAGCACACGTTACAAATACGTAATAAATTCACAGAGAAAAGAAATACATTTTAAAATCAATAGAACAGCTCAAAACTATCACATAACTCAAGCCGAAACAAAAACGGGAAAATCACGACTTATTTGTAACGGATTAAAATCATACGACGACCTACCATAACAGATCAAATAATTGACTACTGACAATCTCAAAATAGAAGTGACAAAAATGCTAAAACTCAGCCAAATGTAACAAATGACTTTGTGTCATTATTATTATGTTATTATATCACTATCATATTTTAAATAAAAAAATATAGAAAAATAGAATATCTGAATAAGTTCAGACACGCAATAATAATAATTTGCAAAAGTAGTTATTTTGGTGAATAATATTGACCAGATACAGGGTTTCATAGCTAGTAGCATAAACTTTACTGGTGGATTCCTGCCTTGATAATGAGTGGAAAATGTTCTTGCAAGCAACCACGACCTAATATCAATAGTTATGAAGATGTGCAATATCAAAGTTTGCATTGTTTTCAATATTTCTGATATATTTTTTGCAAAAAATTGATTTATCTTTACAGAAACTTGTATCGGTTACGAAAAATTCATTCGCTTCAATACAACTCAAATAAAATGATAAAAACCTTGTAAAAAAATTCTATTGGCTACATTTTTAGCACCAACGTGATGTCGAAGAAAATCATTCAGCAGTCAAAGTGCTAGTATCCTGTATAAAATAATATAACAGTTCAAAAATATACAGTAACAAATCAAGTTTACAGGCAAAATCAGACAGTGAATTTCAATAATTACTACATTGCGTAATATCGAGAAACTTAATGTAGGAAAAAGAAAAATTTTAGCACAAACAGCCTTTCGAATAAATGATATTAAGCTAAATATGTAAATTAAAAAAGCAAATGTTAGGAAGAAATTTTTTAAACCAATGAACATCGTCTGAAAATATATCTGACAGATAAGCATATTCATTATCACGCCGGTGTAATATATTAATCGATGAGTTAAATATATATTTTTTATTTCCAGGCTGTCAAAGAAAAGTTTTGTTTTGCCTAGTTGATCTAGCAGGAACATGATATTGTCAATAAATTTACTTCAGGACAATAAAATAAGCCACTAATTATTTTAAAAGGGTAAATGAGAGTAGATTATTCTATCAGACAATGTAGGAAATTTTTATAGCTTAATTTTTTCATAAAAACATTACATTACATTTTATACCATCTTCCTGGTTTGTTTGACCTTGCGAATTCCTACCACTTCTCATGCTACGAACGTTCGGAGGACGGACAATCAACCATATGTCATCCGGTAATCTCCGAAAGGAACCAAGAGGCCGATAGGTCACCCTATCACGCTGCTGATGAAATTATCAAATTCTATTATTAATATTATTAGTATTTAAAGCATTGACTTTATGGTTAGACATAATAACAGAATGTTAGTAAACTTAGTAAAAACCACTACCAGATTTACGGTCTACCGGTTTCGAGACGTACCCGTCTCTTCGTCAGGACTAACACTACACTATTACATTCACAACACTATACACCCCAACCATAGTATTGTAAAACTATCACCACTATTGTTCACACGCGTGTTAATCTTGTCAGAGAAATTGAACCACTGAACAATTCAGGGATCTAACGAGAGAGAGTGAGGGGGGGCGGGGTCTGAAGTGGGTGTTATCACATGTGTGGTCCTGACGAAGAAACCGGTAGACCGTAAATCTGGTAGTGATTTTTACTAAGTTTACTAGCATTCTGTTATTATCAAATTCTATTCAGATTCGTGGAGAAGTGGACAAAAAACGGTCGATGACGATGATATAAAAACACGTTACGTAAAATTTTGTTTTCACCTGCCGCGTGTGTGATTGTTTTCACGATAAAAGTAATAAAAATTCGACAAATTTTCCTCATTACATTGAATTGCAAATGAATCATCTCTCGATTGAAATGCCAGATGATGCCGGCGGCGCATACTAATTGCCCGGCATGACATGATATTGTGAGTTCCGCCGACTCGCGACCCGGGGTCACCTGTTCGACCTCTGACGTCACGGAACACAATGACGGGCCGAGGTGAGGCGGGCGAGTTCAAATTGTGACATGCACACATGTCGCATCACGACCGCGTTCCTGTTAGGCGCGGATGATAGACGACCACGCGTTCCCCTCACGCTGGATGCGTTTTCGTACGAAATTGAGTAGTACGTATACGTACGAATACGCAAGTACATTCCTGACCTTCCAGGTAGTATTGAACATCGCACACTGTACACGATTTAGTACCGCGTGTACGCACGTATAGGTGCGACGTCCGACACGATCCGGATTTGTTCGGAAATTTTTGCGATGTCGTACGAGGGGTATTGAAAAATTTGTCAACTTGATACATGACCACAAATGTTTGTGGGACCAAAGTGTTTCAACTGCGTGACCATCAGCGCAGATCATGGCGGAGAATCTCTAAAGAACTAAAAATACCTGTATCTAAGTTAATAATTTGGTTTAATGAAGGTGAGGTATAATTATGTACTTCGAACAAAAAAACTTTTAAACATTTCTCTGATGTTATGAGCTCTCGTTGCACTTCGATTCTCCCCAGCATTTGTGAATCTATTAGATAGATAGTCAGGAAATTTGTCATTATTTAAGTCTGACACAATATGATGGAATTTACTAAATTCATCCCTTCTAGAATATTATATTTCGTTCACCAATTTGGTTGTACTATGCCGACGACGCCGTAGCAGCCTACGAGTAAGAAGAGAGTTTTCCAGAGGATACAGATTATTCATTTGGCACAAATATAATTGGAAAAATGCGAAAAATAACTGATCGTGACCAACGAAAGACGCAATTAATGTGCGCGCTCAATACGTATGAAAATAATCGTACGAATACGTACGTAATAATTCGTACCCAAAGTGCGACCAGCCTCAGACACATGTGCAGGGTTTGTGTCTTCAATTTATCACATCACAATACCACCAAACCTATTATTGATGAATTTGGCGATGAGATTATTCATGATGATCATTAAATTGGGTGAAAATAATGATAAAGATAAATTATAGAAGTCTCACAGAGACGAAACCACTTGAGAATCATTTATGGAAGTCTTTTCATAGGGTGGCCCAAGGCTTACGTGATCACTCAACGCAATGCAACGTTCACCAATCACTTATTAATAATTTCGTATGTTCATCCGTAACCGTAACTAGACAATAGCTGATCTCTTTCCGTTTTCAAAATTAGTATGATTTCGAGTAGTAGAATAAAAGTTTACATTTTAAATTGATTTTCCAGTACATTTTTTTGTTTTGACTAATTAATATATAACTAATAATTAATTATTTAATGTGAAGTTGAAATTAAATAATAAAAAGGACGTCATTATTGACGGGTAATAGCCAGGTAATATGGTGATTGAATTTATTTCTTAAAGAGTTAAGGTTGTTATTACGGTCGTTGACATATTTAACTGTAAATAGTTGCGGATATTTTATACAAACCGTATGTTTTTCCGAGAAACGATTCTCGACGTTTGATGACGTTGAATAAGCATTCAACGAAACGTCGAGAATCGTTTCTCGGAAAAACATACGGTTCGTATAAAATATCCGCAACTATTTACAGTTAAATATGAATTTATTTCGTTGAAATTCTAGTCAAGTACCTATAACATTCTTCTGGTAAATGTTTTCTGGAATATTCTGCCGTGTTTCTACGACCTTTATGGTCTAAGGCCGTATTTCTATCACGGCAGATAATCCCAGCAAACTCAAACCAGAAGATTCTAAACGTGAAAGCCTGAGACATTTTTACTAACAGATTATTTCAAAGCACTGACTGCACGCCGTTGCATGCTAGGTTAGGTTAACTTCAAAAAAAATGCGCACTGCGCGCGCAGTTCCATGGGAACATTGGCAGAGAAGTGATGTTGATGAACATTGGCAGAGATGTGATGTTGATGAACATTGGCAGAGATGTGATGTTGATGAACATTGGCAGAGAAGTGATGTTGATGAACATTGGCAGAGAAGTGATGTTGATGAATTATGTATAAGTTTATCACTTGTCTAAGACCACTTGTGAGTTTAGGACTACACACTGTATAGTTTAGGACTACGACTGGACTAACACCACTTGTGAGTTTAGGACTACACACTGTATAGTTTAGGACTACGACTGGACCAAGACCACTTCTGAGTTTAGGATTACACACTGTATAGTTTAGAACTACGACTGGACTAAGACCACTTGTGAGTTTAGGACTACACACTGTATAGTTTAGGACTACGACTGGACTAAGACCACTTGTGAGTTTAGGACTACACAAGTGGTCTTAGACAAGTGATATACTTATATATAATTATAATATGTCATTCCACAAAGTTAACGCAATTTAATAAATAATATGATGAACATTGGCAGAGAAGTGATGTTTATGAACATGACAGAGAAGTGAAGCGATGATCGACTACCGCGCAACACAACAACGCTGTGCGGCATTCGTTCGTCGCTGTGGAAACACCGTATTTGAATGGTACATATCTAATTCTGCACCTGTGTTTAATTGTTGTTATCTCGAGGCGCGGCCTTCAGGTGAATATTCGCTAAACAGCGCTGCGAGAGAAATCTTATCAACATTACCATTATCGATCGCGCAGACAATTGAATGCGGTTAGACATTCAGGAGACGATAAATCACGTCGCGGACAGTTTCCAATATGTCGGACGTTGAATTATTTGTCGTCGAGCGACGGCGACCTTCGCCATCTGATTGGCTAAGGCTGGAGAATAATGATTATTCTTGTTCCGCCGCGGTGCCGTGAGCTACACCCGCGCGGCTAGGTAGAGTGGGAACAAAAGGCTTACCTGCGATTTTAGGGGTTGCTGAGCGCCGCACAAAAAATGGCATTGCAAAAACACGAACCTCTGATCGTTTGTTCACTAGGCGAATTTTTTCACTGGGCGCAGACACGCTAGCCTTCATCTTTAATCGAGTTAAGAAATTCAACTGTGGCCGATGCCTCGTACGCATTAATCAATATTTACGAACCCTGGCAAACATATCTCCATATCTACAAATGCCAAATTAACATAAGTATAACACGTACCCCGCCGAGCCAATTATGAAGCTCAAGAACTCAAAAGCTGAGGTAGAATGGATAGGTATGACATGGCCATACGTCCTAAATTTCGATTATAAATATAAAAACGTCTCTCGAAATTCAGTATAAGTTGTAATTTAAAAATAAATGGCATGTTAGTTGTAAAAACAAAAGCCTTAATACTAGTGATGCAAAATTTTGCAAATTGCCCCATTATATTCATAGGTCCAAAGAGTATCCGAATATTTTTTATTTATTTCTTAAGTTAGTTAATATTACAATTTTTTGTATATTAACTAGTATTTAACACTTTTATACTTCTTAAATCGATTACTAAATACTATCCATAATAACCTATATATTTACATTTACATCTAATCTAATCTATGGTACAATCTATAATTAATAATACATCTTATGCTCTACAATTCTATACTATTTTTACAATATTTATAGCGTTTGTTTTTAAATTTATTCATCTTATTTATAATTATTTATTTTTTGATTCAACGGGAGGGTGTGATATTCGGAAGGGTGGAGTGTCTATCGATAAGATATGATTCATTATAACACCATGAGTGGTCCATATACCTAGAGAACAACTATGCAAAATTTTC